>CAOLHI010001237.1:0-433318 GCA_948474755.1 Ctenosaura bakeri
CACCCTCATTGTCTTCCTCATCATCTTCATATTTCTTGGATTTGCGGTCCTGCTTCTTCTTTGCCTTCTCTTCCCTCTTCTTCTCCAAAACTTTCTTGTCTTCTTCAGTGCCAGTTCTGCTTAAGAAAAAGTATACAGATTGATCTCTTCTTATTTTAAGAACCTGAAGCTTTGAGCTGCCTGGATTACTCAAGCAAAGTAACCTTAATTGCTGATCAAAACCTGCATTTAACAACATTCAGTGATTTGAATCAAACCTATCAAATATCAAATTTAAACTGCCCAATGCTGAGGCTTTTACATCTAACTGAAACTCACTCCATACCTATTTCATGTGGGGTGGTCAAAATCCGACCCTCCAACACTATTTTTGCAGCCCTCACAACTTCCAGACTGTGCTTCTACTGACTAAAGGGAAGGACCTCCTGAAAGCATCAAAAAGTGGAATTTTTCCTTTGAAACAAAGTTGCAGGGGACTTCTGCAAGGTTTTACTATCAAAAAACTACTAATTTGGAGGCTTATGGGTGTCTGTTTTGCATTTTTTGGAGTCCAGGTGCCCCTAGAGTTCCCCATGGCAGAAAACTCCAAACTCCAAACCTACCAGAGTTGTCAACTTCTGATCTAATGCCTTCAGAGGAATTGGCTTTCTAATACAGAACAAACTCTCCAAGACCCGATCATGGCTCAAGGAAAGCTAGAGGTGAGATGCTAAATCTATCCATTTGCACGTCTGCTTAACGAGTAACAATTAGACAAGAAGTAGTATGTATTATACTTAACATTTCATATTCTTATCACCGCTTAGGCCTCAAAATGTCTACCAGTTTGACGGTGACTTAACTCAAGATAGTTCACTAACATCACATGGTCACTGACTCTCACAACCTGCTGCAAATGCTACACTCTAAAGCAACCAAAATGTTCAATTAGACCTCTTGATAATTCCACACCAGAAGCAGAATTTGGTAAGGCAGCTTTTTTTAAAACTAAAATTGGCCCTGGAGATTCTAAGAGTAATAGTCCAAAAAAAAGTAACATCTCCAATCTCTGATTTTAGAAACAACACAACTTAGTGAGTTTGATTCGCACGTACCAAATGAGGAATTCTTAATTCCCCAAGCCAATTCAAAATAGGTTGTTGTCCTACTAGAACTGATGATCATTGATTACCAACAGAAATGAGAAGCATTGCATCAACATAGGTCCTTCCCACCCTGTTCAACAAAGGTTGCTCCCTCCCTTCCAGCGTACTTTTTAAGGAACTTGGAAGCCAGCGAGGTATATTTGCCTTCATCTTCATCTGACTCGGAGTCTGACTCTGAATCAGATGAGCCCCAGTCTTCGTCATCATCAGACTCCTCCTCATCCTCATCTTCATCCTGCCAGGGATAAATTAAAATTATACAAGAAAGTTCATGACAAGAAAGTTTATACACAAATTCAAGTGGGGAAAGTTTCAAAACAGTAATAACAGTAATAAAGGCCACAGTGATCGATCACCTTTACTGACCTAAGTTTCATGGGAAGTCTGTCCTTGCAGCCAGTGATACTGGAGAAGGTTCTGCAATTTTCAGTTCTGAAGGCAAAATCTTTTAAGTTCTAGTGCTTCTCTCAACTGAACTGAACCCCTGAACTGCTTGAACTCAGATCTTTCTAGAACAGATACTTAAAACAAAGCCAACATTAAGAAGGGGACAAGGCACTCCACTTTCCAGAATCCTTACCTCCATCTTTTTGAGGAACTTGACACGCCCATCACCCGCTCCCTCCTTCTTCTTCAGAAAAGCTGCTGCACTCATTCCCTCATCATCATCTTCATCTGAAGAGGAAGATTCTGAAACAAGGATGCAGGGAGGGAAAGTGTTATTGAGAGAGCAGATTTTACACACTAAAATCACAAGAAGGGAAAAGTCTTCACTGTCACTAGCTGCTCTTGCATCATCACTCACCCTCCGAATCATCGCTTTTCTTATCCTCATCTTCATCAGCTGACTGCTCAGGATTCTAAGGAAAGGAAGAGACCAAATATGGATGTGATGCACATCAAATGTTACTACTTATTACTGGGACTATTCAGGAAGACCATTCAAAGACAGCGGCTAGAGCAAAATATGGTTGTTTGAATTTTGTTTTAGTATGTCCTCTCTTTACATGTAACATTTTAGTTTTTAAGGCGGTTTTAACATTTTAAACTATCAGCCTGGGAGTCCCTGGGGCCAAAATGCAACTCAGAAATGGTTTCACAAACAAGTAATACAAGGACAGACTTTTCAATTTTTTCACAAACTGCCTTTTTGCAAACACTCCCTCTGGTTCCTAACCCTCAGCTTTAAAACAATGAGCAAAGCTACTCAACTGTTTCCACTTCTTAAGGACTCTCAAGGATTCGGTCACCTTCCCATGTGGAAGATAATTCTCAGCTGCCTTCCTTGAATGTCTCTATACCATAATAAGTCAATACCTGGCGGTAGGCTGTGATCTGGGTCTCATAGTCCCGGTTGTACTTCCGGATCTTCTGGCGGAGGGTGCTCAGTGCTTTGGCATTGTTCTTGTTCATTTTCTTCTTGCCTTCTTTGTCCTCCCATAGCTATAAAAAGGGAGGAGTGACGGGAGACACGATTACAGGCAGTACGTGGCCATCTGTCCCACAAACCAAAGTGATTTTTTCTTTCATAATGGTGAGGAAAGTGTGGCTTAAAGACTTCCAAATCTGTTTACTCCTCAATCCTTCCAAGAACTCAAAAGTTCTCAGATCCTTCCAGATTGATTTTCTGGGATAAATATTACCCAGAATGGTGTTATGCCTCAAATGCCAGAAACTGGCCAAAGAAACCTAGGAACTGAAGTGAGTTCCTGCCACTTCTGGGGTCAAAACTGGCTCTCAGCTCCTCTGCAGTTGCTCAGCCATGTGACACAGAACGACCACTTTCTCTGCTTAACCCTTAGGATCCAGTAAATTCCTGTGGGATCTGCTTGCTTACCCCTTGCCACTGAGGTGCTGCATGTGGCAACAGGGCAGTGCTGCATGTGGCAACAGGGCAGTGCAGCAGTGAAGATATGACAGTGACCTTCAGTCCCATATTGAGAAAAAAGAAGGATATACATTTTTACTAATTAAATTCATAATAATAAACACATTTTGAGTCAACGTGCACAGGACTGCACTATACATTTCCACAAACAGGCAACTGTACAATTTTGTGTATCCACTAGGTTATAAATTATGAACCTTATGCTGTTAGAACAGTGACAAAAGTTCAGTAAGTCCTGTATATGTTGCAAGTGGCTGCCACTTCAACCATCAAATACCTCATTGAGATAATCCTCCAGGTCTGCTAGGATGCGAATGTAGAAGCGGGGCACCCCTTCCTTGTCAACAATGCTCTTGGCTTTCCCATAAGCCTTGCCCAGCAATTCAAACTCCTCCAGGCATTTGGTGACATCCCGGATCTTCATGGCATTCCGAATTGTCTTGATCAAGTTGGTAAGCTCCTCAAATCTGGCAGAAGGAAGAAGGAAGAAGGAGGAAGATTAAACCTTAGGATGGGAGAAGACGTATGTTTGGGATGGACAAAAGCAAAGTTCACAGCGATGCCTTTTATCAAATAAGCCAAAGGAAAGCACTGGCCAAAATGCTGCTGCACAAAATGAGACATTTTGCAAATATCCCAACCACCTGCCCCAATCCTCTGGTATCCAGAGGTGCCCTCTTCTTTGATCAAGCTAACCAACCATCACCTTTTGTCCTTTGCACTGCGCACAACTCTCTTCGTATCCTCCTCATCTTCACTTAACAGCAGAGGCCTACAAGGAAAGCAAAAGAGGTGAGGAATGCCTGCAATCCTTATAATCACTGGTTAGGTCAGCAGTGGGCAATCTGATGACTGTTTTCCTAATGTTTTATTCTAAACTCCCGTTACCCCAATTGTGCCCCGCACCCCAGGGAATCCCACAGATATGAGACCAGGACATATGTATATGCATTTTGCACATTGCATTTCCAGTTTAAAACTGAACCACTGTTCTTCTGTAAATTCTGATGAAAAAACTGTAAGGCAGGGATGAGTAAACTGCAGATTATCATCCAAATGAACCGGGGGGGGCATTTCTGTGGTCCCTAAGGTCCTTACTGGTACCTCCATCTCCTTGATAAAAATATGGGGGGGGGGATTGCTATGAAAAAAGCAAAATACCACCCAGGGTAGAGCAAAAACAAGAAACCACCTATCCTTATATGAAGAAAAACAGCTGCTCAACTCTGATATAGTGTCTCCAGTATCCAGATGTCACTGCCTGGCTGAAGCAGAGGCTAAACAATCAGTTCTGCTCAGATCTCCCTTTGGCTCTTCTGGTGCCAAAAGCCTACTCACATGACGACTCCATCCTCAACATTTCCCCTCTTTTGTGTTAGATCTTTTAGTATGTAGGCCCTAGGGCAAGGGCTGTCTTATTTCTATTGCACTACTGCAAGGAGAAATCAGAGACACATTTTCTATTTTTATGTATGTCTGATTTCTCTTATAGTTGTGAAAGCTGGACAGTTAAACAAGTTGATAGGAAGAGAACCAATTAATTTGAAATGAGGTGTTGAAGAAAAGTTTTGCAGATCCTATGGACTATCAGAAAGACAAATAAATGGGTCCTAGAGCAAATCAAGCCTGAATTTTCCCTGGAAGCCAAGATGACTAAAATGAGACTTTTGACATATCATAAGACATGACTCACTAGAAAAGGCAATAATGCTTGGTAGGATGGAAGGTAGCAGGAAACAAGGAATACCACATTACAGGTGGATAAACTCAATCAAGGAAGCCAGGGCCCTCAGTCCGCAAGACCTGACCAGGGCTGTTGAGCAGGGTGACTTGGATGCCTCTCCATTCATAGGGTCATTGTAAGACAAAGTTACCTTATTGTAATTAACAACAAATAACTGCAAAAAACTGCTCTGGAAGACTTTATGGCAAACAAATGCTTTAGAACTCGAATGAGTGTATGAATACACTGAACAAATAAATAAATGCAAAGAGGGATCCCACTTTGCATTCCAAGAAACCTGTAACTATGGACACCTTTCAGTTCAACAGTGGAAGTGCATGCCGCCTATGATACTGTGCATGGTGTCTGACTCACCAAAATATGACCTACTTGTCAGAGACACATACATGCATTAGGAAGAAATAATGCCTATAGGAGAAAAGAATATATGTGAGAAGAAGAGAAGCAAGAGGGGAAGAAGGCCTACAGGGCTCCTTAGTTTTTGTTCCTACTGCTTCTTAATGTACTAGGCCAAGTCTATGACAGGGCTGAGAAACTCATGACCCACCAATGTTTTTGGGCTCTAATCTCCTAGCTACTGGTAAGGGATTAGGGGAACAGTAGTTCATCAATATCTGGAAGATCACAGGTTTCTTTAGTCTATGCCAAATACAGCATATCCTTTTTCCTAGATAATTGGTGGAGGAGAGTGGGAGTCAGCAAAAGAAGGGGAATGATTCTTGTGATTCGTCCACTTCTGCAGGATAGCAGCAGAGAAAAAGGAAGAGCACAACACTGAATGTTATTCTGGATTATTATTGTAGAAAAAAAAGGAACTCAGCAGGGAAGAAGAAAAGGCTGCTTGGGAAGAAGAGCCATTTGCCAAACAGAGACAGACACCATTTGGAGCATTCAGCACAGCAATGCCTAAGGTTCTGCAACCGGCATAGTGTGCAGACTACAGACAGAACTCAGGAACAAAAATGATAGAACATGGTCCTTCATTCCCATTTCTGAGTTTTAAATCTGAAGTGACACAGCAAGCTTCTCCTCTCTCCACCAACACCATCCTCTTTTACCACCCAGCTCAAGTTCCCCCCTAGGAATTTCTGATCTCTCTTTTCCCTCTAAATCTTCCCCTTTCCCACCATACTTACTGTTTCCCAAAGTTGCCTCCAACAGGCTTGGTTACTAGCTCATCCCCTGAGAGCGACGATTCTGACTCACTGTCCGAGCCAGTGGTAAAGAAACGAGACATGGTAGCAGTGGCTCTGGTCAGTTACCCGCCACTCCTGTTCCTGGATGGCAAGGATAAAAATCAGTACTTTAGCAAACTAAATGACTGTCTCAAACAAAACACATATTTGAAAACTCATGTTTTCATATCACTTGTTATTTCTGCTCTATTATCAACATTAGCACAATCCCTTATATTCTCATCCTGCTTCAAAACTAAACTTGAGTATACAGAATTAAGCTGAATGCATGTTTTTTCCCTGCTAAATTGTTCCTTTCCTTTCCTTTCCTTTGTTTTTTGTATGGGCAGAGCTTGTGGCTCTCCAACGGCCATCACTCCTGAATACTAGCTATGCGGCAGAGCCAATAAGAGCTGAAGTCCATCAGCATCTCAAAAGACACAGCCTTGCACCATATTGCATCATATGTGCTGGAGAGCTTTAGAGAGCCAGTGTGCTGCAGTGGCTTTGAGGGTTGGACTATGACTCTGGAAACCAGGGTTAGATTCCCCACGTTGACATGGAAACCCACTGGGTAACACCGGGTTTGTCGCACACTCTCAGCCCCAGAAAACCCACTGATAAGTTTTTTACATTTTTATTTATTTATTTATTTGTATCCCGCCTCTCCATATGGATCGAGGCGGTGAACAACGTACAAATATCATGTATTTCGAAACATTTCTATACATGGCCCCAACAAGCTGGGTACTCACCTTAGTTCACCTTAGGGTCGCCATAAATTGGAAGCGACCTGAAGATGCACATCAACAACAAACGCAGCCTCTACCAACCCAATGCTGCCCAGGTGTGCCAGATTACAGCTTCCATCATCCTCACCCAGAGAATGGAAAATGCAGTCCAATGCTGCTGGGTGGCATCAGATTAGGGAAGGCTGCTCTGATTACAGGGATTTTCAACCTAAATTGCTCTCTGCTTCTTACATATCCCTATTTACACCAACAATTCCCCTTTCTATGCTACCATCCCCATGGCTAATTTTAAACCAAGAGCACCTCAGGGCACTGCCCAGCCATTCACCCTGTAAAATGCCAGACACAACTGACGACGCCAGGCAAGTAACAGCAATAATAAGGCGATACCCCTTTGGATATAATGGAATTGACCGCTGGGAGTCTGCTTTCCATACGTTTGATATTAATACATATTATAGGTAACATTCATCCTCCCCCTTCCCCACCTAGCGCCCTTCAGGCGTGCTGACTACAACCACCATCATCCCCAGACAGCGAGAGGAGAGACAAACATCCTTCCCACTGAAAGGTCTCCAGTCAAAAATATGCCCAGCCTTCCCTTTTTATTACCACCACCCGTTTCTCTCCCTCCCCCAAAACTGACACACCCTGGACCCCCGACCCCTTTCCTTCCAACAGTCCTACCTCTTCCACGCGCTCAACCCAGCCGGGCCTAAAAAATAAAACGAGCCTTCCTCACGCAAAGAATACGCACGCGCAGAGCGCTTCAAGACGACTTCCGGACTTTCTGCCATCCACCCACCCACTGTGCGACATAGTGATAGAGCGACGAGTTCAGTGATAGAGCGACGAGGTTTTTTTAAACCGGAAATTCAGTTTGTGTATGCGCGTGACGTCATCGCTTTAAACACTTGTCAAAGAGCATGATGGGAGTTGTGGTCCAAAAGAAGATGCAGGCGTTGAAGCCATGGCTGCAACGGGAGAATACGGGGATTTTTTTCGTCTGAAGGACGAAACCTCGAAACAACGACTTTTATCCGCATTATCTAATTAATAAAGACTATCATTTTTCAGATTTATTTGGCAAATCCCATTCCCCTACACAACTCTGCCGCATACAGTACTTAGATCTGTGGAAAATACGTACCGTAAATTAACTAACATCCGGGCATTTAAGAGTCTTTTTCCCTCACTGATTTATCGCAGAATGCTGGTAAATCTTTACTGGATTTTTCTCCCTCAATTTAGGGATTTTTTTAAAAGGACTGCAGCATTTAATTGCTAAATAGGAATACCAGACATCACTTTAGGACAGCATTTGATTTTGCAAAAGGCTGCTCCCGAATTGAGAAACTCTTCCCTTGGAAACTGCAAAACCTGAGAACGTTAAAAGAATACGTATTTTCTAGTAGTCTTTGGGGCTGGGCACCCAGGCAGAGGCTGGAACCATTTTTCCTCTTCATCTGCCTCTACAGCAAGATTGCTGTTTCCTAAAAGGTTTTTATTGTGCAAAGACCAGGTTCACACAGCCTGCCATTATTTTATAATCTAAAGCAAAAGAATACCATGGCCATATCCCCATAGCAGCTACTTAGAGGTTTTCTCATCAATTTCATTTTTTAATTCATCTTACTTTTGTACTAAAAGGCCTGGGATTTATGCTCAAGTAGTCTGTGAAGTGAGTCAGTGTGAGGTTGAAGGGCTGGCCTGCATTCATTCTATACACTTTGGAGTTGAGGAAGAACTTGAACCCAGGGCACCCCCACTCTGACCATTTCTGCACTAGACTGTTAATAGTGCTATGATTCCACTTTCAACACCCTATGCAATCCTGGGGTTTGCAGTTTCAGGAGGGGCCAGAAACTGCAAACCCCAGGATTCCATAGGATGTTGAAAGTGGAATCATAGTGCTATAACAGTCTAATGTGGAAATGACCTCTATCTACTCCTCTAATCAGTATCCAAAAGGCTGGAAAGAAGGCAGATTGAACTGTCTGGGTGATTTTCACTACCTCAGCAAGGATTTTTAAATCCCTGTTGTTTAATGATAACTAATACATTATTCCTCTTCTTACTATGTTATTGGAAACTTCAGGCTTGAGGTAACCTGCTGTAGATTTGTCTGTGAAAGGACTCTGATGTGTATTTAGTTCTGGTATCAAAACAAATGTATGTATCCTGAACTTTTCATTTCCAAGTGTACCTATTTTGCACCAGGCTCCAACTGGTGGTTCTTGGGCTCATATGTGCATGTACACACACACACACAATCCTGCAAACCTGGGGGCATTGCTGTGATGGACCTCAACAACTGTAGGCTCTAGCAGGCTATACTCACCCCGTAATTTCAGTAAACCTCTATCATATTAAGTTGTGAGATTTCCTTGTGTTTGGCTATTACCATACTGTCCAAGACAGAGAACTGTAGACTTGCAAGGAAACTCAGAGGTCATCCAGTCTAATCCTCTGCTCAGTGTATTTCCTGACAGAATGCCACCTAACCTCTGCAGTTATAACCTCTAGCAAACAAAAGCTACCATCATTTGGGGTAGTCTACCCCACTGCTCCTAGGGTGCCGCTTCTGATGTTAAAGCTGAAATTTGCTTCCCACTAATTCCCACTAATTATCTCTAGTCAGAGACCCAAGTTCTTGACTTCAAACAGAAAAGCAAGCCTTCAGACTCAAGCTTGCTGGTTTATATCATACTTCATTTATTTGATGCAGGGCACTAATTTCAGGAGAGACAGCCCTTTTTCCAAAGGTTCGTTTATTGATTGTTTTGACAGAAATTGATCACAGTATAAAATAATGATCTTTCCTGCTTCCCAAGTTGGATGCAGGCCTCAGTCAAGCTACTTTCCATGATTCCTGTTAAAGTCACCTATTAATATTATCCGTACTCACTATCTCTTCTGTAGCTTCCAATTATGTGAAGACATAGTAAGTACTATTTCTTTGTAGTTCTTTCCCAATGTTAAGGAAGTGCTCTGTAGTTTGTATGTGCAACATTAAAACATTTGTCCATTGAAAATTGTGAAACATGAACACCCATTCAACTGGGTTTCTGCATGCTGTGATTAAGCCACCTGACATCCCCAGAAAATGCTCAGAAAAAAAAAAAAAATTGAACTCCCAAAATCCCCCAGCCAGCGTGGCCAACAATTCTTGTAGTCCAATTTCCCCCCAAACTGTGTGCTCTACAACATGAAAAGGTGATTCTTGCCCAGGCTTAGGGCTTCTCCAGACTGGTCTATAGCCTTAGGAACTGGTAAGAGTTATAGCTGAAATTACTAGAGCTTTTTCCCATAAAAAATTCTTTCTGTACCAGTACTTTTCTTATGAATTTCCAGTATTATCCAGAACTTTTTAGATTCGCTGCAGGAGTGTGAGTTTTTTTTCCTGTCCCAAGAGTCCATCTATTTTCTTGGTTCTTCTATACTTTTTGGTGGTTCCACTGATAATGTTTGGAACTGGGAGTGTAATCTCTGCTATGGAGGTTTTCGACTAATCTTTGTTCCCTCATTACATTTCTCATTACCAGACTAAACACTTTTCTCTTTCTTTCTTTCTTTCTTTCTTTCTTTCTTTCTTTCACACTTATAGTGTTTTTTTTTAAGTTAGACTTGTGAGAAAAGGAGCAACACATTGAAGGATAAGTGGAACGGGAGTATCAAGTCCATCGAGGGGATGCCAGGGGGATGGAAGGAAGCCATACCCACATCACAGCTTAATCACACCTCAAGTTGGAGAAGAGAGTGGCTGAAAAGTAATGGGTAGATTGGGGGTAGTGCTAAACTCTGCTACAACCAGTATAAACCAGGTCCAAAAACCTAGAAACAAGCATAACAAAGTGTGACATCCTGAAACAGAAAGCCCACCATTTACCAGATTTGTTGGATGGCCCAGAGGTGCCCTAGATTAAAAAAAAAATGATGCCTCAAAATCAACATGTCCAAGAGTAGTTACACTAAAGGCTGCATCCCAAACAGCCTCCTTCTCCCCTGTACAGCCAGAGGAGGGCATATGCAAAAAGTCTCATTTCTTCCCCCTGTTCAGTACTGGATGTTGTACCACTCAGGAATGAAGCTCTTGTACGCTGAGGCACCCATTGGTCCTTCCAGAAAGCAAGACTCAGGGGAGACGGCAGAAGTAGTCATGGACAGGGATGGCAATGGCACCCGAAAGTGAGATACCCAATGTGTCAGCTACACAAGATACTCCCATGGCAAACTCTCGATGCTCTGGCTGGCTCTGTATTTAGGGAGAAAGGAGAGCATATTACACAGTAATTCTCTGTTGTAACAATGATTGTTCCTGACGCCTCAAAGCAGGGCACAACTCACTGCATGGTGTTTGGTCCATAACACACTATCGCGGCTGTATATCCAGACAAATAGATACACAAATAATGGTGTTATATTTAAGTGAATATAGCCATTGTCAACATATCACAGGAGTCCCACAAGCAAGCCATGACAGCAACAGCTAAGGGCAGCTCTACTGTTAGGCAGAGTGAAATGGCCACATTAGGCAGCAAATTTTGGGCATCAAAGACCAGCAAAGAATTCAGTTATTTATTATAGTATTTTTACTGCAGGGATGGGTACAGGTATCTGTGGGATCATCTGGCTTCTGTGGCAAAATAGCCTGGCTGGCTTTGGGTACCATACACCTTGATTTGGCTGAATAAGGAGTACCACTTGCTTCTCTCCCTCAGGTGACCAATGTCTTGAGCCTGCCTCAATAGCAGCCAATCTTTCTGTATGGCCTTAGCAACTGGTTCACACCACTTCTGAATACGGAGGTTCCATTCCTATTCTTCTTCTGATTTTCCAAGATAGTGAGAGACTCTGTCCCACACCCTGCCCCCTTCTGTTACACAAAAAAGACAAGGTGAGGGATAGGTAGCCAGTGACAGAAGAAGACAAGGTTCCTCATCCATCAATAATAGGATAGTAGAGGGAATTTCAGCATGTAATTTGCAAGGTAAGTGATACATGCAAATTTTTCTCTTTTATTAAACTATTAAAGGTGAAGGAGCCTTGCTTCTTTTCCATTTGGCCACTCAACTGTGGATTGTCTTCACCCCTCCATGTCACTGGATAAAAGTGCCTACTGCCTGGATCTTTACTAGGAAACCTCAAATTCTTTTTCTTTAAAGCATCAAAATGCCTGTCCCTACCTGCTCCATATATTTGTCTGAAGCCTGGCCCTCCCAGCCATTATGTTCATTCAGTTACTTCTCTTCTTTTTTCCCATAGGCTCACCTCTGCACTGACACAGTGGAATGTGTTCACATAACCAGCTCCTCCCAGCAATCCCTCGTAGAGTATCAAAACGAAAACCAAATAGATGCTAGGTAGGAACATGTAGCTTACAGCAAACAAGAGGAACACCATGTTCAGGCACTGGTGTGAAAAGGAAAGAGAGTTAGGTTGACAAGACAGTAGCAATGACATGGTTGTTCTAGTGCTGGAAAACCATTAATGGGGAGGGGGGGGATTTGGAGGAAAGATAAACATGATACAAGAGTGGGAAGCCTCAAAAATGTCAACTTGAGTGTTTTATTTATATCCTGCCCTTCTCTGAATATGGGACCACAGGCAGCACACAACACAGATTAAAACAAAATATGTCTGAGAAAGCAATCATAATAAAAACCATTAAAACCATTAAATAGGTACCCTGTTAAAAACACCACTTATTTAAAATGGTTTAAAAGCAAAAGAATGAAAAGAAAAGTACAGCACCCCTAACTGAAAGTTCTTTCTTCTGAAACATATCTAAATAAAAACATCTTTGCCTAAGGAGAGCACAGAGAGGGGCAGACTAACATCCCATGGGAGAGAGTTCCACTGCCTGGGAGCAGCCACTGAGAAGTCCTTTCTATGTGCCTTCACCAAACTTCCTTGTGACAGTGGGGAGACTGAGAGAAACCCCTCCTCTCTCAAAACTTGGGCACATACAAGGAGGTATAAGTATGGACACAAGGCAATAGGTGCACACAAAAAATCAGCATTGTCAATATTTTGCCACCTATAGTGCTTTAAAAACAACACACTTTGCAGACGGTAGACAGCTGATATTGCTTAACTCTATGATTTCTGGCTATTTGATTTTCAGGCTGCTCTTTATGACACATTAGCATGCTGGGCCAATCACCAGGCCTGTCCAGAAAAAACATTAAGTGTCTTTATTCCTAATTTCTTATACAAGGACCAGAGTATTTTAACTTCAGGTGTTCTTTACTGTAAGGTGAGGAACATGTGGCCTGCTAGATGGATTGTAACTCCCATAATTCCTCACTATTGCCTGTGCTGGCTGGAGCTGATGAGAGTTGCAGTCCAACACCACCTGCAAGGGCACATGTTCCCTAACTCTGAATTATTGTTCAGAAACTAAGGCATCACACCTGGAGGCAGAGGCATACCTTGGAAAGGGGAGCATAGTTTAATTATAGATACTGAATCTAAGCTGTAAAAATAAAAAGCTGGCTGCAAAATTCTGAGTGCTGTAGTTCAAAAAAACGTAAAATTTCTAAGCTCTGCCTCATAATGTGAATAGTGGGAAATATGTCTCAAGCAGACAAGAGGGAACCATTAGTTGAGTGTGTATTGGGGAGGGGAATGTTTTACTTGCAACACTGCGAGGAGCCATATGTATCGAATCCGTATGCAGGAGGCTGAGGAACGCGAGATAAAGACTCCAGCCTGGTAGAGCATCTGGTACCTGAAAGAGTTCAAGAAACTCAAGAGTCTTTGGGCTAACAGTTACTTTCCATTCTAGTTTGTTAACTTATGTTGAATCTGAGAATCTTAACTTCATATGACCCTACCCTTTCTCCATACTCACCAACGATATTGCTGGGGGTGAGTGAAAGGTGCTTCTCGGAAATACAGCAGTTCAAACTATAGAAGGAGAAGGCAAAAGAAAGAGTTAAGAAGAGAAGGGTTAGATGAATGGGCTCTATCTTTCATAGAGAAATATTTGCCTCCATCCCCATACTCCCTCACACTCACCAATCCCTGGTTGATGAAGTATTCTGCAAAATACACAACGGCCAAAGGGATGAGGTATTTCAAGAGACCCTGGAGGACAGTAAATCCTTGTCAATGCATTCTGTAAAAGTCACATGCTTGCACATAAACACAAAGTAATGGAAGGAAAGCAGTAAGCATTCACCTAATGCAATACAGTCTTTGCAAACTATGCTATTTATGCGTGTTTAACAAACAGCTTGTATAAGAGACATTGGTTTGGACATTTTACATCACCATACATCTCAGGGACTCTGCTCTCCCATCTGCCACCCTCTCTTCTCAAAGCTTTAAAAGCAGGGAAGGTAGAGGGTAGCATGTTGGCTCCATGTGGCATAACTTTGAGGCTTTCAGGGCAATAATCAGATGCTGATTTTTTTTTTGCTCCCAAATGTCCACAAGTTCTCTCTAGGTGGGGGACATTTTTGCTATGTTTTTTTCAGGGCCCCTGGGCCAATTTAGGCCCAGGAGAAGCTTGCTTGCTTTCTTGGAAAACAAGAAATGAATTCTGGTCTCTTCCTATTGTAGTATACAAGTACTACAGACAAAGAAAGGAATAATCTTCTCATGCAAAGCTAAAAACCTTTTTCTCTGTGCAAGCACATAGCTCTGAAATAACATTGTTTATCAAAAGAGTATTTCTCAGTGTGTGCAGAGAACCTTCATTACTAATCAGCTGCAATCAGGAGCCTTCCTTTTGTGATAAGTGCAAAAACATTTCCGGTCAGAAGGCATACATTCTGATATTTATTGTTTTCTAGTTATTTACAGATTGCTTCTGAAGAAGGAATCTTATGTTACACATCACAATGAGCTGAAAGAGCTTCTAAAAAGTTGGCACTTCTGAGAACAAGTTTCTGTCTTTTCATTCTTCTGTAATGAGAGGTGTCTCATTTCAACGAAAGCTTGGAAAAGTTTATGGGATGGCAGCTCTCAGAATTTCCTACTGAGTATGTTCATATGCTATGCTACTTGGAGGCTCTGGGAGCTAAGTCCCAAAATGTAACTATTCCACGTTCTGGTCTCTCTCTTTGGGTTCTTTGTGTTGCCTGTGCTCCACTCACTTTTCTAAAAATTAAACCGTCCAGCTCACCCATATGCGTATCTTGACACAATCTACAATTTGAACAATTTTAAACTCACATACCCCAAGAGAATCTGCGTTTTTTTCCCCATGAAAACACACATACATCCATTTTGAGCATAAGTCTTACCTTGACTACCTGTCCCTTTTCTTGCAAGCTGAGCCGAGGACTTTGTGTCTCTGAAGCTGGGAGAAAATGGTTGAAATGAGACATGATTACACAGACAAACACCGGATAAGAGTTATGGGGGATTTCGTACACTGAAAAGTGCTCTAGAAATTTATATAATGAATGATAGTATTTGTGTGTAACTCTCTTTTGCCCTTGGTATGAGCAAAATGCATTGTAAAAAAACAATGGAGGGGCCATACTTTCTTCTCAGGGATATAAGTCTTAAGGTAGAAGAGGTGCAATAAATGATTATTTTGGTTCCTTTGAGCAACTGGGTTATTGAGGGAAGGTTGACTCATCTGCCTAACCATCACTTACCGTTTCGAAGTGTAACGCTACCACCCAGAAGTGGCTGGTGGGATACAGAAGGAGCCCGCAGTGACTTCTGCATGCAAGTATCCCAGCCACAGTGGGGGGCCTGAGGAGGTGGAGCCAACAGGAAACAATAGCTGTGGAGAGAAAAAAGGGGAGATGGTCAAGGAACCCAAATGCATTGTGGGTTAATGTAAACACCTATAATATCCCCCAACTGGGAGATGGATTCCGCTTTTCAAGGAGAAGGTTGTTATTGTTGTGTACCTTCAAGTTGTCTCTGACTTATGTCAGCCCTAAGGCAAACCTATTAACAGAGTATTCTTGGAGAGATGAGCTCAGAAAGGGTTTGACTTTGCCTTCCTCGGGGGCTGAGAATGTGATTTGCCCAAGGTCATCCAGTGGGCTTCCATGGCTGAGTGGAGATTTGGCCCCTGGCCCCCAGAGTCATGGTGCAATGCTTAAACCATTACATCACACTGGCACTCCAAGGACCGAGTACTTAGAGTTATTTCTGGTGGATCTGCTGTTATAGGGTGCTAAATCCATTCTGGAATTTATATCTGTTCCTCCTGCAGCTACTCTGAGTTGAATGGGAGCTCTGCCATGGTTGGCACCAGCAGAGCTCCCGTATGGATGTAGAAGAGGCAATAAAATCAGAATTGGGTTCACTGTCCACACCTTGGTGAATCCACTGGCAATCATATCATCCTCCTTGTCAACAGAGCTCACTGTAAATTAAACATTTCACAAATAATGCAGAAAAAGAAGAAGAAAGGTCCTGCTTGAATATATCCACAATTGTAAATGAGATATAAGAAAGAAGAGGCTAAGTGAATGGAGAAAGACAGAAGATTATTCAAAAGTAAAAATTCATTACTAGTAAAGCAGGAGTGGGAAACTTTTGGCCTGTCAGACATTGATGAATTATTGCCATCATCATATTTCCCCACTGGCCAGGCTGGGTAGAACTAATGGAACTGATGTTCTTCTGGAAAGAGCAGGGATTTGAATCTGAACTCTATCATCCTACGATCAACCAACCAGTCTTAAAACACACGCCCCTACTGTGTTTTACCTCTCGTGCACACAGCTAACTGTATTTAAAAAGAAGCTGAGAGGATAAAATGGAAAGGATGGGTACTGCAGTTCCCTTCAGCCCCAGCCAGCATGGTTGATGGTCAGGTTTGATGGGTAATATTGTCAAACCTCTACAGAGCCACAGGGTCTCCAACCCAGACACAGATGGTCCTAAACTAAATGAGCAAACAAAACTGAAATTAAATATATGAATTCTGGATTCACTGACAAAGGTCTCTTTCACACTATACATTTAAAGCATTTTGATACCACTTTAACTACCATGGCTACATCCTACAAAAACCTGGGATCTGTAGTTTGGTGAGACGCTATAGCTTTGTGCCAGAGAATTATAAATAACCCACAAAGCTACAAACCCCAAGATGCCACTGGATGCAGCTATGGCAGTAAAAGTAGTATCAGAGTGGTGTAATTGTATAGTATGAAAGAGACCATAGTCAACAAGGACTCTCAGTTTTATGGAGAAGGAAAGACATCACCCAAATTAAGCAGCCTCTCAGACCTGCAGTTTGCTGGAACGCTTTATATTCTCCCAGGATGCTATTTCCCCAATAACTTCCACTCTCAGCACTGCTGGGCAATTTCCACATCATCTGCTTCCAAACCTCACCTGGTCTGCATGACGAAAGGAACAATTGTCATGACAAGGAGGGTGTGTTGAGGGCTCAGACCTGCCTCTGTCAGGCCAAGGTAGGAAAGAGCACCGAACAAGCCAGCCCCGCCAGTTCCGGAGGACCAAGCAGACACCACGGCACTATAGTTGGAAAGAAGGGAAAGGAATGTGAATTACAGTGCCTTTCACTTACTCAATAGAAACTTCAGTGTGAGCCACCTCCAATCTTGTCATAACTACGTCTACAAACTTACACTACTTCATACTTTGCAGTACTAAGGAATCTTATAAGCAAGTGAAATAACGTATCAGCTCTCAGTCTTGTCCTTCTCCTCAAATATTAGGCAAATTAATTGTTATTTGGGATGTTACATGTTTATGTATCCATCTTTCACAATGCAAAACAAAAAAATGAGTTTAGTCAAATCTAGAGTGGACTCATTGAAATTAATGGAACTAATTTAAATCTCATTGATTTTAATGGTCTAGTCAAAGTATCATTAAATCTAGAGCCAATCCAACAACTTTTTGAAAGTTTTTTTTAAAAGTTGTGCAACTGATTTAGGGATAGGGCAAGGTGTTGTGTTGGTGAAAACACAGGCATTAGCCAATAGGAAGTGCCTGCAACTATCTTATTCCAAAATCAAATTGATTTAGCAGGAAACCTGCTATAGAAATTCTTTGTCAGAGTGAAATCTGCAGTGACGCTGTTCTGTACAAGAATATGTCTGCCTTCTCCTTAAATCAGGCATCCAAACTATGACAACTGATGCAAAGAAAGGGTATCCCTTTATTTGCCATAAACATGAGGATGTACAAAGATTAGTCTATGTGACCAATCTGACCAATTAAACAAATAGCCACCCCAATCCCAGACCCATCACAAAGTCTCATCCTCATACCAAGCTCCCCACTTTTGTTACCTGTCGAAAAAAGATGTAAGTGCCAGGAATGTTATTTCACCCAGGCCAGATGAAATACTGGCCAGCACAACACCTACAATGAGAAGGAAAAAGACGCCATCATTTAAGTGAAATCTGTGTATAGGTTAACTGAATTTTGCCTGAGCCAGGAATGCTATGCTTTATGAATTGTACCAAAGAGACAAATTTAATTGGTACAACATCCTTCATCTCAAGTGCACCAAGGGTGGGAGAAACTACTCACCATAGTGCAACAGGAATCCTGTACAGGTACCCTCTAAAGCAGATGTTGTTGGATTGCAAGCCCAGCAGCCCAAACCAGCATATCTAAGGGTGAGGAATGCTAGGAGCTAGAATCCAAAACAGATTCCTACAGTTGAATAGGGGTATTCAACTTGTGACTCTTCAGATGCTGTTGGACTCCAACTATCTTCCATTATCACTAGCTATGCTGCACAGCAGCATCTAGGTGGTCAAAAATTGCCCAACCCTATTCAAAAAATTTCAGATACAATAAAATGTTGCAGAGTTTATTCAGACAGGAGTCAACTATGTTCTCCTCCCAAACACCTCCTTTTTTCCCAACTAACATTGATCCCTTGAAGCTGTTGATCCTGTTTAGGTTTGCTGATTTCATTCCTGTAGATTTTTTTTAAATTGTATTTATTCAAAACTCAAGACTTCTACATGCATGAGGATACCTCCCCTCTTGTTTCTCAGTGGCCTTATTTTGCTGCCATTTCTGTCTACACTCACCACCTGTGATTCCTATTAGAGGGGGTGATTCTAAGCAAGAGACTATGGATCCAAACTGCTTTAAGTTGCACTTCATTCCCACCTAAACCTGTAGGATGTTAGTCAGCTTGCATGACTGGTAGCCTTCTTGCCAACTGATTTCACTGAGAGCAAGTTCATTGGACTCAGCTTAAATCCAAAACCAGCTATGTTTGAATCATGAGAGGGAGAGGTATGTGGGGATTTTTTTTTCATGAACTCCACATATCCCAAGTCCTGACTCCTTTGCTTCCATTCTGCCAAATTAGTCCAGGTCCCCAGCTTCATAGGAAAGAATTAAGGGGACCACCAGAAAGTTAAGGGGCCCACACTACCATAACTGGAAGACTATCTGTTCCCTTCAATCCCCCATGAAGATGGCTTTTACCTGCCATGCTTTGCGCTACGGTTGTTGAGAAGGCCACCAGTATGAAACTGCTCAAGGCTGTGACAACACAGATTGCAACACGTAACCTGTAAGTTGAGGAGGAAGGAAAAAGTTGAAATGAGAAACTGGATGTGGTCAGAGCGAACCCTAAATCTTCTTGCCTGTAGGCTACATATAAAAGATAATTCCCTCAGGACAATTCTCTTCTAACTCCTTCACAGAAACTGTCTGCCATTTAATAACAGCCCTTCAGTCAGAGAGATTAGGAAAAATGAGAGAAACCCCATTACAGAGTTTCCTCATTCCTTTACACAAGGGCAGATGACAGAATTTCCAATATTAAACAAGGGAGAAATCTAGAATTTCCACAGAACTGTAATGGGGTGGAACCACCCAAAGGGGCGGAAAAAGATGGCAAAGGGTAATTTTCATACAGTATGTAAATATCTTATTTAAAAAATGTCCTGCCAGTTCCTGCATAATCTAGACCCTATCCAGGTATCATGTTGTAGTTTTGTTGTAGTTTTCTTAAACTGTAAACAAGAAAGGAGAAGAGCACACCAACCCTTCTTCATTATTGCTCTCTGTTCATAGGCAATGGTCTTCTGAAGAGGAGAGTCTCCTCTACAGAACAGATTCTCCACATGATTTGGAATCCAGATCACTCCCCTTCTTGTGTGCTGATTTTTAACTACATAATATAATGCCTGAACAGAGCTTCTGTTATCATATTACAGACTCAGGAACTGTGGCACTCAGTGTATTTACACTACAAAGTTATAGCTTTGGCCATTATATACTTCAACGGCCATGGGTCCATCATATGGAATACTGAGATCTGTAGTTTGGTGAGATATTTGGAACTATCTGTAAGGGAGCTCTAGTGATCTTCTGTGAACTATGGTACTAGAACTAAGAATTATAAAAAAAAATTCTAGGTATGTTCTGAAACTATAAATCCCAGGATTCCATAGAATAAAGCCATGATAGTTAATGTGCTACCAAAGAACTCTAACTCTGTGGTGTAGTTCAGGAGTGGGAACTGTGAGGCTGTCCAGAAGTTGCTAGCCTGCGTTTCCCACCAAGCATCATCCCTGGCTATATAGCTACACTTTTTTCTGGGGAGGTCATGCAATTCCCACCTGGGAAATTGATAAGACTTTTCAGTCAGCCTCCAGATAAGTGGCTCATTGTGCTAAAAAATATTGCAACTGCAGCAAGCAACAAGTAGAATTACAGCTGCGGTTCTACACTATTGTGGATTTTAGACTTTTTCTGTATGTTTGCTTTGCTGTGTTTAAACCACACTATTATGCATCCACTTGGCACTGCTACTGTAGGCAGAGAGTGGTTATGTGGGAAAAAATTACATTTTTTAAAAAACATGCACACACACCCTGTTATTTAACACAAATCCTCAGTTCTGGTATATGAGGAGGAAAATTCCACAAGCATCTCCCCCAGCTTGGCAGTAAAAAATTAAAATATTTTTTAAAATAATTTTAAAAATAAAATAATTTACAATTTCTTGCCTTTTCATGACACACAAAATCATCTGCTAGGATCCTGCTGTTTCCACCAATGGTGATAAAACAAAAAAGACTGTGGTTGCAGTAGCAGGAAAGGAATGAATGAATAGAGAGTGGTGGCAGTGGCAACAGGAGGAGAAAATTAACTCCAAGTGGCAGGGAGATCTTTGGAACAAACTTGGTCCAGGAGAAGTGGCTCGGACAATTGCTTGTCCCATGATATCGGCAACTGTCCAAACCACCACTCCCAGAGTCACGTGGTTCCAAAGACATCTTCTTCATCCAACAGTGCGGTATTAGAGAAAATCCCATTATTGTGACTGCTGCTTCCTCCTGGTGCATTAACTTGGAGAAAGTGGTACCAATCACATAATGGATTATTACATGTATAGTAGGAACCAACAGAATTCTAGCCTAAGGTGGCTATCCTACTCTGCCTAATAGTAAGGCTGACCCTACTAGGCATTTATTCACTGGAGCTATACATGGAATGTTTAAAACAACACAGTACTTAATATTTGCTATAGATAGGATCTAGAAGCTGGAAGCATTTAACAAAGAAAAGCTCAAATTACTAAATTGGTAGTGACCTATTTTTGCCCCCTTTATTTTTTCAAAATTAGTAATATAGTTTGGCAATGCTTTAACACATTTTTATTTAACCACAGTTTATTATTTCATTCAAATGCAAGTTAAATACATTTCAAATACATTAAATGCAAATTTTATATTAATACATGATGCTATAAACACATTTCAGAGAAAATTAAAATAAATAATAATTAAATAATCTCAGTCTGTATTTGAGAAAGCTAACTTTCCAGATATACAACTCATTCTCTAAAAGCAAATTAGCAGAAATATGTGTAATATTCTTAAATGAGTACAGTTTGTCTTTCCAGACATTAATGGAACGGAATGCAAGCCAATATCTAATATAGCTTTCCATTAAGTCACTGATAGTACTGAAAAATGTCAAAAGCCCTGAAACTTATGAACAGTTTATGGCCATTAACATACACAATATGGGTTCACAGTGTGCTCCTTTTCTCTCCCCAGTTGACAAAGGAAATTCTAAGTCTGAGGGCATGGACTATCTTGCTTTTATTGATCTGTCCTGGAAAATCTTGTGATAGGGTTGCATTAGGGTAGCCTTAAGTCAGAAATGACTGGAAGGCACACAACGACCACAACAACAAACTACTTTATATACAATTATTTCTATAAATAATGATGAAACTTTCTAAGAAACATTTTACATTAACAAAAAGATCATGCATTTGTAGGGTAGCTTAATTCCATTTCTCGTCTCTATGGATTGTATGGTTTGTTCTATTTTTTTGCCAAATTAGAAGTCTGCCACATATGTAAATAAGATCTTGTTTGACTCTTTCTAACACTAGCAGGCAGTTCAGTCTCTACCCACACTATTTCCTGTGAACTTTGCCAACTCACCCATATGATAACAAGTGGATACAAAAAGGGGCGCTGAATTTGATGAGAAGAGTGGGCAGAATGTCAGCTAACAGCACAGCCTGTAGGGGGCACCAAAGAGATGAAAGTGAACAGTTGGTGCCAAATTAAGAGATGAAAGTGAACAGTAGTTGGTGCCAAATTCTCAGTCCCGCCTCCCAGGCACCTTCTCTCCCATACACGTACCCCAGTCGAGACAGCATTGCAGTCATATCGAGAAGCATTAGCACTATGGGGAATCTGTGGAAGGAATTGGACACATGAAAACAAAGTTTAAATATAGGAGACGAGATGTCACCCACTCTCTTACTACCTGCTTCTTTTCTAATGATTTCCTTCACTCAGGACATACACTCCAACATTTTATAGATGAGAACCACGACACAGGTGACCAAGCAACATTAGAGTGTGGTCAAGATGGCAAAACATTTGTAATGAAAAATACACAACGTGGGAAGACTGAAACCGTTTGCTTTTGCCTGAGCCCACTAGGAAGAGCAAGATCCCACCTGCTCCTCTTCTCTTTTCTCTACCAAGTTAATTATATGCAAACTCTTTTTGCACTTTGAGTTCAGTTTGCAGCAGTTGATGTAAGCTGAGGACAAAGAGGGAAAGTGGGAGAAAGAGAAAGAAACCAGGACATTTTAAGAGCAGCTGAAAACGTGGGATGACACAGGATTAATCAGGTCTGTCCCAGTCAAATCACAACAGTTGGAGGGCATGTCAGCAATCTTCTTATGTGACACCCAAGAAGATTTAGGGTGAATGGATGTGACTTCAGTTGCATTTTTAACCCCATATGTATTCACATCTTTTCTTAGACAAAATGCTAGGAGGGGTCAAGTCCAAAGCCAGTAATAAAAGCTTGGGTTCTGTCACATGCCTCACCACATAGCACCACGGAAGTGGAGAGAACCTTGCAAGTCACCTGTTTCAACCCTTGCTTGAAGCTGGAAATCCAAAGCTAGAGCATCGCTAGCGGTGGTTGTCCTGCCTTTGCTTAACGATTTTCAGCAAAGAAGAACCTTCCCTTTTCCACTGTCAAACTGCTCTTAAGAAGGGTCTTCTACTGTTCTAACGAAATCTACACTCTGTTTACACTACAGGTTAGTTTCACTATGGGGCTATCAAATAAGCACAAGCCTTTGACCTAACGAGGGGCTAGTACCAGGCTTGCTGTGTCACTCTCTGGAACAAACACATGCACTTTCTTGTCTCACTTGTGCTATTATTCTGAATATATGTTTTTCTGTTTGCCTTGGGAATGCATGCTGTGATCTCATTCCTTACATGCCACAGTTCTGCCTCACTCCCCACTCCTTTCCATGCACCTTCTTTCACATACTGTCTGGATCTTCCACACAGACTTTCCTTTTATTCTTATTTTCTATTGCAGGATTAGCTTAGACAAGTTCATCTGTATTGGCTGGGGGATTTTACAAGTAGTAGCCCCAAAAGGCAAGTTTTCCAAGTGCTAGAGCAGGCACTGTACCCTTCTATGTTCTCGTCTCTTGCTCTGTTTTGCCCACAGACACAAATATACATGGCATATGTTCTTCTGCTCTGTATACTCACCGGTACAGTCCCATTGCCTGCTGGCATCTTTTGATGGCTGAGAATATCATGGGCAGCACTCAGCATGACCACATAAGCAAAGTTGTTACAGAGTCCCAGTAACCTGTGAGGTGAACACAGGCTAGTTACTGTAGCAGTGGAGGCATTTAAGCACAAAAGACAAAGCAATCAACAGCATCATTGTGTCATTTTTTTAAACATTCATATCCATTCTTTTTCCACAATGGACCCCAAATGTATACATCTTGCCTACCTAAACACTGAGTAGATCCAAACTTTTTTCATCAGGAACAAAGGCAGAATGATGAAGCACTCAAGATATTGTAAGATGGCAATTTCCATCAGCCCTAGTCAATTCACGTTGCCATTACCAATGGTGAGTAATGTTGGGAGTTGCAGTCCAACAGCATACCGAAAGATTCATACTTCCTGCCCCTGATCAAGAATCTTTGGACTGGGGCAGGGAAATATCTGGCCCTCCAAATATTGTTGAACTCCTATTTCCATCAATCCCAGCCAATTTGGATAACAGTGATATCTGATGGGAATAGAATTGTCCTTCCACATCCACTAGGGTTAGGGGTGCAAGATCCTTGCAAAAGTGGAAAAACCACAAATATCAAAATGTGTGTATGTCTATGGAAAGGGGGCTGAGGTATGGTGGGGAGAATGGGCACCTGGAGTCCAAATCAGGCCAGGCAAAGGAGAGGGAAAGGGGGTGAGTCAGCATGGTGGTCCTATAATTCCTCTCCCACCCATTTCCTTCCTTGGGCCATTTCCGCACTACACTCTTATAGCGTCATTATTCCACTTTCAACATCCTATGGATCTGGGGTTTGCAGTTTCGGGAGGGTCCAGCTGGCCCCTCCCGAAACTGCAAACCCCAGGACTCCATAGGATGTTGAAAGTGGAATAATCTCGCTATAAGAGTGTAGTGCGGAAATGGCCTGGGATGTGGGGGACATCGAGAGAGAGTTTGTGGCACTGAGAATCTGAGCTCTGAGCTGTCTTTAGCTGATACTGGCTGGTGGAAGAGGATCAGAAGCAGGCTTTTAAAGGGTTGTGTGGCCTGATCAGAGCAGTCAAGAGGAAAGGTTCCCTCAGAAAAGAAGCACCTGAGGTGGGGGGACAGGGGTTGAAGAAACTCATAAATAATCAAATCTGTAAAAATCAAACCTGCAAATATGAAGGGCCAACTGTAGTAGCTCATCAACACAGGGAGAGCTGAAGGATCCCCGTTCTTGCTTTAGACATGTATAGCGACTCTGCAGCCCACCAGAAGTTTTTAAACTCAAACTCCCATCAGCCTCGACTGACATGACCAATGATAAGGGATGATGGCAGTTGGAGTCTTAACAACATCTAGAAGGCCAGAGGTCTCCCCTGCCACCCTTCTGCTTTAAACCTCCACAGAATGCCAAGAATGCTATTCCCACAACCAAAGTGCACAGCAATCGGGCAAAGGGTGCAAGCTATTTACAGCAACAGGTGAGAAGTCCAGAAAAAAATAGTGTCTATAGCGTCAAATAGTTTCCACACCGTTCTGTTATAGCATTATTATTCCACCTTCAACATCCTGTGGAATTCTGGGGCTTGCAGTTTACTGAAGCCAAAGATGTTCCTCCCTAAAGTGCAAACCTGAGGATTCCATAGGATGTTGAAAGTGGAGCAATAGCACTATAACAGTGTAGTGCAGAAATGGCCAAAGTAATAGGCTGCATGCAGGAGAAAGCAAAATGTGTGAAAGAGGATGCCCCAGAGCCCAGAAAGGGAAAGGAGATGATTACGGACATTTCCGCACTAGCCTGTTATAGCGCGATGATTCCACTTTCAACATCCTCTGGAATCCTGGGGTTTGCAGTTTCGGGAGGGCCAATGGCCCCTCCCGAAACTGCAAACCCCAGGATTCCAGAGGATGTTGAAAGTGGAATCATCGCGCTATAACAGGCTAGTGCGGAGATGGCCTACCTTGTCGCTCTTGCAGCCAGAATCCAATCCCAGGCAGGAAGGATCCGTGATTAAAATAAGAGCTTTGAACAGAAGTGGATCTCAAGAGAAAAGGGTCTCACCAGAACCCCAGGTTGTTCCTCCTCTGGCTCCAGGCATCCTGGGGGCTTCAGGCTCCACCGCGGGAGGCAGGTCTTCATCCTCCTCTGGTTTTTTGGGAAGAGCAGGGAGACAGCCAACGTCAGAAAAGAGGTGAGGGTGTGTGTGTGTGTTGGGGGTGGGGATGGGGGATGAGAGCAAAAGACTCACCGTCAGAATCGGCAGGGATGCCTTGCCATCCGCTCCTGGGAGACCCCATCGCAGGCAGGGGCAGACGATGGGGTGCCACGGTGACTATCTAGACTTTAAAGAAACGAGAGTGCGGATGAATAGAAAACACATTTCAGAAGCTTCGGCCCCACAGGCCTATATCCTCTTTCTCTTGTTCACTCCTTCAACAAATTTCTAAAAGGCTGCTCTGCACCTTTAAGAAACAGCTGACCCCACCGCCAGCCCTCGCAACAAACCAGGGAGCAACAAATGCGAAACACTTCCTTTTGCAACCACAGCAACGGGGAATTCAAATTCCCACCTGCTTCCGCTTCCTGGTTTGACGCCGTTTCCTGGTGCCAGTGCCCTCACTGGTGTCCCGTTTAAATCATTCCCTCTTCTTCCACCCACAGAACTGGGAGGGAGCAGGGAGGCGGGAGAGGCCGATGGCTTCAGAAAAAGGCCTCGTTCACCCAGACCTACGCTTGCCAATTGGTTGCTGTTGCTGCATCCAGATTTGCCCTCACCTAACATGGCTACTTGTTGTTGTTGTTGTGTGCTTCTGCCTCATTTCCGACTTAGGGCAACCCCGAGGCGAACCTATGGCAGGGTTTTCCTGGGAAGGTTTGTTCAGAGGGAGTCTGTCTTTGCCTTCCTCCGAGGCTGAGAGAATGTGGCTTGCCCAGGGACACCCAGTGGGTTTACAAGGAGAACAATGATCTGCCAGGAGACGGCTTGACAGATATTCCTAAGCTCTGCATATTTTATTTATTTATTTGTATCCCGCCTCTCCATATGGATCGAGGCGGTGAACAACTTACAAATAGCATGTATTTCTATACATATTTCTATACATGCCCCCAACAAGCTGGGTACTCATTTTACCGACCTGCGAAAGGATGGAAGGCTGAGTCAACCTTGGAGCCGGGCAGGATCGAACTCACAACCTTGTGGCTTGCAGTACTGGCATTTAACCACTGCGCCACCATGGCCTCCAACTGATCCCAGTTTATAAGGCCTCCAACTGATCCCAGTTTAGCAGGGACGGTCCCAATTCATCTCTGTCCTTCCACTTTTTCATTTACTTTTTTAATGTCCAAGCTTCTCACTCCTTAACCAAATTTCCACCTCTGTATTCAGCTTATTTTAGTCCCTGCAAATTGAGTTCAAAATGCAAAAGTAGTTTGAACTCAATTATCTAAGCAAGGAGGAGAGGAGGGGTAGAATTTTTCCCTCCCCAGTTGGCTCAGGGAAAAGCAAACTGCGGCATTCTCTCCTAACTTGCCTGTTCTTCCTATTAATACCTTTTGATGTTGTTTGGACACACATGTTGGCATTTTCATCTGTTAAATGTTTGAGGGTATGTGTATAAAAAGTAATTAGTAGCTTCTTTACTGTCTTGGAACATAACCTGTTTTGATTCAAATGCTCAGTAATTCTGCCAGAATTTGTTGTAAAAATATAGTCATCTGAATTAAAACAAGATATGAAATGATTAACTGCAAGGAATTGTCCACCATGTACCTATAAACATTTCTGGTCTGCTCTGTGTTTACCAGACGTCCAAATTGGCTAACAAAGTGAGTTTCTAATATGCATATAAAATAAACTGACCAAATAAAAAATAATCCTGACAGGATCTACATAGTGGCAGGAAGAAACCCACAAAACAAACCAACTGAAACATAATAAAACAACTTTCCAAAGACACAATAGAACATAAATGCTTCTAAAAGCAATAAATAAAAACTTCAGCAGGTGTACATCTTCATGCAAGTGTTGATCTACTGACAAAGGCTTTAGTGCAGATTTGGGGAGAAAGAATATCTCTCAACAGCCAGAGCCTTGAACTAATCTACAAACCATCCATAAAAATCTAAATTTCATTCTTTGCACCTCCAAAGCAATAAATAGTCACAAATACTTAGGACCATCCATTTTTAGAGCATGTTGCATATTATTACAAGTTATTATTTGTGTTAACCATGGTTTGTACCTAATGAGAAAAATTTTATGGGGGGGTAGTCAAACAATGGCTTGTTTTCCTATTTCTGACATCCTTCCCTTTAGTTCCAGGATGAGCAGCTGGGAAACAAAAGAAAGACAACCTATAGCTGTGGGTCCAGATGTCACAAGCCATGGTTCAAGCAAGTAAGAGTTCATAAGCCAACAGCAAACCTTAGATTCAGATTGTGGTTTATAATTGGTAAAGCCTTAGCTGATTTGAAGAAATGGATTTGTAAATTATAGCTAGCCAGAGTTCAACAAAGTGCTCCACAGATTGTCATGACATGTGAACATGGTCTCAATATTTATGAGTTGAGTCCTGGCCAGGTTTAAAATTTGTCCTTTTGGCTCCAGACAGTACAAACAAAACACAGAAGGTTAGATTGGAGTGCCATTATGGCAGGTAGTATCAGACTGAAGAATCTTGAACAGTAAGAGGCCCAGCCTGAGGACATACCTGTTCACTTGTTTCATCACAGCTGAGAAGGCTAATATTTTCCTTTTGTTACCCTGTTCTCTGGGGGGTCCCGGGAGGGGCACCCAAATAACCAAACACAAACACAAAGTTGGGGAAATTAACTAGAGCACTCTCTTAAGCTAGTGAGAGGCAGGGTAACTTAGCAGGGATCTTGTAACCCAATGTCTACGGGGTCAGGTCAGTCAAGCAGTCAGACAGGTTAAAAATAACAAAAATGATGTTTTTATTAAAAGATGAACAAACAGTAAAGACACCACAACCACACAGCTAACGGAGAGCTAGAAATAAGGATTTTCGGGGGAAATGGGTGATACAACACCTTTTCTCGTAGTCCTGAAGAAGCTGAAGATGGTCGGGAAGAAACTCAGCGTGGAGGCCGAGGGGAGCTCACTGGACAAAACGGCAGCAAGGCTGGATGGAACTCAGGAGCGATCCGAGGTGGTCTCGGAATCGGGGAGTTTTTATAGGGTGAAATGTGCCTACAGGCCATGCCATACTCAGTGAGAACAATGCGAGTTTGGAGCGGGACAACGCTTTGGAAAAGGTCAAGTTTAACATGATGGGCTTAGTGCAGATGTAACAATAGTATAGTCAGTATGCAAATGCAAGGTGCTTAGCTTGGCTTTGTAAGACTATCGGCTCGAGGCCGGGCGTCTTTGTTTAGAGTCGCACTTAAACAAGAGGTGTTTGCAGGAAGGTCCCTGAAGCAACGGAGTGGCTCTGTTCTGCCTGCCTAGATGGGGAATGGAATGTCCAACAATTACCGGCTGCGCCTGTTTTTGTGCTTGTCCGGAGGCCTCGCAAACACGTGGAGCGGGGTGGCAGAGGAAGGCCAAATGGTTTTGATATCAAAAACAGATATCATGTGCTATCACCGGGTAAGCCTGGGCCAAAGTAACACTTTCACTCCATCATCACTGGGTACTCTATAAGAACACAGACATCTATGAACAGCGTGACAGGTAGTTTGACATTCTCTTCCTGAGCACATTATTGCATATCCTTATCATTAGGTAGAATGAAGCAGCCACCTTGGGCAACAGGTTTGGCAAGCAAATGGTTGGTTACTTACTTTGTCAGTACACTACAGTATTTTCACAGTATGGGAGGAGGAGATTTTCTGCCTCAGTTGCTAAAATGATTCTATTAATCCAGGACAGTCATTCTCAACTGTTTTTGGGCCACAGCCCCCATAGGAGCTCTTTTCAAGTCCCAAGGCCAACCCGTCAAACAAGGCTACAACACAAACAGATAGACAAAAAATCTTTACTGAGCACCAAGAACACTTGAACATTCCAACATGCTGGACAATATTTTTAAAACAGACTGTATGAAATTAAACATCTATCAGGCCTAATGTGATCCTTGATCTTGGTGCTTTTCTAAAAGTTTCACAATATTGGGAACCAAATTAGACAATGACAGTCAGAGGTCACTTCTTATGATTTCAACTCTGTTTGGATTTTGTCAAGGAAGCTGCCAAACAGTGCATGGAAAGATATTATAAACAGGAGGGAAACTATTGACTCCAATAAAGGTAGCTGCTTGGGTAGTTCATTGGTTCAGCTACCAGGACCCCCAGAAACCCTTGGGGCTCCCCTTTTCACAGTTTCCAGTTTGTGACCCCCTTCAAGCATGCCAGGACACCTTTGGGAGCCACATGGTCCCCACTGAGAATGGCTGGCCCAGGATACAATGTGCCTTGACTGGAAGAGGTACAGCATTTTCTGCTTTTGGGTGCGGTGAATTTTCAGTTAGCATTGTAGAGTATTTTAGTCCTTTGCTTAGATTGTGTCACAATTTATAAATGAAGCATGGTAGCATTATACATTTGGAAGTGAAGAAATCCATGTTAGCTGGAATCCACAAAAGATTATGCCAAATAAAACTTGTATAAGGTGTCACAAAATTATACATTGTTATTTCATTCTATATTAGATGATGATGATGATGATGATGATGATGATGATTATGATGATGATTATGATGATGATGCTTGATGATTCACTCTAAATTTAGTTATAGAATGAATGGAAGTTATAGAAGGCAGTGGTAGCCAACTGATCAGCATTCAGTCAGAGCACTCCTATCTGTTTCAGCTCAAGCAATCTTCTCCAACCATGTTCCCTCAGATGATTTGAACTATACCTCCCATCATCCTGCTGGCTAGAGTGATAAGGAAGGCTATCATAAATTCTCCCAGACATTAAAATTTCTCTCCCGTAGGACACATTGTTTACTTTTTAAAATCTTTTGAAAAAAATATTTTCTTGTGGTGACACTACAGGCCTTTCTGCACAATGTAACTATTGCACTGTGATTCCACTTTAACTACCATGGCTGCCTCCTATGGAATCCTGGGGTTTGTAGTCTGGGGAGGCACTGGAGCTCTCTGGCTGAGAATTCTAAATATCCCTCCCTAAACTGCAAATCCCATGTTTCCATAGAACAGAACCATGGCAGTTAAAGTGGAATCATAGTGCAATAGTTATGTAGTGTGGAAAGGCCCTACCATATGGTAAGCATTCTAGTTCTGCACTTCTACTTGAAATAAGGAATATCATGATCTAAGTTCTTAACATCCTTTCCAAATGTTTCTTTAGACTTCCAGGTTCATATTCAAGATTTATTTCCATGTATGTGCCTCATAACCCATGAGCCACTTTTCAAAAGGAAATGCCTATAGCAAAAAGAGAAGAGATGAGTTTTACCTTTAGAATGCGACATAAGCATGCTGGCTGAGGGATTCTGGGAGCTGTAGTCCAAACATTCTGGTCAAAAAGTAACTTTTTTGAGACCTCGTCTATCTGCATGCTAAAATAAGTTTCTTCACTCTGCAGCATATGCTTTGCTTTGTTTTGATCTTTCTCTCTTTTTTAAAATTAAGTATCAGTATTACTACTGTACAGTAGTTCTTAGGTGCTGTGAAGACCGTTTTCTGAGAGAGAACATTATAATAAATATTTTTAACAGAGGCATGCAAAGCTACACAAAATCGTTACTGGAAGCCCTACTGTATTTCCCTCTATGCCAAGCCTGACTCATTGGTTTGGATCCTCTTGCTAGATAAAATGTGTTTAGAGTTAAAATTTAGCACAGGCCAGCAAAGGTTTCAACAAAAGGAACACAACTTTTTTTTTCTTCAAAATGGTTTTTTGCTCCCCTGGTTTGAGGTCGATTTAGCCAGTCACTGATGCTGATGCACTGTCCAACCACTTCTTGTTTCCATCAGCTTTGTGGTGTCTTTCTTGTTGCTGCTGCTCTTGCGATTGTGCAAAGCCAAAATGAACCGTGGCAATGACTATGCGAAGGAGGAGGAGAAGGATGTGGTCACAAGCTTTGACAGCGTTACTTCCCTCCCGGTGGAGAAAAGAAAAGCTGTTTTACCTCTTCTCCACCTGACCCAGATGCCCAATGGAGTATCTTCAACGGCTGCTGGGGACCCTGCAACAGGCTGTGGTTAGCAATCCCCCCCCCATCAGTCAAGGTTGGGTGGAATCCAGGAACCGTGGTTTATCCTGAGAGGGTCATTGGGTTTCCTTAACTGATTGTTTATACTCAGTGTTTCACTGTTTCTCTGCCCTATCGTCAGGATTTTGTTTCCTCCTTTACTGCCTACCTCTTTGGAGATGAAGCACATCCAGGAGCCGGAGAGTCAGAAAATGCAAGGGAGACAAAGAACCGTCACAACCACCATGGGTAAAGAAAGATCTCATGTCATGGAGCTATTTATACTGTGGATTTTTCTCCTCACTCTGAGATACAGCTATCTCCAGAGTAAAATAATATCCCCCCATGGTTTGATTCACCTTTTCCTCTCTTCCATCTCCTACCCGCAGAGACATTCCTCCAGGAAGATATCTGGAAGTCTTTGAAGAACCACTTACCGCAGAGGTAGGTGCTGGGAGAGAGAAGGCAGGAAAGACCCATCTATGCTCCACCTCTTCCTCACTGAGAACTTTCTTTTTCAGGTGAGCTCACCCAATCAGAACACCAAGGAGAGAGTAGAAGCTGTCAATGTCAATAGCGCTCAGACTACAGAGGTCATTCCTGAACTGTCTGGACCACCCTACAAATATGATAAAGAGTCTGAACAGAAGCTCTCAGGTGACGAAAAGTTCTAGAATGCACTGTAGTCACACTGTGGTGGTGGTGGGGTGATGGATGATTCCATGGGGCTTGGATTCTTATCCTGTTTGTTTTAAATGAGAGCCTCTGTTATTATGTATTTTTTAGAATATTTATATCCTGTCTTTTTCAGGGTGGCATATACCTTGCAAATAAAACAATATAAACAATTTAAAACCATTTCAGATTAGGACAATAAAACAGGTCAAGAAGGATAAATGCAAGTTAAGCATGATAACAGGTTAATAGAGCATAAAAGGTTATAATGATTTAAAGCCATGTGTATGCAATTTAAAAGCCAATCAGGTGCCAAAGACTTAAATAAAAAAGCTGTGTTTTGGCTTGATGGCGCCAGAAATAAACCAACATTGCTACCATGGACCACCTAGGGGACAGTGTCCACAGTTGGGGTCCCCTGGCTAAGAAAGTCCTTTTTCTTGTCCTCGCCACTGAATTACCCCCACTAGTGGGACACAGAGGAGAGCTTCTCCTGCAGATTTTTACCAGCAGCATCCTCTCTCTGCCTTTTTAAATGTTTGTTTCTTTTGAAACAATATTCATTTAACTACAAGAGACTGGCATTAGTCTCATACTTCAAGCTCTTTTATCATTTCTTATAAATAAATAAATGTTAGGAACCTTTTGTAGTTAAATGGCAGAATGTATAATTAAATAGAGGAAATTTGAAGCATAAAAAAATCATACATTAGCAACAATGTCAAGAATTTTCATTACAATCCAACAAATCTAAAACACAGTCAAGAACTACTACAGACAGCAGCTTCTCTGAAGCCATGTAACACTTAATTAAATAAGGTTAAGACTTCGATACGGAATTTTGGTTTGTTATATATCTCGATGGGCTTAATCTTTAAGGTTACAAAAAGGCAAAAATTGTGCTGTCCCTGATTTTTCTAAAGAAAAAGCCTAGGAATGAGTGAAGTTAACTAACTGCTGCCTCATGAGGGTCAGTGACTCAGTTGGGAGCTTCTCTCTTGCTCCCCTCTCCCAGTTCGTGGAAGGCAAGGACTTTGGAAGTCAGCCTCTGTGGATATGACTTTGTATTAGATGGGAGGGTCTAGTGGGCTGAATTTGGCCTGCAGTCCCGTGGTTCCTGATCTTCTGATCTGAAGTGTGTGGAGAGTGGCTATGATTACTCAGCTGTGAGGATGAGTCACTCCACAAAACTATTTTTGTTATTCACAGATTTCTGAGGTTAATTCCTGCCATCTGAATAAGATTCTGGGACCCCAATGCCTGATGATGCAGTGCTTGAGCTCTACTGAGCCGTGGTTCATGTTGAAGGAAGAGAAATGTATTTACATTGGCCTGGGTGTGGGTGTGCATGTTTGTGTGAGCATTAAACTTTCTGTGCTGCTGCATTTAATGATAACGATCTTCTGACTTCAGATAGTGCTGTATGATTTTTGTTTTTCTAGCTCTGTTATGATAGATATGCCCCCACTTTTTTCATTGATTATTTTTATCTGTATACTCATGAAAATGAAGTTTGAATTGGATAATCACCTCAGTCTTTAAAGGGAAGGAGGGGCAAGAGTGTTTAAAAACAAGAAAATACCCTTTGTTTCATAAGGAGCAAAGAAATCTGTGTTTTGTGTGGAGGCAAGGGGACATGTATAATTATGCCTTGGAATGGTCAAATGTGAAGGAGGATGGGGAAAAGATTTATTACTTTTGTCCCTCTATTTCTCCCACAGATTCCTGTCAGTTCCTAACTGATGCCCCTCAAGATAAATTCACAGCAGCTGTGATTGGTGGTAACCAGAAGAAAGATCTGGAAGAAATCCTTGAATGGGAGCCAAAAAGAACCAGCTGGAAAGGGGCAGCAGAGCAAGAGGTGCCAGAGAAAGTGATAGAAACCATATGGGAACCAGTCAGTCCACAGGTTGGAAGCAAAGGGCATGGAGAACTCAGTAGCACAGGAGGGACCACAGTGGGTCAGGATAAGGAGCTGCAGAAAACATTGTGGGCCAAGGAAGCTCAGGAAGGAGTGCCCAACGAGCCACAGTTTTTAGGAGAACAGCAAAGAGGACTAGAGAGAGCATCATGTACTGAAGTATTTCAGCATGGAATGCTGGAGGAAACAAACAAAATTGCAGATGAGCAGCAGTTGGAAGCTAAGAAACAGGAAGAAGCAGAAGCTGAACAAGGGCAGCCAAAAAGGGTGGCAGAGGAAGAAGGAATCCTGGAAGCAATGCTTAGTGGGGTGGAGAATGAAAGAAACCAGGAGGAGGTGCTAGAAGAACAAGAAGAGGTGAGAAGAAGCTATCAGTGGGAGCCAAAGGGGGAAGTAGAAGAGACAGCAGGAATCATAGTGGGTTGGGGAAAGGAGCTGGAAGAAACTTTGAGGAACAAAGAGGTTCAGCAAGGAGCCCCAGACCGGACATGGCTCGTCATGGAACAGCAAAAAGAACTAGAGGATGCAACAGTATGGACTGGGGGATTTCAACATGGGGTGCTAGAGGAGGTGAACAAAATGGCAGAGGGCCAGCAGATAGAAACTGCAAAGGAAGAAGCAGATGAAGATCAGAAGTGGGAGTCAAATAGCATGGCAGTGGAAGAAGGAATTCAGGAAGCAGTAGCTGGTGGGCCAGAGGCTAAGAGAAACCAGGAAGAGGTGCTAGAAGAGGAAGAAAAGATAGGGACAAGCCATCAGTGGCAGCCAAAAGAGGAAGTAGAAGGGGAAAGAGAGATAAACATGGAAAAGGAAAGAGAGCTGGAGACAAAGTGGAACAAAGTGGCACCAGATTGGGAACAGTTTGTAGAAGAACAGCAGGTAAGGCTAGAGAGCACAAAATCATCTGTGGAATTTCAGCATGGGGAGCTGGAAGAGGCAGACAAAATGGCAGAGAGGCAGTGCTTGGAGGGTGAAAGGGAATATGAAGAAGTAGAAGTGGTTGAGGAAAAGGAGGATGTGACAGATATGGTAGGAGGGAAGGAAGGAATTCAGGAAGAAATGCCAAGTGGGGAAGAGACAGAAGGAGACACAAAGAACGTGCTAGAAGAGGTAGAGAGAAGCCATCAGTGGGAGGCAAAGGAAGAAGCAGAAGAAGTAGGAGGAACCACCATGGCTGTGGAGAGAGAGCCAGAAGGAATTTGGGAGAACAAAGAAGTTCAGCAAGGGACACCAGATTGGGAACAGTTTGTAGAGGAACAGCAGGTAAGGCTAGAGAGGAGAAAATCATCTGAGGCATTTCAGCATGGGGAGTTGGAAGGGGAAGACAAAATGGCAGAGGGGCAGTGCTTGGAGGGTGGAAAGGAACATGAAGAAATAGAAGTGGCTGAGGAAAAGGAGGATGTGGCAGATATGGTAGGAGGGAAAGAAGGAGTTCAGGAAGAGATACCAAGTGGGGAAGAGATAGGAGACAAAGAGAAGGTGCTAGAAGAGGTAGAGAGAAGCCATCAGTGGGAGGCAAAGGAGAAAGTAGAAGGAACCACTGTGGCTCTGGCAAGGGAACTGGAGGGAATTTGGAAGAAGAAAGAGGTTCAGCAAGAGGCACTAGATTGGAACCAGTTTGTTACAAAACAAAAGAGAGAGGTGGTGGAGTGGTCTGAAAGACTGCAGCATGGTGTGGTAGAAGAGGTGGACAAAATGGTGGAGGGACAACAGTTGGGAACTGCAAAAGAAGAGGAAGAAGAAGTAAAAGCAGAGGAAGATCAGCAGTGGGAGACAAATAGGGTGGCAATAGAAGAAGGAATTATGGAATGTATACTGGATAAGTCAGAGAATGTGGGATACCGGGAGGAGGTGCTTGAAGAGAAAGAAGAGGTGGGAAGAAACCATCAGTGGGAACCAAAAGGGGAAGAAGAAGAAGAGGAAAGAGGAACACATGAGAAACAGGAAAGGAAGCTGGAGGAGACTCTGTGGAACAAGGAGGTTCAGCAAGGGCCACCATATTGGGAACAGGTTGTAGAGAAACAGCAGATAGGGCTAGAGAGGACAGCATCACCTGTGGCATTTCAGTGTGGGCAGCTAGAAGAAGCAGCAATAATGGTGGGGAGACAGTGTTTGGAGGTGGAGAAGGAGCATGCAGAAGAAGTAGAGGTGGTTGAGGAATGGGAAAGAAAGGTAGACATAGAAGCAGGGAAGGAAGGGATTCATGAAACAATGCCAAGTGAGGAAGAGACTGAAGGAGACCAGCAGGAGGATGTAGAAGGGGAAGAAGAGGTGGAGAGAAGTCACCAGTGGGAGCTGAAACAAGAGATTGAAGAGGTAGGAGGAACCATAGATCAGGAGGGGGAGCTAGAAGGAACTTGGAGGAACAAGGAGGTTCAACAAGGGGCACCAGAAAGCACCCAGTTAGTTACAGAACAGCAAGAACTGGAGAAGATGGCAGCATGGACTGGAGGACTTCAGTGTGGGCTGCTGGAGGTGGTGGACAAAATGGCAGAGGGTCAGCATTTGGAGATTAAGCAGCAAGAGGGAGAAGAAGTAAAGACAGATGAACACCAGCAATGGAATCCAGATATGGTAGCAGTAAAAGGAATTCAGGAAGGAATGCTGGATGAGGCAGAGACTGAGGGAGACTATGAGGAGGTGCCAAAAGGGGGAAAAGATATGAAAACTGATCTTTGGGAAGCAGAGGAAACTGCTGTGAATTTCCAAGAGCAGTATGGGGAACCAAAGGGAATACCGGATAACAGGATGCATCAACAGGGAAAACTGGCAGGGGTAGAAGGGAATGAAGGGGACCAGCAGAAAGAAACTGTGAAAAATGCGGCACAGGCTAAAGTGGAAGAACAAGAGGAGAATACAGGAAGAGTACTGGAGAATGATGAGGGAGAAGAGCCAGAGAAGCTGGCAGAAGCTTGGTGTCTTGACAAAGAAGTGCCAGCTAAGATTACAAGAGACCATCTAAGGGAGCTGGAAGAGAAGCAGAAGAGCCTGCAGCAAGGATCCATGGTGTCCAGTATCTCCCTTGAAGGAGGTCTCCTTCCTGGGCCCAGAACCTTCCCAGCTGAGGTACGCATAATTTAAAAAAAGGGGGGAGCATGAGGGGAGTCAGGACAGGTCCATTGTTCAACTTACTTCTGTTCTGTAGGTCACACCATTGGACACAAGTCCCCAGAAGGAACGGGTACTGCTACGTCGGAAGAGCTCCATCCGACGGGCACCCAGCTTGAAGAGACCAAGACCATCAGGGGAGAGCTTAGCACAAGAGACAGACATGACCAATCCCAAGAATGCCGCACCTCAACCACAACCACCTCAACCACAACCTCAACCACAACCACCAAGCAGGCCAACCCTGAGGCATTCTGGGTAAATATGAATGTTCCGTTATTAGGAATTAGGAATTGAGAGGAAATAGGTAGTAGGTGAGATCCATGATCTTTTGTTACATTTGCCTCACTGTGGCCATTCTTTCTGCCTCCTAGGTTTGGACCTATGCATCCCAACATGATGGCTGAACTGCAGATGCGCCTGCGCAAACCCCAGTGACTCTCCCTCCCCCCAATCTAAGGGGATTTGTGAGGTAATTCACTTGCAAATTCTGCTCCTTCCTGGATTGAGCCACCGTGATCAAATCTTCTAGAAGCCAATGAGAGAAGGCATAGGTCACAGAAGTACATATATTATTCTCATTATGATGTATTTATGGTGCAAGGATGCCTTGAACGTGAACATCAATATGTGGGCTGTTTCCACTCTAGAGCCCTTTAGCACTGGTGATGCACTGCTTTTCCACTATCACCTCAAAGTATTATGGACATATTGCTAACACATAACACTGAAAATAGCACTTTCCTCCATGAAATCCAGCAATGTCTGGCTTTTTTGGCCAAGATCTCACTGTATGTTTTTGCAGAAGTCCTATCTGACAAAGGTCCTGATTCTTCCAGTAACTACCCTTTAATTAGTAGCTTCCTTTTTATCTCTTTCTTTTAATGTAAGGGAGAGTTATGAGTGGAGGATGACAACATTCAAAGCCTCCGTATGATGATGTCCTAATAAAGATAGGAAAACAAATAAAACTCCCTGAAGTACAATGGATTATTAATGATATTTTTGGTACTTCCTCTAAAACCCAAGTGAAAAAAATGATGTCAATTTCGAAATGAATGACTAGTAGGGAAGCAAAGAGGCACTTGTTGGGATGACTTAGCAGACTCAGTTTCTCGTTTTGCCTACCTGAAGTGGTCCTTTCAACAAGGATCAGTTACGATCTTTTATACTTTGAAGAAAATTCACTGAAAAGTATCTGTTTCAAGGGAGGTCACTCATTTTTTCAGGTAAACATAATTTTGTCTTTGGATTTCCTAGTATGGTTCCTGATTTCTCTCCATCCCACATTTTCTATGTATTTTACAAGGATCCACTCAACCAAAATACTCCTAGAGAGAGGAAGATAACTGCATGGAACCAAAGACTGGGAAAGTTATTTTTATGGACTTCAGCTCTAGACTCACCCAGGATGCACATATCCAATCAGGAAGCTGTAGACCAAAAAATTAACTTTCCAAATCTGCAAGGGTTAATGTGTGTGGGTTAACTGGATCTATGTAGATTAATGGTATAGTCTGAGGCCCATCATACTATATGGTTGTAGCACAACTTTTCCATTTTTACTGTTCTAATTCTGTCCTATGGAATACTCAGATTTGCAGTTTAGGGAGGGGCATTTAGAAGTCTAATGGCTCAATGTACTACAAATTCCATAGGATGAAAACATGGCAGTTAAAGTGATTCCACTTTAATAGTGCTATGACTGTGTAGTGTGAATGGTCCTCACTGGACTCCATTTTAAGGGTGCAATTTGGAGTTGGAAAGAGTTGCTTAACCTTTTGCCACCAATCATTTACAGTCATCCTTCCACATTCACTAGGGTTAGGGGCACAGAGCCCCCATAAAAGCAGAAAAACCATGAATAATTCTAGGCCCTCCCAAATCATATTTAACACACACAAAAAATATGATTACCAAATTCAACCCACCGTGGATTCCTTTGAGGCATCAGGGTTCCTTCACAAGGCAGAACTGGGTGGCTGGTGGGGCTTACTTCCACTTCCAGTACTGCTTCACATCATTTTTAATAGGGACTTTCAAGCCTCATTTGCAATTTCTCAGTTTCATGAGGCTTGCAGTCTCTATTAAAAATGGCATACAGAGGCAGCAGAGGTGACTACAAATAATCAAATCTGCAAAAGTGAAACCCACAAATGTGGAGGGCTGACTGTAGTTTTCTCTCAAGCTTGTCACTCCTTATTTCCCCCCTTTGAGCTTATCTCTGGACTTAGGGAGGGGTTTCTTTCAATCTGATCTGCTCCAGCAGATGTCCTCTTTACAAACAACATGATAGCTTAAAGAAGTAGATGTGACCCTGGGAATTCCTCATTTGCTTCACAACATTCAGTTCCTTGCTCACTGTTTAGTTCTGAAAAATATTTGTCCCTGATTTGCCTATCCATTGCTTCTTTCCCTGGGGTTTGTGTAACCAACTTCCTGTTGATAAACAGACAGGATTTGTGCAAATGTATCTCTCTCTCTCTCTCTCTCTCTTATGCATTTGCATTAGAGTTGCCAACCTATCATTTGGTCTCTATAGCTGCACATTAATGATGTCTTGGCATGCAGAGCTAGTGTGCAGTTACACTGATTTTCACAATGTGCAAAAGAAATGACCGCTCATTTTTATATATCATACTTCTGGTAAAAGGTCCAAGTGTTACAAGTCATTTTCTATCTAGTCAGTTGGCAACTTTATTTTGTAATATAGTGACAGTGGTTCCAACCTGTCTTCCTCAATTCATTACAATCTACATCAGAGCTCTGGGCATTGCCACCTTCAGATATAAAGCTGATGGTGACTACAGCAAGTATACTGTTCTCAGAGATGCTGGGCCCATGCCAGCTTTTCAGAACCTAGTGAAGCCAATTATTATTCTCCCACACTTCTGATTCATAATTTTATTTCTGTTGTCCCTGTTTTGTTTCTATCTACTTGCTACTTTTTTTTAGTTGCTGGTTGTCTTTTTTATGTGGGACATGAATTCTCAAGTGCTTTCAGATGTTAAACAGGTTTTTTAAAAATATTGCACTTTATTCTCCTTTTCTTGCATTGCCACAGAAGTTTCTACTGAAATCTCTTAAATAAATTGATAAAAACAAATGAATGCTTTCTTAAATCATGTTGTTGAAAGAAGTGTCAGGGACTGGCTGCCATCTCAAGTGGGAGCAACAAGTCCACTATAGTTTTAGGGCCCTATCATTCTATACTGTTATAGCACTATAATTCTACTTTAACTGCCCTGGTTGCACCCTTTGGAATTCTGAGGTTTCTAGTTTGGTGAGGCACTGGAGCTCTCTGGCTGAGAATTCTAAATAAATTTTAAATAAATAAATAAAATCTCCCTAAATTGTAAACCCCATGATTCCAAGTAATACTGCAATGGCAGTTAAAGTGGAATAATAGCACTATAACAGTGTAGTGTGATAAGGCCCTTAGTTTGAATTTTAAAGTAGCTATCCAAAGTGCTGAATCTATTTGGAAAATATGGTTCACTATCTTGGATTAGTTCCTTAGTTTGCACTAAAATTTGGAGCAGATTCACTGACTGACTGACTTGGAAGCTATCTGCTCCCACTGACTGGAAGCTTATCAGGAATTCCTCATGAGGAGCTTACCAGTGACATGCAACCTCCTTGCCTTGAGTTTTCCCCTGCTACTGATTTCCATAATTTTGTGCAATTAGGAAAGAGTTGTTGTTGGAGGCTGCAGTATTTAGCATAAGTAATTTTGAGTCCCAACATGCAAAGCCAGTACCTTGCATGAACTGAGCATGCTTCCTAAAAAACAGAAAAACAAAACAGAATCCCCTCTGTTACTGTTACATTCACCTGACACTTCGCACCCTCACTAGATTCAGTTCCCATGGAAGGAGATCACTAGAGATTTATTAGTAGCTTGTAGTGCTTACAGTTATTTTCAGGTTGCCAGTTGAAGTAAGGGACAGGGTTCCTGTAACTTTAAGGGCTGGGCAGTAGAAAGGATTTCACAGGTGGCTGCTGAAACTCCCTCTCCTAAGAACATTAAAGCTATGGAGCCCTGTCCCTTATTTCACCTGGAAAGACTAACTTTTTTACATAGAACCTGAGCATAAGTTGGTTCAATGGTTGAATATTGGGTGAAGACTGTGTGAGATCAAGCCTCAGCCATGGAAACCCAGAGTAACCATGAGCGAGTCACATTCTCTCAACCACCGAGGACTCATAGAATCATAGAGTTGGAAGAGACCACTGGGGCCATCCAGTCCAACTCCCTGCCATGCAGGAACACACATCAAAGCACTCCCAACAGATGGCCATCCCGCCTCTGTTTAAAACTTCCCAAAGGAGGAGACTCCACCACACTCTGAGGCAGCATATTCCACTACTGAACAGCTATGACCGTCAGGAAGTTCTTCCTGAGGTTTAGGTGGAATCTGTTATCCTGTAGCTTGAATCCATTGCTTCTTGTTCTAGTCTCTGGAGTAGTGGAAAACAAGCCTGTTCCCTCTTCAATATGACATGCTTTCAAATATTTAAACATGGCTATCATGTCCCTTCTTAACCTTCTCTTCCACAGATTAAATATACACAGCTCCCTAAGCCGCTCCTCGTAGGGCATGACTTCCAGACCCTTCACCATTTTGGTTGCCCTCCAGCTTGTCAATATCCTTCTTGAGATGAGGTGCCCAGAACTGGACACAATATTCCAGATGAGGTCTGATGAAAGCAGAAGGCAATGGGGCAAGCCCTCTCTGAACAAATCTAGCCAAGAAAATCCAGTGATAGATTTGCCTTAGGGTCACCATAATTTAGAACTGACTCGAAGGCTTACAACAACAAATAGGCTGTTACACAGTTTAAACAAGAGACCACTAACGTTCAGTGCCTCCAACTCCAGAAGTCTGAGGCAAGAAGGTGAGTACTCTTAAATGCATTTGAAGCTCAAATTCAGCTTTTTGTATGCTCCTTATTTATCACATTGGTCTTAGCCAAGCGTGATTGACAAAAGGGACAGCAGTATTCCCCTTTTAAGATATTTCCCAATTTCTGAAAGCTAACTCTTGAGAGCAGCTCATCTCCTTCATGAAGAGAAAGCAACTTTGCCAGGGCTGTCCCCAGCAGCATTGCTACGAACCTTCTCCTATCCAAATGTCAATCTTACAACAGAATTAAGGTTCTGCAGCAAGAAAATCAACCTGAACAAAGCTCGACAAGTGTCCTGTTAAACATTACTATCTCTGCCTTAGCTTTCCTACCTCCTAATTTCTGGAACAGGGAACCTTACAGATGGGCAAGCTATGTGTGCCCTCAAGTTGTTTCCTTCTTACAGTGATCCCAAGGTGAACATATTACTGGATTTTCTTGGCAAAATGTGTTCAGAAAGGGGTTGCCGTTGCCTTTGCCTGAGGTTGAGAGAGTGTGACTTGCACAAGGGCACCTAATGAGTTAAGCGTCTTAGCTCACCACTCAATGCATACCACAACACTTGATGGTGGGAGGTGGGAAGTGGGCAGATGATAGCTCCCACTAGACCAGATGATACCACAGAACCTACCTGGGGAAAACCTGTAAACACAGAATGCTTGCTAGAGTGGAGGAATCCCTCTTATCTTCAGTTAAGGTCTATTCCTTTACAAAGATACAATGACAGCAAAATCTTGCTTGTTCTCTGTTTTACACAACTATAAAGAGTGACACAGCTATAATAAGAAATAGGTGGGAATCTTATAAAAATCATTACATGGTGTAGTGGTTTGAGTGTTGTAGACTCTGGAGACCACAGTTCAAATCTCCCAACTGTGGAAACCCAGTGGGTGATCCTAGGCAAGTCACGCTCTCTCAGTTTCAGAGGAAGGCAATGTCAAACCCCCTCTGAACAAATCTTGGTGAGAAAACCCCATGATAGGTTCGCTTTAGAGTCACCATAAGTCGGAAATGACTTGAAGGTATACAACAACAACACACTTAGAAACATTCTGCACATTTAACTTCTTTAAAAATAAAACATGCTCTTATCTGTGTATCTGTTTGCCTCTCTTGTCATTGTTAAAGATGAGTAGCCTCTCAGAAAAGAGAGAAGGAAGGAAGTGGCTGTAACTCAATATCAAAATGGTTGAACTACTTAAAGAGGTGGGTTTTTTTTTTTTCAAAAAGACTTGATGGAGAAATCTGTCAATTTGGAGTTGGACCACATTCAGAATTTTAACAACTGATTTTTACCCTCTGAAAATGAAAATATTTGCAAATTGGTTAAATTCTTACCAAGTTTGAACTAAAAAAGACATCACCTATACATACTGGGAGATCAGGGGCTGAATTTAGGACTGTCTGACTACTAAGCATTTCGTTCTTCTATTGAGCTGTGGCAGCTCCTTGAGAATTGTCTCCAAATTCTGTCATTACTTCCATTGATTTAATTCCATGGTTTCCAAACTAGAATCAGGTTTCTTAGACCAGCAAGCCTGATAAACACTTTCTAAGTATGTAACCACAGTTCCCAGAAACGCGATGACTTCTCAAATATTTCTAGCTTTGCTTTCCCTTTCTCTTTTACTTCCACAAGATAAATCCAATTGTTAAAACTGAAAGAACTGTTTTTATGAACACAAACACAGTAGTGGTGTTTTTCTAATCTAATTTATTCAAAAAAATAAATTAAAATACATATTTTTGTAGAAAACAATAAATATTTATAAATTAGGTATTTCAGATACCATTATAAGGTTCATAAATAATGTTTATAAATTAGTAGACAAGGTTAAGCAATCTGGATGCCAGAATGCTATAACATTCCCTAGAACAGGAACTTAGGATGAGAAAGAGTGGGATTTGGGAGTTCTGGAATCCTTGGAAAGAAAAGTTCCCTTTGCCATTCTAGCTCTGAGTATCACGAAATCCCGTGTGATACGACACAGGAAATTCTCAAGGTACTGCAATATGAGGTACACTTCCATGTGGTTCCTCCACTGATTCTGATGCTGAAGGATCTGGGGAGGTTTGAGGGTCGGTTCATTCTGGTTTTCAAATGATAGTCCCCAACGTGAAATCTGTGGAGAGAATTAGAGATGGGTGATGTGCTGCTGAAACCAAAGGATACTTCTTGTCCAATCTGTGACCCAAAAGGCAAGTAGACCCACCTGATAACTCACTTGATGACTTAGGTCTCGGAGGTCACAGCTGAGATCTTCAAACTGGGAAACATATCTGGAATCTTCTTTGGCTGCTTCATGGTCCTTCAGCTGCTGTATCAAGGTCCGATAGAATGAGAGCTTCTCGGCCATGTGGGACAGGCGCTTGGCATCCTGGAAAAATGTTGGGGTTAGAGATCAGACCTACCCAGAACAGCCTGCATGTCTTGCCTTTTACCTTTCCCTCACCTTCCATGAACAGTGGAAATAACCACTGGGAAAAGCCAGTAAAATGGTATCAAGCTATTTTTTCATCCACATTAATTTAGACTAAATTTAGAAGAGTTACTTTTTTCAGACTACAAGCAACACCTTCTGAAATTTGCTCTCCTAAACAACCATTAAAGGGAGAGGATCTCTGTGTCCCTCACTTCACCTGGCACCCTGAACTGTGGTCCAACACAAATTGGGGCAAGGCTGGTGGATAGCATGGGCAAGACAGCTCTATAATACAGCTTTTGAGTCCTGTAAAGACAGTTGTCTATACACAGCATTAGAAAATGGAAAGGACTGAAGATGCCAAGCATTCTTAACACCTTTAGCAAATCAGTGGTTTCAGGATTTGTTTGGAAGAAGCTCTGTGGTTTTTTAGTCCCTTCTGTTTTCCTACACTATTTTTAAGTGGGAATAGGGAGGGTGCTAGCATGGTGTAGGTGGTTTTGAGCATTGGTTTAGGACACTGGGAGACCAGAGTTTGAATCCCCACTAGGCCATGGAAACGTACTGGGTGATATTGTGCAAACCACACTCTCTCAACCGCAAAAGAAGACAAGGACAAACTACCTCTGAACAAATTCTGCCAAAAAAACCCTGTCATAGGTTTTTCATAGGGTTGTCATTAGTCAGAAATGACTTGAAGGCATACAGCAACAACAACAAGGGAGGGTGGTGGGTAACTACAACGTATTTTTAAAGAATTAAAGAGAAAATTTAAGAGGAAAATAATTTCAATTTTTCGACTCCTGGGGGCGTCAAAATCAGGCTCTGACAGCTGCATATGATCCACAAGCCATACTTTGCCAACCCCTGCCTGACACAGACCAGGATATCTGAAAGACCGTCAACTCTCATGACACCTACTCAGTTTTATGGGCAGTATTAGAGCTCACATTCTAGTTTCTGCACCATCAGAAGCACCTGGCTATCAAGACAGATGGCCTTTTCCATGAAAGCACCTCTGTATAGAGCTTCCACTCCTTATCAACTTGCCTGCGTCTAACTTGGACTTTTCAGCATCAGGTCCTGGTCTCCAGCTACCACCTTTAAATTTTTAATGGTATTTAAAAGGCTTTTGATTGGTAATGCTTTTAATAAGTGTGACTTTAGATATCACTTCTTCCCTTTGTTTTTGCTTTAAGCTGCCTGGAGAAAGTTTTATTGAAAGGAAGATTGTAACTGTTTTAAACAAACAAACAAACAAATATTCTTACTGGAAGAGTAAGCCATGTTTGCAGATCAAGGATGGGTGAAGGAAGCAGCCGGGAATGTGGTACAAGAATGAGCTGGACACCAGGCAGATGTTCTGAGTGCTGCAAGGAGAGAACATAATGTGACTTCAAGAAGAGTTGTCAACTTTTCAGCTAACTGTACTTTGCTTTGAGAGTAGCAACAGGAACGAAGTGATCAAAACCAATTAAGCTAAAGGAAGGGGGGGGTTAAGGAAATGAGATTATAAGGGAGGGAGAAAAGGTAGGTGAGAGAAGGTGGGATGATGAGAAACAGGGCCTTCAAAAATTCAACATCAAGACAGATTCACCATGTTAGGGAAAGTGTGCTGAGTAAAATAATCAATGCATTTTTCAGCTTCATTCTGGTAAGCATACTAGTACAGATTTTTAACTTAAAACAACTGCTGAAGGTAAATGTAATATTTTTAAACTTTTCCACTTCTAATGTAAACATAATGGAATTACATGTTTTAGCTTATTAATGATTACCTAAGCTCTTTAAATTTTCTTATCAATGCTTAAGAAATTCACGTTGTTAAAGGAGGAATGAAATACATAGAGACCTGAGTTGTGGGTTAGCCTTTCCTTCCGCAACAGCAATTCCCACTCAAAACTGCACACACCTCCCAACAACAATTTGTTTCAACAACAAGAAGAAGAAATAATCACATTTGTGTATGAGGGAGCAGTGCAACACATGAAGACAGGACAACCAGTTCTTTTCCTAGCATCAGCCCAGTCAAAATGCATCCCTATGGCAAATTGTGTGTGTGTGTGTGTGTGTGTGTGTACACAGCCACCAAATAGTGGTGGAGATAGAAATCACCTCTGGCTCATGGCTCAGAGGTTCACCTCCCCTGCTCTAATCAATATGTTACACAGGTTCTCGCAAACAACAGCTTTATGGTTTAAAAGAAATGATACATTATAAAATTGCCAACAATGTCAAAAACAAAATATCACTGTGGACCACCAAGTTTCCAATTTTGTAGCAGAATTCTGTTTAGATGGCTTGTTGACCCTTCCTCACCCCCCTGGTATTAGGACTACATGAAAATGGAAGAGAATTTGGTTGCATTTGACAGTGCATTTTCGCCTCTTTTTAAGACACACACACACAGAGGAAATGTGCCTCATCTCAAGAACTGACACATTTTCAAGGCTTATTGGGAGAAATAAAGACGAATAAAGTACATTCCAAATAGTATGCACAAATGAAAACAACTAAAACATGCACAAGTTAAAAAGATACACATATTTGTCATAGGGGAAAACAGACATTTGCTAAAATACATAAATGCACACTGCAGGCAAAAAAAAAAAGTTTAAAATCTACATGAATTCCCTCCAAATCTTGATATAAAAGAAAAGTGCACAGAAAAACACAACATAACCAAGTCAGATTTTCATAGTCTAAAGAATCCAGAATTTTCAAAATCCAGACAAATGACTTTCCTTTATATTTTATGTGGCAAAAGTTTCCAATATTCCTCACCTACACATTTTAGTTGCCAGATCATTGGCTAGCTGGCCAAAGGCAAGAAAACTGGATAGATAAAAGCTGGAACTTGCTAATTCTTTTCCTTTCAGAAACCAGCTCATTCCTGTCCCAAAGACTGCTTCATTGTATGTGAAGCTCATTAGAAACAACAGCAGACTTACATAGAGACGTTTAAGGTTCTTCGTTTTACAGAGAAGTTGCCGTGTAAGTTTTAAGCTGCTGCCCAATTCTCTTTGAAGATTTGCCCACCGTTCTGGGGTACCCTTGAACTTGGATGCCTTCTCTCCATGGAGCCCAGCTGGGACAGCTGTCACAAGGATGTCAAAATTGAAGAGAATCTGGAGGAAGAGGGCTGTACCTGGAAAGAGTTATGAGAAGGAAGAGGCCTTATTGTCTTATAATCAAATTGCTGAGATACCTATATGCAACAAGTATACTGAGCTAGCAAGGACTGAGGTGGTATGTGGATGGGTCCCTGTAGACAGCAGTGGTATCATTAAAGGAGGACTTTGGGGCATACATTCAGGGCCTCAGACAGCAGGATGGTTGCCAAATGATCAAGCACAGCTTTCCACATTTTGAAGTAAACAGATATTAATTCACACAGTATCATCTAAAGTGGAACACAATTAAAACTGTACATGCCAACTGTTCCAATTTGTTCAGGACAGTCTCAATCAATCCTCTGTTATCCCACTTTTTTCAGCTGCTTTTAAAATGCCCCAGCTTCTCTCTCCACCTTGCACTTTCTCTCTTGATCCTCCACTTACTTTAGTTGCTGTAAACTGGGTTCAAAGTGCACAAATTATTTGCACTTAATTACCTTAGGGAGGGGGAGGATGAGGGGGATGGCATTTCCCCCCTCTCTGTAGGCAAACTGCCGCAGCTTTTCCTAGCTTGTGTGTTCTTCCTCATGAATTACCGGTACTTCTTGAGCACACACTGACGTTGCTTGGCTATGTGTGTCCCAGTTTTCATGTGTGAAATGTTGGAAACTATCAAAAATTACCTAATTGCCCCAATGTGGGAGAAAGGGAGCAAAAATGTGGCAGATGCAGATCCTGCTACAGCAACTCAGGAGGACACAAGTTATCCCAACTTTGACTTGCAAGCCCATCACACGACAATCTCCCTATCTGCAATGGGGAAAACCATTTGAGGGGAATTTTGCTGAGATAATAACACCATGCAGAGCTATTTTCATTTGATCTGGAGTTTAAATTTAAAGTGAAAGAAGCCCACATTTGGGATATTATTAGGCAAGAGTTGCACACACTTCAAAGCAGAGCAATGTTGCTTTGAAAACAACACATAAAAAAAACTCCACAAGACTGAGATGATGGTGGTGAGAACCTGTACGAAGAGACTAGAGCAGTAGAGACTGGGTTCATATCCCTGTTCTGCCACAAAATTCAACAACGGCTCATTTCACCTATCCTACCAAAGGGTGGTTCTCAGGACAAAACAGGACATTGTTGTACATTCCTTACAGCAGATGTGGGCAAAGTGCAGTCTTGGGTTTGTATGTGGCCCTAAGGCTGTTTCTGTGGCCCTTGGGTCCTTCCTAGAACACACTTTTTCTAGCCTCCCCAAAAAGGTAAAGCTCCTTTTCCAGAAACCTCCAGGAACATTGATTAACACCTTTTGAATAATCGGAAGACACCTATATTGTTTAACATAAAAAAAAAAACTATTTTTCAACATTATAAGTGGACTTCCAGCCACAGCTGGGGGATATTTTTGTTCCTCTGTGTGGTTCCTGGATGGTTCTGGGGCAGAAAATTTGCCCTTGAAAGGGACACAATTTGCTGTTGTTAACTGCTGTCTAGTTGACTTTTGGTGACCCCCATGAATGAGAAACTGCCAAGTCACTCTTTCATCAACAACCCTGCTCAGATCTTGCAGACTCAGGGCCATGGCTTCCTTGATCAAGTCTTTCCATCTGTAATGCAGTCTTCCTCTTTTCCTATTGCCTTCTTTATACTTGAGGGTCTTCTTTCATTCCTTCATAGCTGCCCTTCTAAGTCCTAGTTTTTTCCTGATGTTTTGACTGCAGTCTCCCTTCTGATTAATGACTGAGCTAAGGTATGGAAACTCTTTGACTTTTTCAATGTCTTCATCATCTATTCCAAATTATGTAAATCATCTGTGGTCAGTATTTTTGTTTTCTTAATAATCTACTGTTAATTTGCCTTTGTACTTTCTTATTTGACTTCTTCAGCAATCGTTCCAAGTCTTTGCTATTTTCTGCTAGTACTGTAGTATGGTGTTATCTGCATATCTTAAATGGTTGGTGTTCCTTTCTCCAATTTTTGTACCTCCTTCTTCTCAATCTAATCCTGCTTTATATATGATATGTTAAGTGTACTAGTTAAACAGATAGGTTGATAAAATGCAGCCTTGGCTGACACCTTTGCCAACTGGAAAACATTCAATTTTTCCACATTCCATCCTGACAGTAGCCTCTTGTTCTGAGCACAGGTCATGGAACAATCAGGACAATCAAATGTTCTGGCACATCCATTTTCTTTAAGGGTGATCCATAGTTTTTCATGATTTGCACAATCAAAAGCGTTGCTATGTAAAGCACAGACTGATTTTCTTCTGAAATTCTTTGGCTGCAGTTACCTTGCCATAAAAGCAAGCAAGGGAAGATTGTTATCAAGTCAGTAACAGGGTTGCCAGACTGCAGTTGGGAGACAAGGATGCAAGTTTTACAATTTTGGAGGCCCACCAGGCAAGAGGAAAGAGCTATCTGCAAACCTTGAACTCAACCAGTATAGCACCAGCTTGCTACAATTTCTTGCTGTGACTTATAGAGATGCTTCAGGAGGGGAGTGTCTCTGTATTTTAGACAGTTTCCTCCTTTTCTCCCAGTCATTGTTCTGCCAGGGCTCACCCTCTGCTCTACTCTACCTCCACCTCCTGACTAGAAGCAAAGAGACCATATTAAACGTTACTTATTCTGTCTCTCTATGTAAGTCAGAAGGAATAATTCCTTATTTCCCCTTGATTTGGCAACAGTCTCCTTAATTTTGGTTTCTTCTTAATTTCCAAACATGTTCTCTCTGTGTGTTTACATGTGTGCTTGAATGACAAGCTGTGAGCAATTGTGGATGGTACTTAATACAAAGTTGTTAATGGTGTCACAAGGGGCTATCCCTGGGTCTCAGGTTCTGGCCCAGAAACCTCAGGAGGTGGGATGACCCTGAACTGCAAAGCTCATCAGTAACTACAGATGATCCAGGCTTTGTTGGTGCTTGACACACAAAATCCAAATCCACCCTCCTGCAACAGTAGACTATAATAGCTTGAATATCAAATCTTTACTAATAATTTACCTTGATTCTCTAAAAACGTACAATAATTTTGAAATCCATTGTTTATTAAAACACTAGTTGTGCTATCTTTAAGCACTGCTTAACTTTTCTTATTGTTTAAATTTTCACTGGGCCTTTACTTTTAATAATCTGGCATCTTAAACAATTTAATAATACAGCAGGATAACGAACAATGACAATGAATGAAGAATCATTTTCACAAAGCATTCTTCATGGTTTATTACCAATTAACCATTTCCCCCTTCATAATGTAAGATTACCACACACTCCTCCACCAAGCTCTAAATCAGTGGTTCTTAACCTGGGGTCAATAGACCCCCACGGGTCTGTGATGCCCTCACATGAGGTCTGTGAAAGGCTCAAAGGTTGCTCAGCCTGTCTCATCCTCCAGAAGCGAGTGGTAAAGTGAGAGGAGCCAAGCCAAAAGTTGGCAAGCAGGTTGGCTAGCTAGTTGGCTAGGCCTGTGTGTTGCCTGTCTTGTGGCTACTCTGCTGAAGGGAGAAGGTGGGCTTAGCAACTGAGTGACAGCAGGCCAGCCAGCCAGCGCTTGCCCTTTTTCTCTCTTGCTCCCCGTGTCCTTTCCAGCAAAGAATAGTCCAGTCTACTACCAGAAATGCTCAAACACCTCCTCTTTTTCCCCTGCCTTCTTCACCAGGTGAGGAGACTTGAGATATGCAAAGGAGGGTGAAAGGGCCCCAAAAGGGGAGACTGAAGGCAAAAAGGGGGAGGTTGAAGCAATGCCTCTATAAAAGACCCCGAGCATGCCCCCTCATTTGCATTTATAAGTGCCTTCAACTCTCTTTTTTTTGCCTTTTTCTCTTCCTCCCTCCTTTACCCATCTTTATCTCTTCTCCTCCTGATAACGAAAGGGAAAAAAAGGGGTGCTTGTGCATTTCTAATAGACTGGATGGCTAGAAAAGTGGGGAGGGGAGAGAAAGAGAGAGAAGGGTAAATGCTGGCTGGCTTGCCTTAAAACTGAAGCAGAAAAAAGTATTTTCTCCCCTTCCAGCACCTCTCAGGGAAGTGTCCATTTACTTATTTCTCTTTCTCTTCCAGTTTGAAGACCTTTGATGAGCAATTTTAAATAAATATTTGATGCACTTTAGGGTTTTAAATCTCAAGTTAATTCTTATGGGTCTGCACTAACAAAAGATTTTTAAAGGCGGTCCCTGGTTAAGAAAAGTATAAGAACCACTGCTCTAAATAATAAACCAAACATTCACCAAGTTGCTTTTATTTTTATTACCCATGTCATACCCACTCTTCAGTGAAATGCCAAGTGGTGTAGAAGGAGTGCCCCCTTCTTTCCAGGGCAGGGGTTCACATCCAGATTTGAGGGGCCAAGGTGTATGGTTCCACTCAACAGAATTAGCCAGGGGCATTGGTCCAAATGCAGTGGGGCAAGCTTACCACATTTTGAAGGAAGTGAAATAATAACCGTTACCAACTAAAGAGCCTCCCGTACCCACCAACATTTCACAAACTGAAAATGGGACTTGTGCTCCAAGAAACATCACAATATGGTCAGGATGGCAAAGGTTATTAATGCAGAAAGACAGACAAGCTAGGAGAGGCTGCATAAGTTTGCTTTTGCCTAGGAAAACTGAGAAGGGCAAGACTCCTCTCATTTCCTCTCCCCTTGGTTGACTTAATTGAGAGCAAACTACTTTTACACTTTGAATTCAATTTGCAGCAACCAAACTAAAGTAGGGACAAAGGATGGGAAGAGGACTGGTCATTTTAAAAGCAGCTGAAAAAGTGAGACAACAAAGGATTAACCGAGACTCCTCCTGCCAAAGCCTATGGTCTCTTGTTCCCATAAGATCATTCATTAGTTGACTGCAATCCTAATCAAGGAAGCCAGCAGATCCAAAACATGCTTACTTTTGTTATGGTTATATGATCCATTACCTTCAGTGCATACTGTTAAGGCTGTCTTTTAACAATGCCATAAAAACCACCCCTTCAGCTGCTCTGCCTCAGCCTGGGTTGACAGCAGAGCCTACTGGCACTTTTCATTTCTGAAGATCATATCACACTGCACCTTTATAGCAGTATATTCCACTTTAGCTGCCATGGCAACAATTTTGGGGTTTGTAGTTTAGTGAGACCCATGAGCTCACTGGCTGAGAATTCTAAATGCCCTTCTCTAAACTACAAATCCCAGGATTCCGTAGGTTGTTGCCATGGATGTAGTGTGATAAGACTCTAAGTCAACCAATGTTTTACTGTTGCTTGCTTGCAATCCATAGTGTCCCAACAAATACTCTCCAAAGTAAGGAACTGTGAAAACAGAGATATAGTGAATATTAGTTCTTTTTCTTACCACACAGATGCATATTCTTGAGGATCTCTGATTAGTGAAGTAGCTGTCTGCCTGTCCAAAAAGACGATGTCTGGCTTTGTGGTCCATCTTGATGGTCCTTTTATGTGGAGTGGGTTTCATTTTCACACAGTCTAAAATCTTCCACATTAATGCAATTCTAACTTCATGTATCCATTCGAAACACTCTGGTTTCAGGGGCAAATCCCTTCTCCCCAGTGATATTTACTAAGCTTGGTTTCGTGGAAGAAACAGAGGATTGATTGGCTGTTGTATCTTCCCCTTTTTCTCTGAGGAACCAGGGTTGTTGTGGTCACATGGCATGGGATCCCCCCCCACTCCGCTGGGCTCCCTCTCTCTGCCTGGGCTTTTCCAACCACTACATATTTTCCTGTGATGTCTGTTTTCATCTCCCCATCCTCTCCCTCTCCTCATCTTTGCTGATCTCTTTCAAAACCAAATGCACTGCAATATTTGGGACAACAAAATAGAAATTTTCCTTTGTGGGAACTCTCCATATTGTGCTGAATGCATGCTGTTGCTCCTTTGTGGCTCTGATACTTCACGGCCATCTCTGTTTGAAGCGGGAGCCTGTCTTAAATTAAATTAACAGAAATCTCAGAGTTAGGAATGACCTAGGAGGTTTTCTCATTTATCCTCTTGCACAGTGCAGGAATCTACAGCATCCCCAATAGATGGATGTTCAACTTCTGTATAAAAATACATCCTGCAAAAGAAGAACGCTTTAATAAAATGGTTGCACTATAGCAGCCCAATTTGGGGCTGCACTGATTTGCTTTCTTACAAATAGCTGGTCTTTTAATGTTTCACCTGCAGGAACCTTCTAAGATTTAGCCAGAATTGGGGTTGTACTACAGAATATATGGTTTGAGACAAAAATGCTACAGCAGCATTGCACTATTCCTCTTGTGGATGTTCCTGCAGAAGGAGAAGTGGTTAAAAACTTGTTGCTTCATACTGAATTTGAGTACTGGTGTCGTTTATTGCAGTTACAGACCAAGAAATATATTACCCTACCCTTGAACAACTGTATGCAGGAAGAGTCCCAATTAGTCTTCTGCCACCCCGCTTTTCAACTGCTTTTAATATGTTCCAGTTTCTCTCTCTTCCTTCCACTTTTCCCCTTTGTCCTCAGCTCACTTTGGTTGCTGCAAAATGCAAGAGTAGTTTGCACTCAACTCAGAAGGGAGGAAAGGAGGTGGCAGGAGGGATTGGAATCTTGCCCTTCCCATTGGCTCAGGTAAAAGCAAACTGCTGCAGCCTCTTCTAGCTTATCTCTTCTTTCCTATTAATAACATTGATATATTGACCACATTCTGATGTTGTTTGGCCATGTGTGTCCTGGTTTTCATTTGTGAAATATTGGAGATACGGAAATACACTGGGAGACCTTGGGCACGTCACACACTCTCAGCCCCAGAAAAACCTCATGATAGGTTCACCTTAGGGTCACCATAACTCAGAAAGAGCATGAAAGCATATAACAACAACAACAACGTACTATAGAAATTCAAAAGGAACAGGTAACAAATTTATATAGTTAGATATTTAATAAAACATTGAAATCTTAGCTGTTCCTACACCTAAGGTGCATGGAGATTTAAAACAAACTTGCCTCTCCAGAAATTACAGGAGATGCATTTTTAAGACAACAGGAAACAATATTTACAGAAGAATTTCCAGAAAATGTAGTTAACAGAGGCAAGATTAATTGTTCTCTCCAATCTTTATACAGAGTAGAAGAATATGCTCACCAGTTCCCATTATTTCTACCCCACACAGACATTTTTGCTCAAGTTAGACTATTGGTTTGCTGCAATACTGTCTGCTGTGACAGGTAGTAGTTTTTAATGGTCTCAAACAGGGGTCATCCTCCATTTTTCAACTTCAGGAGAAGGGAAAATGCAGAGCATGGGATGTATGCACCCATGACTCCAGTTTTGCGCCTGCTAGAACCCCATGCAGGCTGTGGGATGGGCTGCAATTGCTAACCCCAGTTCTTTATGGCTTAAAGGGAAAGGAACCTTCAGGAACCTTGGACCTTCAGAGTACGAAATGGCAGAACATACCTTCCTTCACTCAGCTGCACTCAGTGCACTACAGGCACTTCACTGAATAAGTTTTGCAAATACGTTTCCCGAAAAGAGAGAGGTGTCGCAAATGTAGAAATCCAAAATACGTGCTTACAGATGAAGGTTTGACGTGTTCATGTGGGTTTTCTCTGGCCACAAAGAAAGGAGAAATTCTCAGGGCAAGGAATTTCTCTGTCACAAAACTGGAAGAATTAAAACAAGTCTCTTTTAGAAGAATACTCAAGCTACAAGGTAAAATACAGATTACAACTGACAGCAATACAATAACTCCGTGCACAAACTCATTTTGAACCCTGAAACTTTTGTGAGATGAAAGGTTCTTTCACACTACACAGTTAGAGCGCTTTAATTCCACTTCAACTACTTTGGCTCCATCTTATAGAATACTGGGATTTGCAGTATGTCGTTGTGTGCCTTTCAAGTCATTTCTGACTTATGCCAACCCTAAGGTGAACCTATCATGGGATTTTCTGCAGCTGACAGTATATGATATGCCCAAGATCACCCACTGGGTTTCCATGGCTGAGCAGGAGTTGAACTCAGTTTCCAGAGTTATAGGCCAACACTCAAAACCATTACCCCATGCTTAGAATTCTCAGCAGAGCACTCCAATGCCTTCCCAGACTACATGCCTCAGAAATCCATAAGATTCAGCCACAGCAGTTAGAATGGAATCATAGGGCTATAATTGTGTAGTGTGGAAGGGCCCTAACAGTATGATCCCATGAATTTTTACTCTCTTACTCAAGTAACACACTGAATGTTGATGAAAACAAAAATATCAAGGTCCCTTTCACATAACACAAAATTATAGCACTAGGATTCCACTTTAACTGCCAGGGCTCCCTCCTATGGAATATTGGGAGTTATAGTTTAGGGAGCGGTAATCAGACTTCTCAGCTAGAGAGCTCTAGTGCTTCACAAAACTACAAACCTCAGGATTCCATAGGATGAAGCTATGGCAGTTAAAGTGGAATCATAATACTGTAATTATGTTGTGTGGCAAAGGTGTGGGAGATTCGGTAAACAACCAGGTCAGAAGAGGAAACAAGCAAGAAACCTTTTACACTGGGACCCTACTCAGTGAGGGTCCTGAGGCAATTGTACAAACCGAACCATTGATAATCTGGTCCTCAGCACACCCATCCCTTTCTTTTCTCTCACAGCTCAAATTGAAATGAGAAGGACAGGGCAGGGGGGAGAAGGAAGTAGGGAAAACTCCTTTCCCTTGCTCTCCAGTCTCCAACCTGGGAGCCTTCATATATCTAGTTTCCATCAATGTCCCCCTGTCTTCAAGATACTCATTATGTCACCAACTCATCATGTTCTAGATGTGTGAAAATATACCTCCCATCATCCATAACATCACCATTAGGTGGTGTGATTGAGAATGGTGGAGAGTATAGTCCAAATTGGGAAATGCTGCACTGTGTTTGTATTTTGGATATCCCCTTCTCCCATATCCATGCTTCTCATCTTGTTGTTTGGTTTAATTCACACATTCCAAGTGATTCTGTAATTCAAGACACAATCTTATAATTTCTTTCCAGATGGTAGGTCTGGCTGAGTATATCACAAGTTGCTCTTCTTGAGTCAACATACAAAGAGTCAGACTAGTATTTCTCAGGCTAAGTGGGTAGAGAATGGATATCTAAATCCAGTTACTGGTCCCAGTTAGAGTACAGCCACTGGATAAATGGCCAGATGACAATTCAACAATTCTGTAAATGCCATTGATATAATGGGTCTACTCTTTTAGGGACCAGCAATTGGATGTAAACTATTTTTAACTCATGCTTCCTAAACTAAATTAAAATTGGAGGCACACATTTATGTTCAGAAAGGTATACAGAAAACACTTCTCCACTCCCTGAGGATTCCATAGAACGATATCATGGCAGTTAAAGTGGAATTAAAGCTCTACAGCTGTGTAGTGTGAATGGGCCTCTGGTCTCATGGGTTATGAATTATTGTCTCTTCCTTCACATCAGTTATTCCCAATGAGAAATACATGACAATCCAAGCTGATGCTGGATCTCTCTTGTTTCTTGTGTTCTATTAGTAGTTCCTTACACACTTTCTGCAGTGTGGTGGCTAAGGCTTCTCATGCTGGGATGTGGGAAACCCAGCTTCTAGTCTGCATTCTTTGCATATTGAAAGCACAACAAGTATGCCTTTGTGCTGAGTCAGCTGGAGTGCTACTGCAATTGTCACTGGGGTTTTGATGACATCACCTAAGAGTGTTCTTTTAATAGTTACTGTTTCTTGTATCGAGGACTGAATCAGCTCCCCTGCCAGAAAAGGTTACAAGGACAAAGTCCTTTTAAAAGAAGGGGGAAAACCCAGCTTAACGCTAGGGAGAGATAATGACATCAGTCAATCAATCATAATATCATATGAAAGGCTGGTTCTGTTTCTGATGAGTTTCTGGTGGCTGGTCATAATGTACCCTACAGTGTAATCATTGGTTTTTAAAACTGGCTTTAATCTGCTCTTAAAGAATGTTTTGAATTGTATTTTATTGTACATTCCTTTGGGAACTATGGTGGTCAGACGAATGATTCACAAATGCTATAAATTAATTTATTCTGGAAAAGTGGATGGGGAAAAGAACCATGTGTTTATGGATTCTGTGTCCAGAATGCTTTTTGAAAGCACAGAAATTCTGGACCATTCTGACACTACTACGTCAGACTACACAGAGAGGCCATTGAAATCCATAAACACATGGACAATTTCAACAGGAAAGAAGAAACTCGGAAAGTAAACAAGATTTGGCTACCAGTACTGAAGAACACTAAAATCAAGACTCAAAAATATGCCAATGAACACCACCCAGACTCTGGAGGTCCCTCTACAAGAAACAATACAATGGATGTTTAATGTAATTAACACACTGTTATGCATATCCTTTGACTAACAATACAACCTTGGGGGATATCCTATTTAACAGTAGGCCATCACACAGGCCAACTGTAACACATGCAAATTGCTCCCTCCCACCTGGGGACTACACAAGTACTCTATTTCACTTCCATGCCACCAGATCCTCTGAAGATGCCAGCCACAGATGCGGGTGAAACATCAGGAGAAAATACTAATAGAGCATGGCCTCAAAGCCCGGAAAACCCACAACAACCTATGGATTCATTGTCTTCATTAGGGCTTATTATTAGGTAGGTAAGTACAGGAGCCATAAGCACCTTGTGATGCTTACAATCATAGCAGCCAAAGGGGGATTTCTTTTCCAGGATCTCTTAAGTGAACGGATGGTAATAATGCAGCAAAATTCACCAGGGGAATCTGAGGAAGTCAGTATGAGGTGGAAATTTGAAGAAATGCTACACTCTTGTTGAATCTTGACATGACTCTATCTGTAAGAAGACCATTTGTACCAACTTTAGGGAGTCACAACTCAGGACCAGTTGGCTGATATGGGCTGGTTCTTATGCAGAGCTTGGAAAAATTTGTGGACTCATCCAGTTTCAAACTGTAATCTTTTTTTTTTAAAGCAAGGTTCTGTAATTCTGAATGATGTCTATGGCAGCAGCACACTTACTGCTTCAAGCCAGAAAGGAAGAAAACCTGGAAGTTTTTATAGACTATCAGCCAGCTAATGGAGGGCAACCTAAGCTGAATTCTTTCACACTACACATTTATAGAACTATGATTCCACTGTAATGATTCTGCTGCTTCCTATGGAATCCTGGGATCTGTAGTTTGATGAGGTAACAGGGCTATATAGCTAAGAATTCTAAACACCCCTCCCTAAACTGCCAATCTTGGTATTTCATAGGTTGGAACGATGGCAATTAAAATGAAATCATAGTGCTATAATTGTGTAGTATGAAAGGCCCCCTGTCCAGTAAATGAATTGAACATTCCTGGGTCAGACATTTCTGAAGTTTGATTCTAAATAGACCCCTAAAGAAAGCTTTAGTTCATAAGCTTAAAAAAACTCTCTAACACAGCAACCACTTTTTGAACATCTTTTTTTCAGCAAGATATCTTGAGCTAGACCTGTGTGGAGCAAACTGCTTTTAAGCATACAAATAGCCTCTTCAAATCCCTCCACCTTATCAGAGTAAAGAGAAATTGAGGAGAACCATTTCACTAAATATTTCTGAGAGAACAAAATTCACCAGTACCTCAATTCAGTTCAAATTTAGTTGTGTATAACTATAGGTCATCCCAATGTAAAAACAAAAGAGATTCTACAAAAATCAATTTTAAAATATAAAAAAATAACATAAAATTTCCAACACCATTTCTAATATTGCTAAGCTTGCTAGTAAGAATTAAAATATACAAAATGAAGCCATATGGGCAATAAAACTTCAGACTAACAAAGTTGTAGCTCTCCTAGTGATGCTAAAATCTTGTTAAAAAGCAAGAACTCTATTTTTTAGCAGAAGAGCAAATTGTTTTTAATAGATAACAACTCCACAAGATTTTTGTCTCTAATTCCCTTTGACAAAAGACAACTAAAGAAATAGTGGGAGAGGTCCTCAACTTCATCCAGACCATAGCTACAGTAGCATAAATGATAAGGAAGCTAATCGGCCATTTAGAATTGTGGAAAACATTAGCTGAAAACTAGCTAATATTAGCTCCCTTTTTAAATAAAACGTTTAAAGTTTAAACAGGTAGTCCTCTGGTCTTGGGAGGTGTTTCAATAGATTAAACCATGGGGAGATTTTGACTGAAGTGAGAAATGCCAAGTCTTCTTGGAAGAATATATCATTGACACATATCTTGAACTCTTTCTTTGTTCTGATATATCGTCTTTCTAAGAAAAATAAATTTCTGAAAAGCCAAGCGTATGAGGAAAACATGATATTTTGGTACCAGGATTTTTCCTTTGAGGAGCTGAGAGCCAGTTGTTCCTGAAGACATAGTTTTGCTAGGCAATTGTCTGGCATTCCTTTCAGTCTTAACCAAAAATTAAAGATAAACACACGGACAATCAAGAACCAGAGTTATGATTCCATTTCCAGATTCAAGTACTGTATTCTGTTCTGGGTGCCATCCAAGTCTGCAGCAATTTAGAAGCCCCAAATCTCAGATTCATGCAACACCTGCAGTTGGAGTTTCTTCTTGATTAAACACAAAATTGGAGACACATGCCTGCCTCCTATGCTGTATCAAAATTTAAGAACTGTGCTTGTGAGTTGCTCAGCCTTGAGTTTTGTAGTCCTGACGTGTGGTTGCCATGAGCTGGAAGCAGCAAATAATATGCCCAAATAACAATACAAGGTCATCTGTTCTATCGTGTTTTGCTGAAAATGTCAGTTATCTTAGTTTCATCTCTAAAGACTACAGCTTTGAACTTCTCATAATTGATTGACAATCTGTTCACTATATATCCAGCTTTTTCAGGAGTCTTCTAAGTCCAAAAGAGAAGTAGCATGTCATCTAAGAACCAGAGTTGTATAGCAGTTTGATCATTGGACTATGACCCAAGAGGTCAGGGTTTGATTCCCTGCTTAGCCTTGGAAACCCACTGGCTGACCTTGGGTTCATCACACACTCTCAGCTCCCAGAATACCCCATCACCTTACACCTTAAAGTCACCATAAGTCGGAAATGACTTGAAGGCACACAACAAACTACCATGTCATCTACATATAAAAGCACGGGACTTTCCTCCCACAAATTGATGGAAGGAAGAATTTACCATTGTTCATGTGAGATACAATATTGTTAATGAAAAAGTTAAAAAAGAAAGATATCTTTTCAAATCCTTTTACCTTATTAGAGTGAAGAGAAATTGAGAAGAAACATTTTATTAAATACTTCTGAGAGAAGAAAATTCATCAGTACTTTGGACCTAGCATTGTTCTTGGTGCTTGTTGGGGATTTCCCACCCTGCCACTCCTTCCTAAAAAGCATAACGGCAGGGAATGCTCAGAGAAAATCCTACAAAATAGCCCTCTGAGCAAATGGGACATTGAAGAAATCTCAGATATTTTCTCAGAAAAAGTCTTCTGAGAAGTTTCTACTAGATTGTAATTAAAAGGGAGAGATCTAGGGGATGATTTGACAACGATGGCCCCTGGGGTCTCTTCCAACTCTACATTTCTATGATTCTATGATTCTAGACAAGACAATGGGAAATGTGGGACTGGAATTTGCTCCCCCATCTCAAAAGAGTTTTTTAGCTGTTCAGAAAGGGATAGGAACTAGTTCAGGTTGAAGAGCTGTTTTAAAAACCATTCTCCCACACTTTTTCCTCAATTGAAATAATGTCTTCTGTCTAAAACTGTTCTTTATCTTACTGAGAGTGAGAGACAGGACAAACAATTATATCATTTTTTATTATGGAAAAAGATTCTTATCTGCTCCAGGCATCACGTAATGAGCTAGTTATAAGACCTTAATAGGTAAAGCAACATATCTGACAATAAGCTTTCCTAGATTTTCCTTTGCTCCTAGATTTTCCTTGATGCAGGGGCACAAACATATCAAACAATCATGTTGAGTGCCATGGCCAGTATTGCCAGAGTAAACTGGAGATGGCTCCTATACCTTTAATAGCTGTGTAAAAAGATGGAATTTCAGCAGGTGTTGCTTTTTACCTGGATGCATGACAGGCAACACCTGCTGAAATTCCCTATTCTACATAGCTGTTAAAGGTAAAGGAGCCATCTTCAGTTTATTTGGCAATCCTAGCAATGGCTACATCCCATGGAATCATGAATTTTGTAGTTTGGTGAGGCATTTAGGGAGCTCTCTGGCTGAGAATTCTAAATCCACCCCCCAACTGCAAATTGCAGGATTTATTTTGAGTATCAATATTCTGCCCCTCGGTCAAAAAGGCTCCCAGAGTGGCTTACAAATCTTTGACATTTCCTTGCCCTCAGAATTACCAGCTAAATAAAACATGACACACAAGGGAAAGGGGATGGCAGTACAAGAGGGAATTAAGTCCATCAAATGCTGGCTGCTCTTCTCTCCCTCAGAAGCTGCAGCAATGACAGTTGCTACATGGAGGGACCACCTCTCATCATCTGCTGGGTAAAAGGCACAATGAGGCAGTGGCTGGCTACTCTTCTGTTCCTCAGAGCCCAGAACAGTAGAAGTTAGAATATGGAGTAAGGGGCCTATGCCAGTTGGTGAGGTCCAGGCATGCTCTATTTGTGCCAGGCTACTCTTTTCTCCCTAAGAAGCCAGAGGATGTAGCCATGACAGTTAAAGTAGAATCATAGCATTATAAATCTTCAGCATGAAAGGCCTGGCTATTGGCCATTTCAAATGGGTGTTTTTTTCCTGCTGGATGTATATAAACTTATTTCCCTAGTAGCAGCAGGTTACAAATATCCAGCATGATTATGTCACAGTGTGGCTTTAGGAAATACCTATAGCTCTCCCATGTATGGCTGCCCATTCTGAGGTCTTCTAAAAGGTATTGTGTCAATGATGCTATGCAGCTGTAGGCTGCACCAAAGTACATATGAGCTTGAGGGGACTGGCTGAGTATGTGGAGGGGAATAGTTAATAACTCCTTACAACAAGGCAGCTTCCCAGTTTACCTAAAGGAGGCAGTTGTGAGGCCTTTGTTGAAAAAGCCATCCCTGAATCTCTTTATAATGGAGAAAGATTGGCCAGTGTCCAACCTTCCATTTTTAGGCAAGGTATTGGAGCATGAAGTGGCTTCCCAACTCATCATTTTCTGAAAGAAATGGATTATCTGGATGCATTCCAAGCTGGTTTCAGGTCTGGCTATGAAACCAAGACAGGTTTGGTTGCCCTGGTAGATGATTGATGCGAGGAACTGGACAGGAGGAGTGCGTTCCTGTTGCTTCTGCTGGACCTTTTAGTGTCTTTTGATACCATTGACCATTTTAGGCCACCTCACTGGGATAAGACTTGGAGACACTGTTTTACAGTGGCTCTGTTTCCTTCCTGGAGAGGTGAACCCAGGAGATGGTGCCGGGGAACTCCCGTTTAATCCCCTAGCTGTCAGCCCTTGGAGTCCCTCAGGGTTCTGTTTTGTCCTCAAATCTACTTAACATATACATGAAATTGCTGGGACCGGTCATCCAGAGTGTTGGGGTGCAGTGCCATCACTATGTGGATAACACCCAACTCTACTATTTATTTCCACCTCAGTCCAAGGATGTACCCATCAATAATGGGTAGGATGAGGGCAAACAAATTGAAACTTAATCTAGACAAGAAGAGGTGCTCCTGGTTAGTTGGAAGGCAGGTCAGAGAACAGAGATTCAGCCTTTGTTAAATGGGGTTACACTTCCCTTGAAGACACAGATTTGCAACTTGGGTATATTCTTTGACTTGGCCTTGAACCTGGAGATCCAGGTTTCTGTGGAGTCCAGGAGTGCTTTTGCACCAACTATGCCCATTGCTTGAGATGCTGGATTTGTCTTTGGTGGTACATACCTTAGTTACATCTCATTTGGACTACTGTAAGGCACTCTACTTGGGTCTTTCTTTGAAGAGGGTTCAAAAGTCCAGCTGATCCAAAGAGCTGCAGCCAGACTGTAAACTAAGGCATGTTAGACAGACCATAGCATTCCCCTGTTGAAACAGCTTCACTGGCTACCAGTTTGTTCCTGGGCACAATTCAACATGCTGGTTATGATCTATCAAGCCCTATATGGCTTAGGTCCAGGCTATTTGGCAGACCATATCTCCCTGGGCTCTAAGATCATCAGGCGAGGCCCCTTTTCTCAGTTCTACCACCATCGCAAGCGTGGTTAGTGGGAACATGAGAGAGGGTCTTCTCAGTGGCTGCCCCAGACTCTGGAACTCCCATCCCAGGCAGGCCAGACTGGTCCCTACCTTGTTATCCTTCCAGCAGCAGGCCACAGCATTTTTATTTAGACAGGTTTTTAAAATAAAGTTTTTAAAGAACAGGCTAGAAGGGAGAATGAGCACACTACTCATTCCTGCCCTGCCCACTCCATTTTTTCAGTGGTCCAGTTAGCACTGGGATGACTGGGAGGCACTGTTTTATCAGATTGTCTTCAACTTAGCACTGCTGAAGTGCACTGCTATTTAAATTTCCCACAATGCCCCAAGGAACACAGCATTTGGGGAATTTAATATCATACCTCCTAGGTGTTGTAGCACTGATTGGAATGTGCTATTGCTTCCTCCCCACCCACCCACCATTAATTTGACCCTGACTATTATTATTCAGACCAGGACGTTAATAGGAGTGACACTGGAATAGCTTCCTCATTGTACGTACAGTCAGTCCTCCACATTTGCAGATTTGACTTTCATGAATTTGATTATTTGCGAATTTCTTCAACCCCTGCCCCACCACCTCAGGCATTTTTTTTCCAGGGGAACAAAACCTCTTGGCAGCTCTGACCAGACCACACAGCCCTTTAAAACCTGCCTCTGGTCATCATCATCCTCTTCCTCCACCAGCTGCTTCCTGGCCAGCTAAGAACAGCTTGCAGCCCAATTTCTCATCACCACAAACCCTCTCCCAATTCCGTCCCCCTCCCCATGTCCAAGGAATATGAGCAAGAAAAGGGGAAAATAGGACCTTCATGCCAACCTACCTCCTTTCCCTCTTGTTTCCCTGACCTGGTTTGGACCTGGGGTGCCCACTGTCCCCACCATGCCGCAGCCCCCCTCCTGCAGACACACACCCCCATTTGGATATTTGTGATTTTTCTACTTTTGCAAGGGTCCCGTGTCCCTAACCCTAGCAAATGTGGCGGGCCAACTGCACTGCGTGTGTAGATAAATAGATAGATAGACAGGCTGTAGGTGTGTGTGTTTATAGATATATATTTGCTGCTAGTTGAAAATATAATCAATCCTCTGGATATTTTAGCAATAGTGTTCAGAATATTGAGGTTTTGTCTGCATGCACCTATTTCTTCGACTTGTTTTGTGCACCTTTCAATCTTCATTGAGGTTGTGATGGTGTATTTTGCTCAGCACCTAATTATTTCTGTAAATGCATACTGAGCTATAGATGAGTTAACTCTTAGCAGCATTCTGGAAGCCTTGGGAACTGAATATCATTTTAAGAGGCCCAGACTTAGAAAAAGTAGCCCAAAGAAAACATACCAGAAACTTTAAAATATCATTTAAAATAAACTGTGGGTGATAGTGCAGAATAGACATTGGGAGATGCTGCATTTAATGAGGAAGATATTATGACATGTGAGCACAAGGAAAGACAGCAGAGGGGATTTTGACTAAGTAATACCAATGGAAAATCCCAGGGACCAATGCCAGAAACCTGGGGGTGGCTGTCCTTGCTGCCTCAAATAAAGCTGAGTCATGGGCAGCAGGCTCAGCTCCTCACTGTAGCCTGAGTCACTTCTACCTGGAAGGTAGCAGCAGCTGGTTGATCTTGTGCTGTCTTCCTCACTTCAATACTGAGAAAGTTGCTACTTCTGTTTTGGTTTTTCTTTCCCCCTTAAATCCCCACATATAAGAATGTAAGAAAAGCCCTCGATGGAGGAGATGTAAGACAAAGGTTGTGAAAAAGCAACATGCCAAACAACATGTTGGTGAAACAATTCCCAAAATTTACGAGTTGGAGGTCAGTTGCAGTCTGAATGAGTAACTAACTGTCCCAAGCTCTGAGCCTGTCTAGTTCAACATGCAGTTAGCAATGTCCGTAGGAAGTTCACTGGCAGGACATGGGGGTAACACACTCCAACTCACCCTTCCTAGCAAGGAAGGAATACCAACGAACATTCCCTTTAATACGGGAGGTTCAGCTTTATCCATAGATTTGTCTTATTTTGTGGTTTTGCCTAATTTTTACAGTCTGCTAATCTGTGCTCATACTATTAACAACTTTTTTTCCTTCACTAAAAAGCCCCAAACATTTAAATCCTTCCTGATAATAGAGTTCCTCCAACCATTTTGGTTGCCCCTCCCTGCACCATCTCCAGCAATACAATTTAAGAGATGCACAAAGCTATTTGTGAATATACCACCCAATGGGCAAGAGGGGAAGATGCCCCCCCATCCAATAAGCAGTTGTCTTGGGGGAGAAGGATTAAGTTGCAGTGTTAGTCACGCTGCAATTCCTTTAAGACACTCAGGAACTGGCTTTTGCACTTTTTTTCCCCAAAAGCAGAGAAACAGAAAATGAAATCCTCTGTGGTCAAACCAATTTCCTATAGAACAGCTGTCATTTCTGAGCAGGATAGCGAAGAGTCCCTTAGACTCCTCATGCAAAGGTTACTATCAGCTTGAGTGGGAAGCTGTGCTCCTGTGTTCACCCTCTGCGTAGGACTGAAGATGGAATTCTGCAATTTGCATGACCTATCATGCTTGCCAGGTGCACCACGTCTGGATATTTGTAGACATTGGCAGACACAATACAAATGGACAACTAATCTCCTCCCAGAAAAACTCCAGAGACTGGGACACTTTTGAACTACAACCCCCAGCATCCACTGGCTATACTGGCTAGGGGATTCTGGGAGTTAGGGTCCAAAGATAACTTTCCCAAGCTCGGAACAAAATAGTAAACGAATGAAAATACCCAGATGACTTCTATGTTTATAATACTCAATGTGATTTATAATCCTGCCTGTTACCTAGCAACACAAATCCCAGCATCCACTGGCCATGCTGGGGGATTCTGGGAGTAGGGTCAAAAAATAACTTTCCCAAGCTCTGAACAAATAGCAAATAAATAAAAATATCCTCAAATGATTTCTACGTTTATAATACTTAATATAATTTATAATCCTGCTCCTGCTACCTAGCAAGACACAATGCAACAGTGTTGAGGTGGTGTATTATGTTTAAGATACCCCTGTGTAACAGCTGTAGTACAGAAGGGAAGTAGTAGAGAAAACAGAGCATTGGATGGAGGTTGCAGTAAAAGAGTCACAGTTTTGTACAACGTCAAAATTTACTTACCTTGGTCAAGGCATTCTCACATTCCAACCTACCACACAAACGTGAACGTTTACTCCATTGAGTCACCTTAATTGCTACTACCTCTCCAGCCCCCTCGATCTTTTCTACAAGAGAGAACTTTGGAAAATCTTTGTCACAGGTAAAAAAAAAAGGTGAGTGGGGAGAACATGAACATGTGTAGAAACAGTGTATGTAATACCAAAGGAGGAGCATATTCCTGAACCATCTGTGATTCACTAGCCACGCACAGTATTGATAACACTGTTTGCCTTTGTTCAGTGTGAACAAGAAGACTGAGAAAGGCAGCTTAACTTTGTTGAAGCACCACAACGGATGCCTCTTGTGTATTTATACAGAACAAAGAACCTTATGAAGCCTTATAAGCTTCATTCCCTCACCATCACTACTGGGGAAGACACATCTTTTTTATGTTTATTTATTTATTTTGCCCTTGCTTCTTTATTTAGAAATGCATATTAGCCTATCCCAGCTAGAAAGAACAGGAGCACAGAATGAGAAAGGGAACAAAACTATAAAGCAAAAATCAAACAAACCCTTCAACTTTGGCAGTTCATGGCTTCCACATCAGTGGTGTGGTGAATTGGCTCCTGGTCTTAGTCTGAGTTTTAAAGGAGCTATCCAAGGCACTGCACCTTACTTCCAAGTAGGGTACGGAGCTATCCAAGGCACTGCACCTTACTTCCAAGTAGGGTAAGGAGCTATCCAAGGCACTGCACCTTACTTCCAAGTAGGGTAAGGAGCTATCCAAGGTACTGCACCTTACTTCCAAGTAGGGTAAGGAGCTATCCAAGGTACTGCACCTTACTTCCAAGTAGGGTAAGTCTTAAAGTCTGGACTAAAACCTAGACCAGATTTACAATCCTACTGGCCTTCAGGTGCCACTGTGCTGCCTATCTCATACACATGTACTCGGGAGTAAGGTCCACTGAACTCACGCTTACTTCGTAAATAAGCTTGTGTTTTCAAAGTTAAAACTCAACAGCAACAGAAGATTAATTCTAGAGTGTGAAAAAGAAAAAAAAATCTCAAAAGGAACCCATTCTTTGTTTCTGCATAGCACTGTAATCCAGGAACGTTTCCAGATGGGAACAACAACTTGAACAGAAATACATGCAAATGGCATTACAGGGCCAGAACAGGCTCATGCCTTTTCATAAGCTCCACGAAGTCCAAAGAGGCTTGCTTCAAGGTAGGCAAACACTGAACTGGAGTCTTATTTAAAGCAGTTATCCTGGTCTGCAGAGGTGAACAGCTTTCCAGGTGGCTTGCAAAGATCAGCAATAACTAAGTCTCTCTACCTTCAGGCTTACAGTTAAAAAGATAGGACAGGACTGGAGACGAGGGGAGGGGGGAGACACTAATCCTTAGTTATTCAAGTTTTTATAATGATCAGATGCCATAGAAGCAATTTGTGGAGGAGTCAAAAGTTACTGGCCTTTCAGGTGGGTCAACAAAGTGGGCCTGCTTGCACTTTCTCTCTCACAAGGACAGTCTGATGGAAAAGCTGTTGCTAGGGGACAGCTGGAATATCATAAGGCTGCCTTCTCTTCAGAGCTGATGTAGTGTTCCTGCTGCTTCCTTTGTCTGCTGCAGTCTTAGCTATTTTATTTCTCAGCAGCATGGTACAACGCACACACTGCTGCCCAAAGGTACAGTGAAGATTTTCTCAAAGTTGAATGCCAGAAGAGTCTAGAACCATGGTTGCTAAAACTAAGAGTATATCCACACTACACAATCATAGCACTTTAGTACTGCTTGATGCCATACGATTTATAGTTTTGTGAAGTACTTGCAATTCTCAGCCAGAAAACTATAGTGCTATTATTCAGAAGAATTTCCTAAAGGATTCTAAGTATATCCCACAAACCATAAATTCCAAGATTCCATATGATGGAATTGTGGGAGTTAAAGCAGTATTGAACTGCTGCAACTGTGTAGTGTAATAATATACTACAGCTACAACTTCTGGTTAATGGTTTGAATATGTTAAATGAACAAAAAACAACAACAACCCTTCAATTAACTGAGCAACTTTTTTAAAAAAGTTTTTTAAAAAAATAAAAGGGCTTATGTATGGACAGCTGGAACAATCTCAGAAAAGGCATTCTCTCAATTCTCATGGGAAAAAATGCTTATTCCAAGACAGCACCTCTTGTGACAGTCATATACACTCCCTTAAAAAAAAAAGGTCAGTTCAGTTCATGTTTTAGGCTGCATAATCAAATATATGCAGACATAAAATCAAATTTCAGTTTAAGCAACCACAGTTTGTGTAATTGGACAATGGCTTGCATCAAAACCAAAAAAGGACAGAGTATGAACTTTATCATGATTTCAGCTTTCATGTTTCTATTCCTTGGTGGTATGCTTAGAGCTCTACTCAAATTATCCAGAGACTGAAGGGAACCACCTAAACTACACAAACCTAACAAGACCTTTGGTACAATCCTGCTATCTTATATTCTCTGGAGCGCGGAGAGGAAGCAGAACTTCCATCCTGTCACTGTTGTCTTCAAGTCAACTTTGACTTATGCAATAGTATCACAAAATAGGCCCTTGGTATCTGCTGACATTTGGGTCCAGGACCCTCTGTGGATACCAGAATTTGTGGATGCTCAAGCCCTATTATGTACAATGGTGTAGTTAAATGGCATCCTTTATATAAAATGACAAAAAATCAAAAGTTCCCTTTTTTTGAGGGGGGGAGTACAGTTGACCCTCCACATTTGCGGGTTTGACTATTTGTGAATTTCTCCTGCCACGCACCTCAGGCACTTCTTTTCTGGGGAACCTTCCCTCTTGGTGGCTCCAGTCAGGCTGTGCACCCCTTTTAAAAAATACTCTTTGGTCCTCTTCCTCCTCTACCAGTTGTTGCTGGCTGGCTAAGGATGACTTGCAGCCTGATTTCTCAGCACCACACTCTCCTGATGCCCCACATACTCAAGGAAGGAGATGGGCAAGAGAGAAGTCTAAGGTCGCCATGCAGACCCATCCCCTTTTCCCCTCTTTCTCTGACCTGGTTTGGACTCTGGAAGCCCGCTCTCCACACCCTGCCTCAGCCCACTTCCCATAGACACACATACATTTTGATATTTGCAAATTTTCCACTTTTGCGAGGGTCCCGTGCCCTTAACCCTAGCGAATGTGGAGGTCCAACTGTATTTCTGAGGTGTGATTGCTTGAATCCGTGGATGCTGAATCTGTGGATATAGAGGGCTGACTGTACAGTGTTCTTGGCAAGATTTATTCAGAAGTTTGTCATTGCCTTTGTCTAAGGCTGGCAGAATGCAGCTTGCCCAACGTGACCCACTGGGGTTCCATGGCTGAGCAGGGATTTGAAACCTGGACTCCTAGAGTGCTAACCCTACACTCAAATAACTACATCACACTGGCTCTCTTTACAACAAATAAGAACAATACAAATCAGGGAAAGAGCAGAGCTCAAAAGCAATACTGAAAATTGGTGGGTGAGCAAAACAGAATGTATTGGTTGCTACTTGTAACTCACATGTTGTTATTAACATTATTTATACCCCAACGTTTTCCCAAAACTGGAACTCAAGGCAGTTTACCAAAGTGTTACTTGTTAAACTGATTTTTAAAATAAAAATAATTTCATACCCAAATTCTACCCACCTTCTGAATCCAAAGCCACATTTTGAAGTAACATGCAAACATTAGTGGTTACACCCACATGAAATTGACATTTACCTTAATCTTGTGAAAATGCTTAAAAGTAATGGCATTGCCTCTTGTTACTAAAGAAGTAACCATGTTACTTTTAATGCATTACTTCTAGGCTGTAGGAAAGAGAGTGGTAAGCAAGGAGGAGTAGGAACAGGACTGTAAATAGGTCTGCTCTAGAAGTTCCCGTGTATATAGACTTCACTCCCTCATATTCCACTGTGGGAAAAACACCTATTCTAGTTGGAAAGAGTGAAGTATAAGACAGGCCCAAATTAACTACAACAGCCTCCCTCCTTTCCAGTCCCAAATAAGAAATTAAGGAAAAGCTCAACTTCAAGTTTATTTATTGTTTTACTTAAAAAAAAAGATTTTCAGTGTTTTTCTTTTTAAAAAAAATACTGTCCAGATCCTTAGAACCGCAGCCCTGGGCCTCACTGTTTCCACACATCCCCTTACTTCAGTCCCAGAAGGTAGCTGAGTGAAATGCACATGAGTGCCCCTCCCAAATGGGGGAAAATACTTGCCCCTTCCCCAAACTGGGATATGAGGGGCAAGTGGGGAGAAAATGTAAGGAATTTTAGTTTCTTTTTCCTGGCAGCACTCTTTTCAACTCTTTTTATACACTGCTGTTTAAAAGCTGAGAAAAGGGATCAGAAAATGGGCTCAAGAAATTTTAGCCTCTTAGTTTTATGCCATCATTGATAATGGGGAGGAAAGGGGGATACTTTCCTGTCTACAATAGAACCAGTGGCATGTTTTAACTCCACAACAAACATAGGGAGAGTCCAAAGGAAAGAGTCATAGATTTCCATGGTCCTGGAAGATGAAATCTGAAGTAATGGAGGAATGTTTTCACACGTTCTGTAAAAAAGATCAATTCTAACTTTCCATACTGAAGGCCAAACTATATTCCTAAATCAAACATTTTCTTTTCCCCACCCCATGTTCAAACATTCCTGATCTTACTTCCCTCCCCGTGAAAGCCCCACACCCACCCCAACCAAAATATGATTCCAAAGAATATTAATATTAATGCTATTAATAACAACCCATGCACCCCTGCTTCTGCAGGGTGAAAAGGAGAGACATTCCCCCACACCCCCAAAAGGTCTCTGTCTCCCCCTTTTGTAACCACTCGACATGTGGTGGGGGCACCTATTAATTCATTATCAGTAAGAAGTAAATGGCAGTTTTTCATGGGGATCCCCATGGTGATAGAAACTGGGATAGTCTGGAATCTATTTGGACCAGTAGGACGGAAAGAACTCATCTTCCCATCCCAAGTTGGCAGGGGAAGAAAGAGAGTAAGTGAGTGAGTGAGAAAGAGAGTAGTCCCACAAATATAGGTCCAATCTCGGGGAAGAATGGGCACTGCACCTGCAGAGAAAAGAGACAAAAAAGAAAATGGGTAAGTGATAAACATTCACTACCTGTTCTTCAATGGTCTAAAATCTCTAGAGAATTGTAAGCACTTTGCCAAACTACAAACGCCTAGATTTTGTAGGATGAAGCCACAGCTGTTAAACTGTTATCAAACTGCTGCAATTGTACAGTGTGAATACATCCCAGGACTGAATCTTTTAATCAAGGAAGTCACATGTGATTTTTTTTTTAAAAAAATGCAATTTTAAATAAACTAAAAAAGCCCTTCTAACTAACTGAGTGATATGTTTTGTAGATGTCATCTTTAAGAAATATATACTTTTGGAAATATGGTCAGCTTATGTTTGGGTATATGCTTAGCCCATATCTGTATCTTGTACATTTCCCTTTCCATTTTTTCCCCTTTCTTCTGGTTGCAATTGTACTTTAAAGTAATTTAAAAAAAACCAGAAAAAAAGAAAGGAGATAAACAAGAACACACTGCTGCTCTAGGAAGGAAGCAAACTTTTGCCTCATTTGGCCCAACTGTAGTTTAGGTCTATTTTTTTTTTACTTCATGAATTGTCAGAATGTGTGGAGGAAAAAGAAAGAACGAAAATGTCCATAACACATTGAGGCCCCTCGGCTGCAGATTCAAACCTTTGCTCATTACTTAGAACCTTTCACGCAGCAATGGAATCCTGTACAACTAGAATACCTAGTCCAATGAAGCAGGAGGGGAGGACAATCTCCAACCCATGGACCCAAACAGAACATCTACAGAACACCCAAGCTCTATCTGACCAGGAGAGAGGTCTCCACTATCTCTAGTCGCTGACTGGGGAGAGAGAGGATGATCTCTCCTGCGCTCGGACAGTTCTCCTAGGAGCTCCTGGAAGTACTGGTCCAGAAAGGTTTGCTTCTCCTTCTTTCCCTACATAGGAAAGGACATGGATAAGTGAGGCCTGATGCCTGGCCAAATGCTACTCCAGGAGCAGTGATCCTCCTCTAGACCAAGGTGTGGGAGTACCTTTGTTTCCCAGTTAATTCTAACATAAATCTATTTCCTCTTCACCACAAGGAGAAGTAATTGGTTTCACACTGAGGGGATGGTTATGCTCACTCCTAATTTACAGAAACCACTGTATGGGGAAAGTAATACAGTTGCCCCTAAGGGCAAGATGTGGAAGAAACAATTTCTTCTTTCTGTATGTCATAATCTGGTTTATAGTGAGCTGTGGGAAAAGGGAGGGATGGAATCTAATCTCCCCCTGCAGAATGTTTTTTCCATCACTGTGAAGGATTCTGTGTTCAGCTTAATTTAGAAACCTAAATCCTACCTCTTTAGACCTCAGTCTGCAAATAGCAGAGATGAGGAGGTTGGCGGGTAGGGTATGTAGACCCACACACTCTTCCATATGTTCTGACAGTGCATAAGGCAAGCCACAGATCAGGGCTTTTGAAGTGTTCTGATTTTAACTGAAGCTAAGGAACATCATCTTACAAATGTACCTTGTGCCATGCTATGAAGACTTGTTCCATAACTTCCACTGACTAAAGAGACCTTCTAGAAGCTAGTGCCCTCCAGATATATTAGGAATTCATCTTCCATCAACCACAACCAGCATGAAAACTGGTCAGGAGTGCTGGGAGTCACAGTCCAGAACATCTAGAGAGCTCCAGACTGGGGAAGGCTACGTTAGAAGTAAGGTGTTTTTCAACAGCAGTTGTTGTTCTGTGCCTTCATGCCATTTCTGACTTATTCCGATCCTAAGGCAAACCTCTCATGAGGTTTTCTGGGGCTGAGAGTGTGTGATGCACCCAAGATCATCCAATGGGTTTCCAGGGCTGAGCAGGGAATTGAAACCTGGTCTCCAGGGTCATAGTTTAATGCTCAAACAACTATGCCATGATGGATCTAACAACAGCGGTACTAACCTTTTAAAATGCCTTTCCAGAGAAAAATTCATCCAACTCTTTAACACTTACTATTCAAGGAGCAATTTAAAACTTGTCTTGTTACGCTTTTTTGAACTCAGTGACTAAGACGAGTTTGATCCTGGATTTCTTTAGAAGCAGACCCCTTGAAGTCAACAAGAAGCCAGCTGGTCATGACATGATTTTAGTGGGTCTGCTCCCACTGAATTTGGATCAAACCACTGGTGTTTTGTTCTTAATGTTCATTTCCTATATACTGACTTTTATTTATGTTGATATTTTAAATTGAATTTGCTTGCAATACAAAGTAATTTGGCATCTTTCAAAAACACTTCCATGTCTTTTGTTGCAAGCTGCTTGAATTAATGTTTATGAAGCTGACTAGACATTAAAGTAAATAAATACAAATTTGCGAGAAAGTCAAACTGAAAAACCTTAAGATTAACTGATAAACCGCACAGTAACAAAACATTATGTATCAGTTTTCCAAAGTACATGGCATATCTGCATTTATATTATTACAAAACTTACAGATCTAGCAAAATCCATACTTATAAGTTACTACAACTGTTAGAATTAACTTCAAAACTGGTAGGGAGGTGAAATTCTAGTTTTATTATTTCTCTCAAAGATTTTCTGTGTTTTCCCACTGGCTGCCTTTGGACAAATGTCTTTAGTTTTAGCCCAATAATGAAAAGTCATTATTGGGCTAAAACTCCATTGCCTATGCTGGCCAAGGTATTTGGGGAGCTGTAGTTCTACTTTTGTTTCATTTAATAACCCAAGATATGAACATGATATGAAGGCTTTCCCCACTGATATAGACCTTTGCTCTCTGGTGAAAGAAACCAGGAAAACCATAGCATCCTATTTCAGCCACACTAGAAAACTATGATTACCAACTAGAATATTAAAACAACTTCAAACCATGATTTATGAACCTAGGCTTGTTCTTCAGATGGTAAGCATGGATCTGACCACTGGCTACATCCCATTTAAGTTATTGTAATGGGTCAGAGAGCCAGTATCGTGTAGCGGTTTCAGCGCTGGACAACGACTCTAGAGATCAGGGTTCAATTCCCTGCTTGGTCATGGAAACCTACTGGGTGACCTTGGGTGAGTCACATACTCTCAGCCCCCAGAAAACCCTCTGATAGGTTTGCCTTAGGGTCACCATGAGCTGGAAATGACTTGAAGGCACACAACAGTATCAACAATGTTTGGATTACTCTACTGTATGTGGAGCTGCCTTTAAAGAGGGTTTGGAAACTTCACTTGGTACTAAGAGCTGCAATTGGAGAGTTAACTTGAGTTGGTCCTAGGGATCATACAACTCTCCTGCTCCAACACTTTACTGGCTGCTGGTATGCTTCCAGGGACAATTCAAAGTGCTGGTTATGACCTATAAAGCCCAATACAGCTTAGGTCCAAGTTATCTGACAGACCACATCTCCCCACATAAACCTGCCCAGACCCTGAGATCTGCAGGAGAGGCCCTTCTCTCAATCCCACCACCTTAACAGGTACAGCTTGTGGGAAGGTGAGATAATGGCCTTCTGGGTGGTTGCCCCCACTTTGGAACACCCTTCCCCAGGGAGGCTAGAATGGCCCCTTACTTGCTATCCTTCCATTGACAGGTATAAAGATGAGGATGATGACTGTTATTCAGATAGGCTTTTAGAATTGACAGAAAAGGGCTGCAAGAGCTGTATTATTTTAAATTGCATTAACTTTAAAATCTTTTTCAAAGTGTATGTTTTTAAAATGGTTAATACTTTGGTTTTAACACCGGTTTTTTGTATATTTTTACTTGTAATTTTTTTACACATTTAAGCTGTCTTGGGTCCTAATCTTGGGGGAACAGTGGGATGTAAATAAAGGTGGTGATGATGATGTCAAGAGGTTCATATAAAAAAAAGAAGAAAACTGTGGCTAATTAGAAGCCTTCTGGTTTGTCTGCTCAAGCTGTGGTGGGAGGAACAAAAGGGTTGCATGCACGGGCAAAGTCTTAACAAGGCAAGTTATAGCCTTCTGGTTTGCTGCAAAGCCCTCACCCACAAATATGTGTTCCTTCTCATTCCCTTTCTCCTACCTTGTCACTTCCTCAGCCCAGGCAGCAGGGGGCGCTCACTCATCCCCAGCACTCATTCCTCTCACAGTGCCCTTCTGGCGTATCTGCAATGAAAAGGACACCTCTCTGTCACGCTTGCCATTCCAAACTCCAGTGATGTAGACTCGAGTTGACTGATTTGGACTCAAGTCAGACTTAAGTCACTTCAGTGACTCGACTCGGCCTTGACTTGGCAAATACTACACACTGACTCGACTTGAGACTTGCATATTTTTAGTGACTGACTTGCTGCCCTTGGTTCAGTAACATAACACATTCATATAGAAACCTTACAACTTACTGGTCACATGACGATCTGTCTCAAGCCCAACGTGTGGACACATTTCTCAGAGGGAAGAGCAAACGGATTAGGCAATGGGATTGAGGTGGGACTGAAGTCTGACAGCAGCCTGTCCCTACTACATATCAAAGGAGCTTTCTAAAAATTTTCCTAAGAGCGGAAGGCAAGACTCATGCCCAGAGTGCAAGGTGTGTATCTCAGAGGGGAACAGAAAATGCAAAGGGCTTGAGGAGGAAAGATCCTTCCTTCTAAAGCTCTTAAAGCTTCAGTAATGGTGACTAAGAAGGATCTATTCCTCACTTCTGAAAGAGTCTCCAGCTTTGCAAATGGGAAGTAAGAAGGATCCTGTCCCTCACTTCCAAAGCTGAAGATGGCAAAATCACAAAAGTGGAGGGCTGACTCTACTTAAATTATTAAAATTGACTTTGCTCGACTCTGACCAGAAATTCTGGAATACAGGTTGGGGTATAAAGTTGGCTCCCAGACTTGAGAGTTGACTTGAAAGTATCTTAACAAGGAGTTGAGACTCAACCTGAGACTTGAAGTAATACATCAATGCCAAACTCTATTTACTTTCTCCCAGTTTTCAAAACATTCAGAATAACACGATCATGTTGTGTCAAGCGCTTCACAATCAGCACTGGGCAATAGCCCATTTCTGGGCTCAGTTCTAAGTACAGCTGCGGGTTTAACTTTAACAGATTTAATTATTTCGGAGCTTTTCCAACCCCTGCCTCCCCCCCCCCGATCTCAAGCACTTCTTTTCCAGGGGAACCTCCCCTCTCAGCAGCTCCGATAGGGTTAGGGATAGGGTTTAAAAACCCACTTCTGGTCCTCTTCCTCATCCATCAGCAGCTGCTTGGTCAACTAGGGATGGCTTGCAGCCCAGTTTCTCAGCATTACAAACCCTCTCCCAAGCCCCCACACACCCAAGGAAGGAGATGGGTGAGAGAGGAAGTATAGGGCCAACATGCCCACCCCTGCTTTCACTCTTCTTTCCCTGAACTGTCTGGTACTGTAGGTGTCTGTTCTCCCTACTACGCCTAGACCCTCTTCTCACAGACATAGACACCCATTTTGATATTTATGATTTTCCCACTTTTGCGTGAGTTCTGCACACCTAACTCTAGCAAATGTGCAGGGCTGACTGTACTCTTAAATTCAAATTCAGTCCCTGTATCTTCCTTATAGATCACCTTGGTCATAGCCAAGCATGGTTAACAAAAGGGGCAGAAGGATCCCCCTTTAAGATATTTCCCAACTTCTGAAAGCTAACTCTTGAGAGCAGCTCATCTCTTTGGATACTTAAAAAAACCACCAAAAAAGCTCTGAAGCTTCAAATGGCTTGGGACCCGCTATCACCCATATCTACCTATCTGAATGCTAGGGTCCACTACAGTCCTCTTTTCAGATTATTCTTCCACCACATAAAGTGAGATGAATGGCTACTAGAGCAGGACATTTCAGGAGTGTAATTGTGAATTCCCCTCTCTCAACACAAACAGAAAGTCATGGCTGGCATCTACATTACAATGTCCCAGGTCAACATTCTAACTGGCTTTTGAGGGACAAAAAAAACTTTGAAGAAGCAGGCCCTGTTACGTCCCACCATTACTCTTCTATGGTGCAGCTGCACTGGACTGTTCCCAGGTAATCGCTTCATGAGGGGTTACACCCCCATTATCGGAGATCAGTGCCAGGCTGTTTTGTACCCTAAGCAAGGGTAACTATTCACCCATCCCCCAAAATTTCTAACTTCAACTTCCGAAAGCTGATGTCTTGTAGAAAAAATAAAAAGCACGAAACTTAAAAACTGCTGAATGTATTGGCCCAATAAACTGCAAAAATATCTACCCGTTGCCAACAAAGAAGAGTTTTTCTTTCCTGAACCAAAAATATCACTAAATTTCAAAAATAAAAATAAAGAGACATAAAAAGGATAAATAAAAACAGAAGATAGAAATTTTTCATAAGATGTTGTAATTAATTATATTCCACAGAACTGTTGTGGTATTTCATTTGAAATTAAAAAAATATAAATTGCCAGTTGCATTTTTACAAGAGTGAAAGAAACCTAACGTGTATAAAACTGTGTCCCTCAAGGATCAGTACTGTGCCCCACTGAGGTATGAACCCCCAGCAAGCTGCCTAGTTGGCCTAATGATAGCACCAGCTGTGTCTGAGGTGAAGTCACAGGGAAAGCTGCATTTCCAGAATGGCTCCCATCCAATTTTCAAAAGACAAGGTCTGAAAGTGTAAACAGGCAGCAGCCCTTTTTCTAACTTCTCCCTGCACAAACCCAGCCCACTCCCCCACCTCAGAATACCTCATCGAGCTCTCTCTGTGTTTCCTCCTCCATCCGCCGGATGTCAGCCATGTTTAAATCCACCCACTTATCCAACCAACAAAACAGCTGCCTGTGGAAGTTGGTAAAGAGGCGTCTTTCTTGCTGTAAGAAGAGAAGAAAGGCTTCAAGAAACCAGGATTCTGAGAAGACAAGGGGCCAGAAAGCAAGGGAACTCCAGCACAGAAGGAACTAAACCCGTGTCTCATTTTGCAAAGCTACCAGGACAAGCTAAGCTTTAGCCACCATCCCCATGACCCAAAAGAGGCAAGAAAGCATCAGATCACCATTTTCTAACAAACTACCGGAATCAGGGTGAGGAATCTCAAGCCTGGACTCACCTTCTGGATAAATTTTTCCACTCGACCTTGAAGGCCCCACCAGCGGAACTTCACTGTTACAAGTTTGTAGGCACACATGTGGGGACAATCTTCATTATTGGCTAGTTCCCGCTAACAAGGAAGAAAAAGGGATGGAGAGGAAAATGAAGTCATGAGGGTTAGTCTTACAATTACTGTTGATGCTCATAACACAAATGTTCCACTTAGCTGAAACATCTGAGGAAGTTCTGAGACAAGCAAGAAGGGGTATGGTGAGATTCAGCAAACATTTCTCATATGTATTTTGGCCACTGTTATCCTTGTTTTCTCTCTTCCCCATGGAATGCACAATCCCTGGTTTACACCACACAATTTAATCTAACTCAGTAGAGTTTAAAAAATTCTTGCCCCTTGAAAATGTCTTTAAGAGAAACTCACTGAGGCACAATAAAACGATTTAATTTATGTTTCCATCAATTCCTTCACAGAGTCCTGGGCTTTCAAAAGCAATGCTAGTGGATGGCAAGTTGACAGGCTCTACCAAACTGGTCACAGCATGAACCGGGCAGCAAACTGTGTATCTGCTATCCAAAAACCAGCCTGGCTAAGTACAGAGAGGCTCCTCACCAAAAGGTGATGGTGAGGACGATGGTGATGAACTAGTCACAGTAATTGTGTTCATTGTTCCTGTGATGAACACAATGAGAGTGTGGAAGAGTTACAGAGTGCATCAGCAAAGAGACTACTTGCATCAGTGAAATCACAGATCTTTGAAGTGTATCTTGCTTGTTTGCCTAAGAAAGCTAGTCCAAATTTATGGACCCCTTGTTACTCTACTATGAATAGATCTTTCGCAGAGAATCCTTCAAGCAATTCTAGAGACTAAAGTGTATATGAAAGGGAACAGAAAACCCACACCTGAGGTCCTATTTTCAAATTCTACTGGATGGACATACCTTCCAGTCAGGACCAAGAGGACCTCTGCCTGTCTTCTGTGATTTGAAAAGAGCTGGGTCTTCATCGGGCTTGTAATCCTGGGTAGGGGAAAAAAGGAAGAGTGCAAAGATGACCAAGGCTGTAGCACTGGACAAAGGAACCGAAAATAAAATAAAAAAGAATGAAAGGATTAATATCATGTAGACTTTAAGGAGCAGGGGTCTGAATCCCAGGTAGGGAAAGAGTCAGAAAAGATCTTTCTCCCTCTGCCCTAAAAAGCAGGTATGACTCTCCTCCAAGGAATAAATTGTTAAGTTTCCTGATGTATTTTGAACAGAAATCAACTCCTCTAAATTACAGAACGAAAAGGCGGGGGGTGGGGAACCAGCCTCTACAACAGGAGTGGAAATCCTGCAGTCCATAGGGCCTCTCCCCTGCTATGGTTTTTTGCGGTAGGTGGAGTGGGAAGGAGAATTATTGCTCCTAGAGGCCTCTGGGAGCAGCAATTCTCCTAAACAGGTGCAAGTTTTCCTGTTTGAATTTTTTGGAACTAAAAAAAAAATCTATTTTTAGAAACCTGCAAGTGAACCTCCATACCACTTCTAGTTTCTTTTTTTTTTCCAAAAAAGTTGAGGTTAATGTAACCTCCTGGTCCCACAGCGCTCACTCACTTCTAAAGAACCGCTGGGAAAGGAAGAATACTTTTCAAGTATCACTATACAACTTTAGCAAGAATATGGTGGAAAGAGTTTTAAGCTGTTGCTGCAGTTATTCTGATTTGACACCAAGAAGAAGATATAGGCTTGCATTCATGCAGTGGTGAAAACAAAACATTCCCGAAATTATCCTTACTAAGGAAAACAAAGACTCCTCTGCTGCTTACAGGCACAATTGAAGTCCTAGGTAGGATGTGGGTATTTGCAAGCTAAAAGCGAACAAAACAGAAAATGAGCAGAGAGGTACAAGGCTACAACCATGCCTGTATCACAGGCAACCTCCCTGGACATCTCACCCACAATGTTGAGCTTTGAGGAAATACCTCAGAGGTAGGCATTTGCTCCTGCTAGAAAGTTCTGTTGGCCACTTTCTGGGGCAGGCAAGGCTCTCTATAGAGCCGTCAGATGGCAGTACATATCTTCTTGCCTTATACACAAAAGTCCTGGCGTCTGTGCGGCCAGAACCTATTCTTCCAAGCTCTTTTAAAATGTGTGTCTGCACATGCCTTCAACTTGCATGTCAACTTATGGTGACCCCATGAATTTCACAGGATTTTCTGAGGAAAGGAATTCTCAGAAGTGGTTTTGCCAGTTCCTTCCTCTGTCATATAGCCCACAGGGCCTGGTATTCATTGGGGGTCTCCCATCCATATACTAAGCAGGGCTGATCCTGCTTAACTTCCAAAGTCAGATGGAATCTGGTACCTTTAGGATGTTTAGGCCATTCTCTCGAAATAGATTAATTCAAATGTATAGCAGAGAAGAAAACAAAAGTCTGTTTGAGGAAGCTACAGTCCAAAGCGACATAAGAAGGCTAGTTTGTGCTGTTCAGGCTCTGAAGTCACAAAAGGATCCTTCTTTCCTATCAGGAAGCTGAGATGAAAAGAAGCAACTGCTCCTCCTCTCCCATCGTAATGCCCCTGACTTCCCTACTAGGTCACACTTTTGCCAACTGCTTCTTTGACTGTCGAGTAAGAATCAGGTTGCCCCTTACGTCATCTGACACTTGTGTCCGGTCGCCAATGTCTATATGAACAACCTCAACATCTTTCCAGGTCTCAGCATCAAGCCCATGAACCTGTGGAAGAAAAAGGGGAAGGACTGTATTTGGGACATATCTCAGAAGTCTTGTGTATCAAATTCAAGACATTTGGGACAAGAACTCTGAAAGCAACTCACTCCTAGCAATCCCTGACCTTAGCTTCACAGCCTGTATGTTTTACATCCACTGACAGCAAATAAGTATCTAAGAGGCCACCTGCTCTGGTGTGAACCTATACCCATCTCTTAAGATTACCAGAGAACTATTTGTGCGTTTAAGAAAATCTGAGCTTTTACTTTTAAGTGGTTTAGAACAATAGTTAAAATTAAGTTATTGTTTAAAAACATGAGTAAGTTTGGCCTGTTTGTCAAATGTGAGGTACACATGCTGGTAGGTGACAAGTTTGTTGTGAAACTGGAAACTTTGTGCATTTCTAGGCATGTGTTCACTTTCTTCGCTTCATTTCTTAAGTTCATATCTCATCTTTCCCTTACAAAAAAAAACAATAAAAAAGATGGCTAGCATAGATTAACATAGAAAATTATAATTAAATACATCAACAATAACAAGAACTAAAGATCACCCTCCAGTTAAAACCTACCTTAAAGTCAGCTTTTTAAAAGCCAAAGGTACGTCCCAAATTTTTAAATAAATGTATTTTCCTGCTAGCAGACAGACAACAAACATGAAGTCAGCCTGACCTCCCTTGGCAGAGAATTCCAAAATGTGGGAAGAAAAACTTACATTTTCTTGATCACCTAAATCTGGTTTGTGCCATGTTTCAATTTTAACGAAGAAATCTTCTTTCATGTATTCGTTCTGTGTAATGAGAGGGGAAATTAGTTACCCGAGTCCTTTGCGGTGGCCCAGAATCCTATGAGGACTACAAACGTCAAAGCCAAAAATGACTTCTATCAGTATATTACCCAGAATGCTCTGGTTAAATTCCTGTGGGTGACACACAACAAGTGAACAACCCAGAGTGAGTGTGAGTTTACCATAAACAAGGATGCAGCTATACCCACAATGTTAGAGAAGTTTGGGGTAACAAGGGAAGCTGAGAAGCCCTGCCTGCCCACCCACAGTTGTCCCTTTCCCCAAGCAACTCACCGTAATGACTGCAGCAGATGAGACCAAAACAAGAGAAAGAAAGAGAGCATGTTAAGACAGCATTGTAAAGCAAAAAACTTTCTTCAACAGATTGAGAGAAATTTTCCTAGCACAGTGAGTTCCCAGTTACTGCATACTGTATCATTCTAAACCAATAATGTGCCCAAGATGTTAGCCTTCTGAACAAGACTTAAAAGTCTAGCCTCCAACAAGATCAGAATCACACAGTGAGAGATAAACCTTTTGGCCTCATCCCTATATATGGTCTCCTGGTCCTTCATCTTCACAGCTCCTTCTATATTGCAGGGTTAATGTCTACTTGTACAGGGTACCCTAACAATTCAAATATCTTAGGCTGTCCTTAGGTAAGGACAGCCTAAGATATTTTGCTGTCTGAGATGAAGCAGCTAAAGATGGGTCCTATCCTCGTGCATAGTACCCAAAATCAACCAAATTATTTTGACACATGAAAGAGAAAATCCCACAAGCACTTCTTCTCCTTTTCAGTTAGTAAAAATAGAATAACAAACTAACAGTTAGCAATCCTTTCGTGACAATCTACTGCTTGAGGGACTGGCCTCACTCTGTCAATTAGCAGAGCTGACTCTGTGGTTCTGTATGGCACAGGGAGGCTCCTTGCTTCAGAAATTACATCTCCCAGTTCATGGAGACAGGTGAAGAGGATCCCACAAAAGGAGATAATACCATTAATTATTTAGCGGGGGACCTCCTGCAAGGGGTTTGCATTTTTTACAAAAACCAGTATTTTCTAAGAGCATGACTTTAAACATTTAGCCCTCCAAATGCTTTAGTGTTCAATTCCCATTATCCTTGACCAGTGGCCATGATGGATGGAGTGAGGGTAGTTGTAGGCTGAACAATCTGGAAGGCCAAAAACTCCTAATCTCTGTTTTAGAAGAATGATTAAAAAAATAAATAAATCAGGTACCACTCTCACTTCTACCCTGCTGAGAGATTCCATTTTCCTCTGACTCACTCTTTACATCTATAGTACTTCAAATACTATGCCAGAAAGATCCACCAGTCCTTTGAAGCTTGTCAGAAGAGCAATTTTAGGCAAGCAACCTTTCCCAATTGTCTCCTTGCAAAGTTCCCCCAGCCAACTGGAACTGCAGCCAGATAATATTGGACAGGTTGTAGGTCAATGCTTGTACTTTTCTGAATTACAAGTCACAGTCATATCACTGAAGGGATTCTGGGAACTGTAGTCCAAAGCATCACTTCCCCAAGCTGTGCTTCAGGCTAAGCTCAAAGGAAGACAATAGCAAAAGAAAGGCAGGATGCTCCCACAATCCTCTGCCAGGAAGGCCATTTGGGGGCACTGGGCTCCCGTGGCAGAAAAGCACATGACACAGGAGCGAGATATGACACAAGAATGTGAAAAGTTTTCTTGGACAGTTTGAAAACTAACATTCTATACAACTATCTCCCCAGCTAAAATATACTCAGTCGCCCCCAACAATAGGTTCTCCCTCATTTCTCCACCCTTCTCAGGGCTCACCTGTTCGACAGTAAGGATAGGCATTCCAGGCTCTTTCATGAACAACTAGGGACCCCTCAGGGGCAAACATCTTAATAAATCCAGGAACTTTGCTGTAAGAGAGAGAAGGAGAGGAAAACATTATATAAAAGTCTGAATTTTTGGACTTCTGTGCCCAGGGCAATTCTTACCTCTGGAGGTGGTAGATCTTATGAGTGTACTGCCCCCGTTCACCCTCTCGCTCATAGGGTTCATTTGTGAGCACTTCAATTCCTTCACCACCGCCAGTGTTGTTCTTGCTGGCTTCAGCCACAGAGAATAACTGCCCAACTTGATACTGAGAAAGACAAAAGAGAAGGCCAACTGAGGAAGTGAAAAAAGAAGGGTAAATACTGTCTCAAGAGCCACTATGGTGTAGTGATTTGAGTGCTGGACTATGACACTGCAAACCAGAGTCTGATTCCCTGCTCAGCCATGGAAACCACTGGGTGACCTTGGATGTGTCACACACTCTTAGTCCCAGAAAACCTCCTGACAGGTTCACCTTGGGATTGCCATAAGTCGGAAATGACTTGAAGGAACACAATAACAAAATACTATCCCCCCTACACATAAGTCACAAGTCTTAGAGTAGAGGCAGGCCACAAAAATTTTCACCTATTTGTGGATGATAGTTGTGGTGAAGTGCAAAAGAATCTGGGGAACAGCTCAGAAAAGTTACTTGCTTTGGAGTATGACTTCTAGAATTACCTCAGCAAGCATGACCAGAAGCCATACTGCTTGCAGGATTCTAACAGTTTTGGTTTGAAAAAATAACCTTTCCAAGCTATGGATTCTGGGATGATGCCTAACGTTGTGCTGATTTATGCTAACCCATGGTTACTTATAATCCTTTACTATAGGGACCAGCAAAATGGGGGGCTTCCAAACAGTAGTGCTTATAAAGGTACTTACCTCCTCCACAGAGCAAGGCAATACTACCCGGCTGGTTTTCAGTAGGGGAAAGAACAGAGGAAAAAGAGAAAGAGAGGATAAACAGTTAGACTGAAGCTTCCCTAGGATCAACCCTCCCACTCCCATATACTAGATAAAAAGCGGGCACACACACGTTTCTAATATACATCTCAGCTAACTTCTGTCATAAAGCACTAGTCTACTGTCTGAACTAAAGAGGATGCCTTTATAAATGTTTAGTTTACCAGGCCAGTCTGCTACCAGATTCAGATTACACTGATTACTGTAGATTCAGCAAGACAAATACCTGCAAAGGATACAATTCTATTGCATTTTGCTGCTTAAAATAAGTTTCTTTCTAGGTCTATATTCTGAATGGTATTAGGATGTGTTTACCAATACATTGTTCTTGCCTAAAATCATTATACCAGAGCCTTCCTTGCTTCCCATTTAACTTTGTCCATGCCCTGCATCTCTCCGTCCTATACACACACCTCAACATCTGGATGTCACGGAATCAGAGGACCGGAAGTGGCCCCATAGGCCACTGAGTCAAACTCCACACTTAATGCAGGGACTCCAGCTAGAGCATCCCCAGCAAGTAACTGTTCACCCTCTTTCTGAAGATGAGAGAAAGAGGCTCCATCACCTCCACTCACTGTCAATGTTCAAACAAAATCTACCCTCTTTTAACTTAAAACCATTAGACCTGGTCCTACTATCTAGGGCAGCAGAGAACCAACCTGCACTCTCCTCTCTGTGATAGCCCTTTAGATATTTAAGGAGTTCAATCAGAAACGTCAAGATATCTGGAACAGGTTAACTGATGCTGTCATGACCCTTTCACAGTGATGTTTAAGAACTGCTGGGTTTCATAAACCAAGCTGGACTATAGCTCCTTCTCTGGGTTAAGTGAGAGATGTCACTAAGAAATCTGATGGGGAAAGTGTTTTGTTTTGTTTTGCAAAGCAGAAAACTTATTTGAGCAGGTTTTCACAAATGATCTATCACTGGTATTTATGGGCAGTCAGGCAGGCAGAAATCTGTGGACTAGAAACTTGTGCGGACCTACTAGAAAAACTGACACAAACATATCCTTCTGACACTAACAAGCACTACCATGTCTATGCATTACATGCCCCCCTCCATTTGAAACAGTATCCCATTTTAAACAGAGCCCCATTTTAAAGGTCCACATAACTAGAGAAAAGACTCAGGGAACTGAAGTTGTTATTAGACTGCCATTGGCTTCAGCCAACAAAAACGAACAACTGGGGATGATGGGAAGCGGACGCTCAACAACTAGAAGGCTGTAAATTCCCTGTTAGAACCTATTTCTGGATTTACAGCAGAGCCTTTCATGTTTACTTCAATGTAAACCTCACTGAGTTGAATGGGACATGCTGCTCCCAGGGACTGCCAGCTTGATAGACAAATTCTCCTTTCTAGTTAATTTATTTGTGCCAAATGAAATAGGAAGCCAGGCTGTCATCTCTAACCACACCTTCACCCCAATTCCGTTTTTTTCTTTCAATTCTTTCCTATCATGTGTCTTGATCTGCTTTAGGAAGGTAAGTCTGTTGCAAACTTCCTCCAGATCACTGCCTGAGCATGATTTGTGGTAACACTTTGGCACCACAGACAGACCAGTTAAGTCAGAAGGGAGTTCCCGGAATTCTTCAGGCCTAAAGTAAACATATGGGCAATCTGAAAGGAAAGTGAAAGAATGCTGATCTAGGGCCATTTCCACACTAGACTGTTATAGTGCTATTATTCCACTTTCAGCATCCTATGGAATCCTGGGGTTTGCAGTTTAGGGAGGGGCCTATTTCTGACATACATACAATGTTTTCTCCCAGACTGAGTTGAATTGGACTTTTTGTCTGAGTTTGGGTCAAGACTGAGAATTCTTCCAACATAGCCTTGTAGCGATATGTCGGGGGGGGGGCAGGGGGAGCTCTGTCCTCCAAGTGTCACCCCTTCAATTATCTGTATCCCATCCTGGATGTCAGTTTCCTTCCTCAAAGGCCCTTCCCTAATCTGCAAACCCCAGAATTCCACAGGATGTTGAAAGTGGGAATAATAGCACTATAAGAGTTTAGTGCGGAAGTGGGCAAGGATATGATCAGGATTCCTCTGATTAGCAACGAAACCAAACAACACGAAGGACTTGGACATAAGAACCCTGCCTCTCCAAAATACTCAGAACAATCAGAGCAAAACCAAGGCACTTTCTATAGGCCGTTTCCGCACTGGCCTGTTATAGCGCGATGATTCCACTTTCAACCTCCTCTGGAATCCTGGGGTTTGCAGTTCCGGGAGGGGCCAGCCGGCCCCTCCCGGAACTGCAAACCCCAGGATTCCAGAGGAGGTTGAAAGTGGAATCATCGCGCTATAACAGGCCAGTGCGGAAATGGCCTATAGTAACTAGTTTGCCTTCTACTGCGAAAACAGGCAGAGCTTGGGAAAAGTTACCGTTTTGGACTGTAACTCCCAGTATCCCCAGCTAACAGAACTAAGTGTGTGTGTGAGAGAGGGAGCTCCCGGCAGGATAAACCTGGTGGGCCAAACACATACATACAGAAAACTCCATTTTTCGAAAGTGCTGCCTCGGGTCATAAAAGGAAACCTCTGTCCTACCTTCAGCTGGAGCACCCTGAGGGGACATGTGAGGGATTAATACACACTCGGCTGGGAGCTGTATGAAAAATAGGAAGCGAAAGAGAGCCCGAGATGGGAGCAGCCATATGCAGAAAGCGCCTCCCTGGGTCGCCCACCCTTTCCCAGGGAAGCCCCCTGCCCTCCCCACCTCCGACTTAACCCTGCCCACCCCGCCCGCCCCCCCCCCACTACTCACTACTCTTTGATCAGCACCATCCTCCCGCTCCGCCAGCGTCCCGCACGCCAACAGCACCAACCCTTCCTGCCCTCTTCTTCCCTCCCCCTCTAAGCCCGGCCATTGACGCCACTTCCGCCCTCACTCCAGCGCCCGCTCGCCCCGGTCTTCCCGCGGCGACACCACTTCCGCCCTCACTCGGGCGGTCTCCCCGAGGAAGCCATTGAATGGGCCTACTGCCACGTCGAGGGAGGAGTCGAGCGAAGGCCGTCGGTCGGCCTTTGATTGGCAGCGCCGCCCAGGAAGGGGAGACGTCAGGCAAAGGGGTGCAGGCAACGGCCGCTAGGCGGCGCGCTGGTGAAAACGGCTGTTTTCGCCCCGCTTCGCTTAGTGCATCTGATTCATGAAGGGCGCCTTGTGGTGGTGAAGAGACATGTTTTGATGTGCAGGCCCTCTTTATGACAAGAATGCAGGCAGATGTGTGGATCCGTTAACACACTATTTATAGTAGTTTTTAATCTCTAGCGGGGACAGGTGTTTTGTAAGGTTAATAGGTCTTGATGGCTTATTCAAGACCAAAATTATGTATGAATGTATACAGTCAGCCCTCCACGTTTGTGGATTTGATTATTCACAGATTATTTGCTGTCACCTCTGCTGCTTCCATGTGCCATTTTTAATAGGGACTGCAAGCCTCGTGAGACTGAGGCCGTTTCGCACGAGACTGTTATAGCGCTATGATTCCACTTTCAACATGCTATGGAATACTGGGGTTTGCAGTTTCGGGAGGGGCCGGCCGGCCCCTCCCGAAACTGCAAACCCCAGGATTCCATAGCATGTTGAAAGTGGAATCATAGCGTTATAACAGTCTCGTGCGGAAATGGCCTGAGAAACTGCAAAGGAGGCTTGTAAGTCCCCATTAAAAATGGTGTGGGGCAGGCCGTGAAGGTGTCAGGAAGCCCCACCAGCCACCCACTTCTGCCTTGTGAAGGAACCCTGATGCCTCAAAGGAATCCACGTGGGTTGAATAGGGTGATCATACTTTTTGTGTGTTAAATATGGTTTGGGAGGGCCCAGAGTTATTCACGGTTTTTCCACTTTCACTGGGGTTCTGTGCCCTAATCCTGGCGAATGTGGATGGATGATGTGTGCGTGTGTGTACATACATACATACATATACATACATACACACAGACATACACACACACACGTGTGTATATACACATGAATGTGTATGTCTGTATGGCTACCAAATTCCATTTCTGTGCCAGCTGTGTGGATTCCAGGTTAACTCAGCAGGAGCAGGGATATCTGAGTGTGTATGCTGTGGGCCTTTCCACCCTACACTGTTATAGTGCTATTATTCCACTTTTAACATCCTGTAGAATTCTGTGGTTTGTAGTTTACTGAGGATTTATTGGGATTCTGTAGTTTGTAGTTTACTGAGGCCAAAGAGCTCTCTGGCTGGGAATTCTAAAGGCCCCTCTCTAAACTGCAAAGCCCAGGAGTCCATAGGATGTTGAAAGCAGAATAACAGCACTAGAACAGCATAGTGCGGCAAGGCCCTGAGTTTGCAACAATAGAAGTGAGTTAAAAGGGAAAGTGGGAGAAGAGAGAAACTGGGATATTTTAAGAGAAGCTGGAGAAGTGGGAACAACAGAGGATCAAACGGGACTGTCTGTGCCAAATTGGGATAGTTAGAGAATATGGGATGGCCACCCAACTTCTGTTTTAAAGGCCTCCAAAGGAGAGGCCATCTCCTTTCCAGGCAGTCTGTTCCACTGTCCAACAGCTCAGTCTTAAAAGTAAAAAAAAAAATAAAAAAAAATCTCCCTAATATTTAGATGGAATCTCTTTTCTTGCAGTTTGAATCCATTGGCTCGTGTTCTTGGTCTATTTTTAAAATCAAGAGCAGAGACTGGGGATATTACCTGGGTGGATTACAACTCCCAGCATCCTCCAGCCAGCATAGACACATTGACCACATTGCCTGGAGGATTCTGAGAGTTATAGTACAACAGAGTAATGTTTTGGAAGCTCAGACAAGGAATTTACAAACACTGCTTTTTGCAATGTCAAGTCAGGCTGTAACATGGGAAGCTGGTTCGTCTAGCTCAGTATTATCAGCTCGGATTTGCAATGGATTCTTGATATTTCAGGTAGGACTCTGTCCTTGCCCTGCCTAGAGATGCCAGCGGTTGAACCTAGAAGACTGTGTACATAGGTACTATGCAGTACCTATGTACCTGATCTATGCCCCCCTTGTGAATAAGCATGTGTTTTACATCTATATATGCATATTTTGTTTTGTTTTGTTTTAAGGATCAGCAGTTAGCCTAACCAAGGAAATTCTGGTTATTATTGACTAGGAATCAACAACAACAACAAAAGCTAGAAAAATATAGCTGTTTATCAGCTGACTTACGGTCTGTTATATCTTATTTTCAAAGTAGTCGATTTAAAATGTCTTAGGAGAAGGATATTTGGAACTATTAGATAGATCACATGCAATATCTGTGACTGTGATTGCTCTTCAAGTTGTCAGATAATAATTAGTATTATGAATAATAATACTTTTATTTATTTATATCCTGCTTTCCCCCTAGTACTGGAACTCAAGATTCTTTACAAATTATTAAAACCAGCACAGATTAAAATACATACAAAAACAACAGTAAAATATATAAAAGTTATATTAAAATCCAGTTAAACAATCTAGATGATTAAGACAGTTTAAAAACAGATGGTAAAAATCAATAAGACCGCATTGTGGTCAGTTCCCCAAAGCCCGACAGAATATAAAAATCTTCATAAATTGGCAGAAGAAGAGCAAGGAGGGAACCATGCCAATCCTTTGAGGGAGGGAATCACAAAGTCACCAAGAAGATCACAAAGTCACCTAATAGATCCCCTCTCTTGTTCCCACCAAATGTGTCTGAAAAGATGGTAGGAAGGTCTTAGCACCTGCTGCTGCTGTTGTTGGGTCTTTGTTTCTGACTTTAGGTGACCCTAAGGCGAACCTATCATGGGGTTTTCTGTGGCTGAGTGTGTGTGATGCACCCAAGATAACCCAGTGGGTTTCCATACTCTGACTCTTGTTAGCACTTGTACAGACCTATACAAACCTTCATTTGGCCTCAGCCTGAGCTATACACTGCATCATAGGTCATAAATGGCACTGACTATAACATAGGTCATAACACTGTGGTTTCTTTGGTTGCTTCTGTTTTTATGGAGATCTGGAAACAATCATGCAGTCAAAGAAATACAAAGCTGCAAAACAATCATCCTTTTTCCCGACCCTATGAAAATATTCAATTGAGAAATCTATTCCTATCCAAGCAAGCTTTTAATGTGTGAGCAGGTACGCTTTTGTTTTATTGAGATGTTTTATTTATATTCTTATAATGATTTGTACATTGTTTTTATATGGCGGGATGCAGAGAAGGGAAAAATTGGCTTCTGAGAGCCTATAATTCCCAGAATTCCCCCAGCCATAGTCTCAAAAGGATTCTATGCTCTATGGTGGTTCGTGGCTACAGTGTCAGGATGGGCAGGCAAGGAATTGGTTCCATATTTTACTCTGAACTTTAAATGAGCTATCTATAGTGCTGACACTGTATTTGGGATAGGATTCAGTACCCTGAGTAGCTCATTTAAAGTTCAGACTAAAACATGGAGGAGATACACTACCCCCTCTGACATCAGTTATCAGCTGCTGCTGCCAAGCTCTGTTCAAGACGTACTTCAACTTGAAAACGTACTCTCTGTATATTCAGAAGCACTCTTGTTGTTTTGTTATCCCTGCTCTTAGTTCACAGGTTTCCAATGGTGAGCCAGGACAGAGCGTGACTGCTGGCAGGATGTTTAATCTCCTCTTTGGAAGTCTTCCAATTCTGTTATGGAAGGGAAGATTTGTAGTAATTTAGTGACAAACTTCAGCAGGATCTGAAGGATTTCCTGTGAGAAGAATGGAGGCCTCTTAGAACCTGGAAAGATTTGCAGACTCCTTAAAGTAAAATCTTGATATCACAGGGAGTGACAGATAAAAATATAAATATTGGAGTGTTTGGAAAGAGAGTCCTTCAGCCTTGCTGTACTTTCTTTTTCTTCGCTCCACTTGGCAGATAAACTGTAGGCTTAAAAGCGAAGGCGTTTCCTGACGTTGAACTTTTCAATGTGAGGCAATCCTACTTAGGCGAATGTTGCCCTTTTGCTTATGTAAGGGACAGAGGAATGAAAGAAAAGGAACGGTGAAGCAACTGGAGTCTGGAAACAGAAAAAAGAAGGAAAAATCAGTACTGCTAGGAGAATAACTCCAGAAAAATAACTTCAGGGGTGACTTCTGGAAACCATTGAGAAAGAGCACACCACAAACCCTATAGTTCAGCCTTGAAGGGACACCATGGCCACCCAAATAAAGGACTACAATGAAGCCCTGCATGAACACAAGGAAGTCTTCTGCAGGTTCCCGCTAAGGCTGGTCCATGGAGTCCCCCTGATGGAACCAATTGCTCAACAGTGGGCTCCTATTGAAAACTTCCAGGCACGACCAGATGATCTGCTCATCTCTACTTATCCCAAAGCAGGTGAGATGCCACAGACTACAGTAGAATGGGAACGTCAGTGGTGCAGGAGAACAAGGGGATGTGTGGAGGAGGAAAGAAGAGCATCAGACAGATAGGTACAAGCAGACAACAACAAAGAGAAGGAAGGAGCCTTTAGTTGTGTATTCCTGCATGGCAGGGGGTTAGATTAGGTGACCTTTGTGATCTCTTTTAACTCAAAGATCCTATTATTCTATCAAAACTCAGAAGGCACAGAAGCACTTATTTTCTTTAGATCTTTGAAGACTATCTCCTCTCTCTCTCTTCTCTCTCTCTTTTTTTTTAAGGGGAGCATGGCTATAGGATTGCTTACCTGATTTGAAAAGAGGTAGCCATGTTAGTCTATTTCAGTGCAATGTAAAAAGGGCAGGAAAAGTAGTCTTGTGGCACCTTTAGGACCAACCAATGTATCTCAGCATAAACTTTCATGGGCTGCATTTTGGGCTGCATTTTATGCTGCAGGTACTTCACAGGAAGCATGGAATGGACTGCAGTCCACAGAAAGCTTATGCTGAAGTAAATTGTTTAGTCTGAAAAATGCTGCAGGACTACTTTTTCCCACACCCAGTTAATAGTCCTTTTCATGAACATTTCTGGAACTCAGTAGAAAATGTGCTAGGGACTAAATATGATGCCCACTTCCAGCTAAGCATTACTATACCTTTATTAAGAAAAAAAGTCACTGAAATGTGTAAGCTTTTGGGTTCCCCAGAACCCTTAATCAGAGTAAGTGGTACACGCAAAGAAATACTAAATGATGGGAGAAAAAGGATGGACAGAGTGGTGTGTCAGAAAAAAACAACCCAATCATTCCTATTTTTGGTTTTATCAATTATTTGGCAGAACAAATTGTTCTATAGGTATCAAATAGCTAGCACTTTTTTAAAAAAAAAACAGAAGACATACATTTTGTGTTGAAAAAGTATAATTTTTTTTAAAATTTAGTTTTATTATTTTACTTTAGATGGTTTTGCTTTTTTAAAAAACTGATTGTATGCCTTTTTGGGAGTCCTTCAAGACCAAACATCAGGATACTAAAGGATTTTGAACAAATAAAAAGAAGTGGGTTATCAATTTAGTTTATTGCAGTTTCTCTAAAAAATAAACATAAAGGTGTACACTCTCTATCACACCATTCAATTATAGCACTTTGATAGTGCTGTAACTGCTTTGGCTCTATCCTATGGAATCCTGGGATTTGTAATTTTGTAAGGCAGTATTGCTCTCCAGCTGAGAATTCTAAGTACCTCTTTGTAAACTCCAGATCCCAGGATCCCATAGGATGGAATCACACAATTAAAATGGAGAGAGAAATTGGAACATTTCAGCAGCTGAAAAAGTGGGATGACAGAGAATTAATAGGGACTGTCTCTGCCAAATCAGGACATTTATTCCAGGAACCCCAGCCATTATTGTTATTCGAAAATGTTCACATTCCATTACATTCAATGGTGGCAACATGTGCACAGACGCTTTAGTTTCTCACTGCCATTTTAGGTTTATGGTATGTAGAGAAACCAGAGTACCATTTTAGGTATAGGGACCCAGTGCTTTGTGCGAGCTGGAAATCGCACATGTGGAAGTCATGGTTAAGGAAGGCTCACTGTAACTGTGTAGTGTGAAATAGAACTAAAAGGTAAAAAGGATTTAAAATAACCACTAAAAGACATTACTGTCCTGTCTATAAAAGGGCAGAAGTAGAACCTGTGGCATGTGCTCTAGGAGATTTCATTTCATTCCCTTTCATTCTGTGTGTTATATAAACGTATTAATATTGAATTTCTTCTGATGACAAACAGAACAGTAAAAGTATATTTTACTATTAAAGGGTATGGCATCTTATACAGTAGCATGGTGGATGCAAAACTCACTGGGTTTGGAACCCAAGGGACCTATTCTTACTATGAAGTCATTCCCCTTTAATAGCTATTGTTCCATCCTATGGAATTGTGGGGTTTATAGTTTGGTGAGGCACTAGAACTCTCTTTAGTTCTGAGAAGAGCACTGCTGGATCATATCATAAGTCTCTGTAGTCCTGCACTCTGTTCCCTTCACTGTCTAACTTGGTACTTGCCAGAAGTCTACAAGCAGGGTATGAGGCCAACTTCCTTTTTTGCTCTTGTTTCTCAGAAACTGGCGTTAAAAGATGTGCTGCCTTTATTCCTGAAGGTACTAGGTAGCCTTCATCATGACTAGTATGAGTCTTTGATTGGGAGAATACAAACGGTTGGGCACTGTCCACAGTTTGCTAGGCAAAAAGTCCTAATTGTCACTTGTGGTCTCTCTTCCCTGGACTTTCAGGTACTACGTGGATGCAAGAGATTGTTGATTTGGTCCTTGCTGGTGGGGATGTGGAAAAAGCTCGCCGAGCCCCCATATATATCCGGATCCCATTTCTAGAGATCTGTTCTCCACCTCCTGTGCCTTCAGGTGAGCCTAGAAGATGCAGGGCCAGGCACCCTGAAACCTACCCTGACCTCTTAACACAAAGCTTGGGGAAAGGTACATTTTTGGACCAAAGCTTCCTAAATTCCAGGATTCTAGCACTGTTCTCCTCCCCTGAAAAAAAAATCTTAATTTTCCCAAGTTCTGCTCTGATCTTACAAGTGTTGGACTAACTCTCCTCTAGTTCTTCTTTAGGGGTTAGTTATCTGGTCGATGCCCCATCTCCTCGTGTGATCAAAACCCACCTCCCCTTCCAACTTGTTCCTAAAAGCTTTTGGGAAAACAACTGCAAAGTAAGTAGTGCTCTTATTCCCTCCCACAGTTCTTCCCCTGTATCTGTTTTAAGTCCTGATTTACTTAAATTTCTCTTTTGGTGGTCCCTACAGGTGATCTATGTGGCTCGTAATGCCAAGGACAATGTGGTCTCCTATTTCTTCTTTGATCAGATGAATATAACCCAGCCAGATCCAGGGCCGTGGGATGGCTATATCAAGAAATTTATGGAGGGCAAAGGTTAGCTCATCTCGAGTAATCAACTCTTGGCTGGCCACTGTAGAGAGTATAGAGTATATAGAGTAAAGCTGGGAAAAGTTACTTTAAGACCACATCTCTCAGCATCTCTTTAGGGGATTCTGGAAGTTGTAATCCAAATAAGTAACACACAACTTCTTCACAACTTCTAGTAAAGAAGTTGGCTGGATTCTCTATCTGTGGGGAGAGTCACATATAGGGGTGGGAATCATGTGGCCCTCCAAATGCTGTTTGATTGTGAAGCAGAAACCTGAGATAAGACCCTTTCGGTTAGGAGCCATTATAGTCAATGATAAGGAATGTTTTGAACTGAAGCTCATCAATATTTGGATGGCCAGATAATTCTCACTGCTCATCTAATGACTGGGGCCATTTCCGCACTACACTGTGATAGTGCTATTATTCTGCTTTCAACATCCTGTGGAATTCTGGAGTTTGTAGTTTACTGAGGCCAAAGAGCTCTCTGGCTGAGAATGCTATAGGCTCCTCCCTAAACTCCTCTAATAATAACACTATAACAGTGTAGTGAGGAAATGGCCTTAAAACATTTGTCTCTGACCACTCTGTAAAATAGGAAAAAATGCTTACCTCCACATATACATAGGAAAGATGCCCATCTTTCTGAGGTGAACAAATGCAAAAGAAGATCCAGGAGAACTCTGGATCTCAAGAGATTTTGCTGCCTAAGGCAAAGGACAAGATGTCACTCCTATTAGATCAGATTGGGAGTTGTGTCTTTCTGCAATAATAGCAAGACAATGCCCCCACACTGGGGATCAAAAACACAGTAAGGAATTCAGGTTGAGATGTGTGAAGTGTCCTCCAAGAGCAGGAAAAGGCCAAGGGGTTCAAGAGGAATACCACTGCCACCTCTCACACTAAACACCTGAAGTGATTGTCTCATTTTGCCTAACAGTACGGCCTGCTTTGTTAAGCAGTGATATAGAAGGCGGACTCAGTATGACAATGATGACAATGATGTATTTTCAAGTCAATTCTGACTTATGGTGACACTATTCCGTATTTTACTTCCTTCCTTCCTTCCTTCCTTCCTTCCTTCCTTCCTTCCTTCCTTTCTAAATTGCATAAAAGCAATTTATTCCTCACAAAAGGCAAAAAGTGAATGGAAATGTATCTGAATACTTAAACATTGAAAAATGTACAAGACAAGGCTGTCCGTTATCATCATTGTGGTTTATCTTATTAATAGAATGTCTAAGCAGACAATGAGAAATAATAATGAAATAAGGGATATATAAATTAGAAAAGAAGAACTTAAATTAAAAATATTTGTGGATGATGTTGTTTTTTCATTAGAAGACCCATTGAATAGTATAGATCAATTGATGATAACTTTAAAAGAATTTGGGATGGTATCAGGTTTTAAAGTGAATATTTTTTTAAAAAATTTTTTGTAAATATATATATGTATATATATATAAATAAAAAAATAAAATAGATAAGATACAAAAAAATACATACTTGAATAGGAAAGATCTCTAGAAACGAAGCCTAAGAATGATAAAATATAATCATAAGAGTATAATAATGTTACATAATATATAGCTTAGTTTAACATATCTTTCAAGACGTACCTATGCACCTTCATACTTCCTCATTTGGGTTCCAATCATTCCTCTTCCTCTCTGGCTTCCTGACTAGGTTGTCCTTATGATAATAAATTGATTAAATAAATGGGGATCTATTTCCTTCCTTTAAATACATCAGCGCTCTACCAATATTACCTCTTTTATAACCTTAAGTCTTAACATACTTCCTGGCTTTTAAACATGTTCACCACATATGGTAGAAAGTGCCCTTCTCACTCCCGCACTTTCAACATTTATCACTATAATTATATATCTTTGCCAGTCTCTCAGGAGGGAGGTACACTGTAGATGCATTTTATAAATATTTTCTTTTAAATTCTGACACGCTGTGAATTTCAGTCTTCTCTTCCAAGTCTTCTCCCAGTTCACTAAGTCAATTGAATGGCCCAAATTTTGAGCCCAACATATCATTGGCTCTTTAACAGCCTCCTCTTCAGTGTCCCATCTTAACAAAATTTTATATATTTCAGCTATTATCTGAGATTCCTTCTCAAAAATTATCTCATCAAAGATTGTCCTTTCTATTTGAAAACCATTTATTTTCAACTCCATTTTAAATTTCTCATTTAATTGTCTGTATAATAGCCAATGACAGTTGATACCCTCTTTTCTTAATTCTTCCTGCAATTTTATTATAACAGAACTATTCTGTATTTTTCTTGGCAAGATTTATTCAGAGGAGGTTTGCCATTGCTGTCCTCAAAGGCTGAGAGAGTGTGACTTTCCCAAGGTCACATAGTGGGCTTCTGTGGCTAAGCAGGGATTCAAACCCTGGTCTCCAGGAGTCCCAGTCCAGTACTCAAACTACTGCATGACACTGGCTTTACTTCTTTCAGAGATTTATGTAAATTTTCATAGGAAGCTGCATTATAGCAAATCGGACTGGTGGTCCACATAGTTTGGTACTGCCTACATTGACTGACAGAAGCTCCTTAGGGTCTCAGACAGAGATGAGTCTTTCCTTATTCTAGGATGACAGGAAATGAACCTATGAATTCCTACATGCAAACCAGATGCTCTCCCAAAAAGCTATGACTAGAGTAAGGAAAGCTACTTTTAAAAAGTAATTGGTTATGTAACTGGCTATAGAGCACACTCCTCTGAACTTATTGTCATTAAAATATTTTAAGAAGTTATTTCATTACTTATTTTTTTTTCTTTTTTTAATAAAATAAATCTACTGAAAAGTTAGACTGTAGCCTAAATCTGGGTAGAAAAATCTCCTCAAAATGTTTCAAGAAACCATTTTAGCCTCTGAAAAGCAAACAAAAGAAGTTATGAGTACCTGCTACTTGCTAGACAAATCCGCAAGTCCTTATATGGTTCATCATATCCATTCCATCTGTTTCCAATTGCTGCCTCATTCCACAGCATGATTCTTGATTCTAGAGGGATTCCTCCTTCCATTTCCTCTTCATTAATCTTTTTGAAACAAAAGAGCAAAGTGCGCATTTTATCTGAGAATCTTGATAATTTTATTTATATTATCTGTTTATTAAAATATTCATATTCCACTCTATACTGTAGCATCTCAGAGTGGTATACAGGTAAAATTAAGTCTTGAAAACTTAAAATAATTCAGATTTAACAAAAAGAAAAATTTGAAGGGACTGAAAAGATTTTGAAATAGTTAAAAAGTTGAAACAGCTTTTAAAATAATGTAAAATAATATATACATACATTTTGGGGAAAAATGGACCCCAAGGCTTTAATAAAATATCAGATATTTACTTGATATCAGAATAAAACCAATGGGATCTCTGAGTGGAGAGCACGAACACGGCATCACATCAGAGAAGTTTATGCTGGTATTTGTAAGCCAACATGCATAGGATCGTACCATAAATCTTTTCTGATTATTTGTTTAATTGGGTGGCAGCCATTGTTCTTATTTCACCTTATTTTATTCACCATGCAGTTGCCTGGGGTTCATGGTATGACCATGTCCAGCGTTACTGGAATGAGAAAGAAAATCACCAAATTCTGTATGTCTTCTATGAAGATATGAAAGAGGTGAGTTGTAGGGGGAGAGAGGGGAAGACAAATGCCTTGGGGAGCTGTAGTGCTTAGGCTATGTCCAAAAGAATATCCAATGTCCTCTTCTGCATCATTGTAGACTATTGCCTTTGGTCCTGAGGGCTTTCCATAGGCATCTGGTTAGCCACAGGACTCTTTCTATTGGTGTGCAGCAGAATTCTGCAATGCAGGCCTCTTCAGATGTCTCAAACTAGGGACTGCTTCATACCACAGAATTATAGCACTGTGATTCCACTTTACCTGCCATGCTTTCATGCTATGGAACCCTGGGGTTTGGTGAGGCACTAGAGCTCCCTGGCTAAGAATTCTGTATGTGCCCCCCATAAACTGCAGATCCCAGAATTCTGTAGGATGTTGCCATGGCAGTTAAAGTGGATCATAGTACTATAGCTGTATAGCATGAAAGGGGTGTGAAAGGGCCCTAGAATTCCCACCAGTTCCCAAACAGCACAGCCAATGTCTATGTGGACTTGGGGTGATGAGAATTATAGTCCAACACATGGATGCCAGGTTAGGTTGCTCTACATGAGGTTTTGCAGATTATCTTAAGCAAAAAGGAAGAGTATTGTTCCAAGGAGATCAATACTCTATTGCCAGGGACAAAACAAGGGAGGCAGGGCAAAGAGAAGGATAACTTGGGAAGAATGCAGGATTCGCCTTGTTGACTATAAAACAAAATGCAAAGTACACACTGCGGTGATACCTTTATTAGGCTGAGCAAAGGATACAAAATACAGCATGCTAGCTTTTGAAGCCCATTGACTCCTTCATCAGGGAAAGATGGTTAAAAAAATGCAGAGTAACAAAAGAAGTGGTGTTAGAGACAGAGGTCTGCATCTTGCTTGAGACCTTTGCTTAAGGGGGAAGAAGATGAGTCAGTGCTATTCTGTAAACTTCATTCAAAGACAGACCTGGCCATTGTCATTCATGTCTTAGGTCAGTTGTTTATAAATCTGCATGTTTAGTGGAGTAGTAGAGGGCTATAGTAAGACAGGGTGAGAGGCATGGAGCATGTTAATCCACTGTTTTACTGTCTTTAATGGTTACCTTAACAATTTGTTTCTGGGCTCAAGTCAAAAGAATGGGTTTTAGCCCTTTAAGGCTGGATGGAGAACTTACTTTCAAGAATGCTGCAATTTCCAGAATTTGTTGAGGAAAGCCATGCAGTGTATTTGAAGTGTACAACAGATAAACTAAGAAAACATAATAAGGCTGGTCAACTATGGTGCCCAACAATGTAACCAGGTGATCAGGTTGTGAAGCTTCTGTAAAGAGGAAGAGGGTCAGTAATGTTTTTTCCCTTCAGGCGATAAACCGCTAACAGACAAATGTGTGAACAAAGGCTAGTAAAACCATATGTTGGCCACTAATCTTATCTGGCTTAGAGGCAAAGCTAATTGTTGGACCCTTCTGTTCAAAGCTGCTGTTCAAACGTCCTTTTGTAAATATCTTCCCAGCAAGCGTGTTCCTCCTGTTAACACAGTGTGCTGTATCCTTTTTATACATGCCAGTTCCAGAATGGCTGAAGGCTTTGAACATCTGTGTAGAATCATAGTCACAAGGCAACTAAACAAGTAGGAAATTTAATATTTTTAATTGTAATGTTTGGTTGTAATGCTTTGAAAATGATATAGGCCGTGTTTTCTGGACTTATCATGAGTTATGCATTAATGTACACAGCCTGTTTATTCCTGCTTAATTCTCCTGGCAGCACAAGTGGGTAATGAAGGGCTTCCCAAACGGTGTGCCATGACACATTTGTCACCTGAAGTGTGTAGGTGTGTCACCTACAATTTTGGAAATGTATGTTATTATTTATAAATCATATATTTTTAAAAATATATGAAATGTTTTCATGAGATATGTTGTATCTCCATACATTTTGTTATTACAATTTATGTATGTGTCCATGTCTCTTATAAGAGGTTAGTTTAACCTCTGGTTTGCTAGTAAAACTGAATGACTGGGTCGCGAAATGATGCATGTCTAAAAAAGTATGTCACCAAAATGAAAAGTTTGGAAAGCTCTGCCCTAATGAGACAAGCTTCCCACACCATGGCCAAGCCTCAGGTCCATGCCATCTAGGAGTGGTGGCACTGTTCCAATTGCCATTGCTCTGACCTCTGAGGGAGAGAAGAGCAGCCAGCCACTGCTCCATCATGCTTTGGCCCAGCAGCTGGTGAGAGGACATCCCTCTATTCCAACCAGTGATGTATGTCAGTCTTTTATTCCAAGTCTCAAGTCAAGTCTCAAGTCCTTACAGGATAATTCAGTTCAAGTCTGGTAGTCAAATTTAACAGAAGAAAGGAGGTGGGGGGCAGGGTTTAAATTTCAATAATTAGAAAATCAAGGCCCCATACTGTCACTCCCTTTCCCCCCTTGCCTTAGCAATGCTTCAGACAGACTTAAAATTTCCTTTAAAGGTTTTTAAAGGAATGCAGCATACTTAGCCTGGTGGCTTCCTCATGAGTAATCAGGATTTGATTTAAACCTCCAAACGGATAGATTTTGGCCTTTCACTTCTTTGCCTTCCAAGCATCCTTTACTCCCCCATTGCTTCAACCAGATTTTAAACCCTCCAGATCCATGGATTCCTGCTGGATTTTAAATCCCTCCAGCTCCATTGATTCCTGCCTTTCACTTGTTTTGCCTTCCAAGCCCCCTTTACTCTAAAGCAAGTCCTTCCAGTCGAGTTGAGTTGATCCATGATTTATTGATGAGTTGATTCTGAGTCAAGTCATTGCAGTGACTTCAATCAGACTTGAATTCGAGTCAACCAACTCAAGTCTACATCACTGATTCCAACTGCTGCCTGTGTGGTATCTGAGTGAGGGAAGAGTGGCCAACATGTGCTGAACTGATCTCCTCTCCTACTGTCAGAATTTGCCCTTAACTAGGGCATGCAACTGGCTATTTACATAGTCACCTGGGGCAGTTAAATATTGCTTCCAGATGTTGAGACAGTGCAGCTTCCATAAACTGGAAAGGTGATGGCCTTTCCCCCCTCTCCTTTGAGCTGCTAGTGTTCCATAATTGACCAATATATATACATGTGTGCATACAGCCTAGTAAAAACATTTGTTGGCTAGTGACATTTCTATATTTCTGCTTGATGCTCTTCCGAAAGGATCCTTTTGCCAGGAACTTCCAGCAAGCCAGTTTGTGTGGCATTAGGCAACTTCCTGCCTGGTTTGCTGTAGACATGCCAGTGTCAAGGTGTCTGCAAGTTCACAGTTCCTTGCACAACTATAGCTGGAAGGAAATTGCAAATTATTTACCAGCAAAGGAATGTTTTCTCCATAGTGAGCATAGGAAGGGCATAGACTGGTCCCAGAAAAGACTTCTATCATGCAATCCTCCTCCTTCTGTCACTGAATTTTACAGAGGACAGGAAAATGTCACTTTCACCCACTACTTGCTTTTTTTCCTCCCTTCTTTCTACAAAAAAATCTGTTAAGAAAGGAAGGACAAAGTAGTGCTTACTCCCTTTTGACAGGTATTAAAATTCCTTTACCTCGAAGACAGTGTTGCCAGGTTTTCAAAAGGGGCAGTCAAAATTCATGGCATGCAGAGTTGATAATAAAGCAGCAGCTTTTAAGAAATTTGTGTTCTGCCTAAATACCAAAGTTTATTTAGCCATAGATTTCTCAGTAAAATTAATATCCATATATGATGCAAACATTTCTGTCTTTATAAGGGGCCTACACCTCAAAATACAGAATTTTTTGGCTTCCCATTCAGTCTATATAAAAGGAAGAGCTTTCCAGCCCTCATGTATAGGACAACTCTTATAATAAGGGACACATGGCAGTCCAATTAGATACAAGCTTTCTGGATCTCAGATAAGGGGCATCTCTCATAATAGGGGACACTTGGCAAATCTACTGGAAGGTCTTCCATGATTAGGGTTTTTATTTTCTTATGTTTTTGCAGGAGTGTCATAATGCTTTGTTTTCACTTTAGGCTAAATCATGTGTAATTGAAAGTTCCTTTTTTTCTTTTTTTGGAAAGTTATGAAATAATAACAAAGCTGAATTGCTATTAAGGAACAAATTTCAAAATGTTTCAGGGATATCAGAGGAAGAAAAAATGAACAGGAGATGAGGAAAGTAAAAATCTACCTTTGAACAAGCAGATAGCATTGAGCAAGCATGCAGGAATGAAGGTTGAATAAAGGTTGGAAGGCATGAATATTTTATAATTGCGTTTAGTTATAATCCTGTAATTAGAAGTGGTCAAGCTGTTTGTTAATTTTTGCCAACCACAAAATCCATTTCATCATTGTGTAAATACTCAGAGATTTTCCATTCCTGTCAACTTTTGCAATTAAGGGCTAGTCATAGATCCATTTGTCCGAAGAGCTTGAGAGGAAAGACAAATTGTGTATGTGGGATTTCTGAGTCCTGTAATGAGAAGATAAACATTTGAATAAAAGACAAAGAGACAAATAAGGATGTGGTTTAATGTAAGCAAGGGATCAACTGGATGTTGTGAAATTTAGGATTTAGCTTCTCCCTCTGTGAAGTGATGAGGACAGAGATTTGAAGGTCTTGGGAGGGGGAAGACAGTTTCTTCCTGTCCCTCCTGGACTCTCTGAGCATATGGAGAGTGCATATCCCTCACCAAGAATAACCACCAGTTTGCCCTCACAAATCTGAATGTGAACACTACTGCTTGTACATTAGGTAGTGTAAGGGACAACTAGGGAAAGGGAACAACTATCTTTGAGACATGAAGGGATATTAAACAAGCGTGGAAACAACTGCAGAAATATGGAAGGGATCCAAAGGTCTTCTATTTTAATTCTCTCAGGTAGAACCAGCCATCTGCAGCTTCCAGAGGAATCTATTTAGCACAAATGAGTTTGTCCTGAAAAAACTCCAGAGGAATAACACACAATCACAGACCACTTTTACTATGTTCTGCCTTCTTTTCTTATTCATACCCCTCAATATGTTTCTCCCAGGACCTGGCCCGTGAGGTTCGCCGTGTAATGAATTTCCTCGAGGCTGACCTGCCTGAAGAAGTTGTTCAAAAGATCGTATGTCATACATCATTCCAAGTCATGAAGGACAATCCAATGGCAAATTACAGCTGTATCCCTGATGACATCTTTGACAAGACAAAAGGCACCTTTATGAGGAAAGGTAAGTGATTTTCTTCTCAGAGCATGATTTCTAGCAGTGGAAATGTATCCATCTTTGCTAAAGTTGGATGGAGGGGAAAAAAAATTGGGAAACAAAGTGCAAGTTAGCTTCCTTATCTTTTATATATAGGATATTTCCAGAAAAAGCTCTTAGCACTGGCAGCCAACAGACTTTGCCCTGATATTCCATCTTTACTTCCTTAAAGGATTTCATGTATAAGAATATGGAAGAAGTGGAAGGAAAATCCAGGAAGGTTACAGGTTAAAAACAACTTGTGTTATCTGGATGTCCTTGTACATTTCTGTGAATAAGGCAGCAACATTGTACACTGAACTCTCATTTGGAAGTTACTCTTAGGCCATTTCCGCACTACACTGTTATAGTGCTATTATTCCATTTTCAACTTCCCATGGAATCCTGGAGTTTATAGTTTAGGGAAGGGCATTTAAAATTCTCAGCCAGAGAGCTCTTTGGCCTCAGTAACCTACAAAGCCCAGAATTCCACAGGATATTGAAAGTGGAATAATAGCACTATAACAGTGTAGTGCGGAACGGGCCATAGTCAAGGCCTATTGTGTCATAAATCATAAATCATTGGTTTCTTTATTAGTGTGACAATGTTTATGCAATTGTTCTGCCTCACACACATAATTTTACAGTTTGCTTTCCATTATCATTATGGATAACTTCGAGGAACTGTTCTCTCTTGCCTTCAGACCTGAACTGGACATGCTAGGTAATGTTGGCCCTCCATATCATGCCACACTGCATGTCTACAAAGCCTCGTCCAGCATAGCCAATGATGAGGGTTGATGAAAGAGACAGCCTGACAACAACTGGGGAGCCATATGTTTCCCAATTTCAAAATAAAGGATGTCTTTGATTAGAGAACCACTTGTTAGCTCTTCAGATTAAGAAATGTTCTCTGTAAAACAGAGAATACAGCCATGCTGTGGCATTCGCATCTAAAGTGGAAGTGTTTTCCACTGGAATTTTTGTTCCTTATAATCCTTTGCTTTTTCCTCTTTTGCATCAGGTGAAGTTGGAGACTGGAAGAATTATTTCACAGTAGCTCAGAAAGAGACATTTGATGCAGATTACCATCTTAAGATGAAAGGAACAACTTTACGTTTCCGGGACGAATTATAAACCATCAAATTAGCTTACAGCAGCCCCGTGAATGAGAGACCTCCAGTAGATCTTATTATAAAAAATCTTGCTCATTTCTTGCAAACTCACCGCTGTGCCTTCCTTTATTGAATCAATCCATTTCTAATATGTCTTCCCCTTTTCTTATTGCTTCAACTTTTCCCAGGATCATAGTCTTTTCCAATTATCATCTCTATCAGTGAGTCATGTCTTCCCATGTTATATCCAAAGCACAGTAGCCTCAGTTTAGGGCTTCTAATGAGAGTTCAGGTTTGATTTACTCTAAACACCTTTATTTGTCTTTATGGAAGTTTACAGTATCTATAAACTCTCCTCCAGAACCACATTTTGAATGAGCTGATTTCCCTCCCTTTCTTTGTTGTCCAGTATTCATATCCTTACATGGAAACTGGAAATATCATGGTATGGACAATCCTTGCTTTGGTATTCAAATGTACATCTTTACTTTTAAGATCTTATCTAGTTTCTTCAAAGCTGCCCTTTCAAAGCTTAGTTCCTTTGTTCCACTTCATGAGTTCATTTGACTTCACAAGTTCCATCACTTGGGAAAGAATTACAGACTTGGAAATTTACCTGGGACTTCATCTGCCCAGGAGTAACATAATTTCCCTTGTATAGTATATTAAACTAAATAGGCTGTGTGTGTGTGAGAGAGAGAAAGAGAGAGAGAATGCATTTTTGCAAAAGGGCCCACAACAAAATGTGGCTGTCCATATTCTAGGTTATTCTCCTTCTCCACCGATTTTATTCTCTGTAGTTATAAACTTGTAACTTACACACACTTACACGTAGGGCCTTTCTGCACTACATTGTTATAATGCTATTATACTGCTTTCAATATCATGTGGAATTCTGGGGTTTACTGAGGCCAAAGAGCTCTCTGGCTGAGAATTCTAAATGCCCCCCTAAACTACAAATCCCAGGATTCCACAGGACATTGAAAGTGGAATAATCGCACTATAACAGTGCAGTACGGAAAGGCCTTTAGTTACACTTTTACACACACATACACACAGCTGTTCAATACTCAGCTCTGTTATGAAAGCCCTCCAAAAGGGTGTTACTTTCGCTACAGTGATGGGCCTCTGCTACCAGATGGGCGTTCGAGTCCTTATTAGCATCATGGCCAAATGTTAAGAGCTGCCCAATGGCATGAAAGTGTTCATTTGTATTATTGACCTTATTGGATACTTTTTGCATTGACTTTGCAGTTTGAAGCTGGGAAAATATAAGAAAGATGACAACAGACTGGGGGAGTGAATTTGTCTCTGTTTTTAACCTGCTTGCACAATTATCATGGCTACTGTGGAGGATATGGATCACTGGCACTCTCTGATTTTCTTTGTTTGCGTCTGACTAAACAACTCTTGCCATTCTATCCCCTATCATCCTCAGCCTGGGGGAGGGTGCACCCAGCCCAGGCTTCTGATCTATCAAGCAGTGAGGAATTTGATTGTCAGCCAGGGTTGTTTAAGCCATGCACAATTATTAGAATGACATATATTATGATAGATGATACATATCTCTCCGTATTATTATGTCTTTTCCTTTTAATTTTATATTAATTTTATGTTTTTATGTAGCCTCTGCAGAAGACCATTTTGAAATATATAGGCCAAAATACATTGGCCCTTTTCCCCCAAAATAAAACAGCCGTCCATTGAACACTTGGAGACATGTCTCTTTTTCCCTTTGTTTCACACAGACCACAACCTATGCTTTTGACTTCCTAATTGGGTGACCAGATGCAAAACAGGTTATGGCTTATCCTAGAAAGCAGTTAAGCTAGAAATGTTCTATGGAAAGACACAACTTAATCAAATTTACTATTACCTCAGTTAGGTTAGAATTCCAGCATTAATTTAATTCCAGAATTATTAATTGATGCATTCATGTATTGCCTCCCAACACAACAAGGACCCCTGGGACAATGTACAACGGATTAAAAAAACATTTAGAACATTAAATGCATGAATAAAACCTATTTAATACTTTTTAAAACAGATGAAAAACATCCCTTAAAAATAATATAAAACTTAAATTATGTCATATGACTATAAGCAGTAAGCACCAAGGAAGTCAGACTCTAGTAGGGCTAAGCCATCACAGGAGAGGCAGGTCAGTCCAGGTCATGCATACACTGTAGAGAAGGTTATCCAAGAATAAGGAGGCATTTAGCAGTGAGATATTCGAAAGTGAGTCACTGAAGGCAAGCAGTCACAAACTGCAAACCCAAAGAAGGAGAAAGCCAAGACATGTCACTTAACAGCTGGTCCAAGGGGTCAGGGATCCACGATATCTGAAAGCACATGAGAGTGTTCATCAATTTGTTGAAGTTGCCTCCAACGAGAATTCCGTTTTGATGCTGGGAAATGTACAGCTCCTTGTCTGGCTGATGGCTTGATATCTCATTTCAATCCATTCCATGAGGTGTGTGCTCCTCCTCTAATCTCATGTTGCTTTGCAAATGAAGGAAGCCTTTTCTTAGCATCTAGCCCTTTCCACGCCCTATCTTTTTGCAATGTCATCTGGTGGAGATTCTGGCAGTAGCTCTGCTGGGAGGGGAGCATGACAGGAGCGCTCCTGCTGCACTGACTGGCTTCCTGTGGAAGGGAACACAATGGCCATGCCTCTTCCTTCTGCAGTGCAACCAGGTACTTTCCCAGGCTGTGCTGGAGCAGGAAGTGTGGCCATTGTGCTTCTGCAGCTTCCTCAGGACAGGTAAGTGTGGGATGGTGGTGCAATCGTGTGTCATTGATGTGCAAAACCCATCAATGATTTAATCCATGATCGCAGGATGGGAGAAGAATGGGGCCATGACAACATCATGCAGAAGTGTTGTCACAGTCCCATCCTTCTCCTGCCCTCATTATGGAATGAGAGGTTGCTGCAGAAAGGGCCCCATCTGCTGAACAGGGGCTCATTGTCTAGAAAGTCTGCATTGCCTGGGTGATTCTAGTGAACAAACAGCTTCTGGAACCAGAGGATCCTTCAGCCCTGAATCCTCTGTTTCTTCAGGGTGTGTTATGCCAAGTTATGGGAGGAGAGAGTGAATGTGGGGTGCTGTCCTGCCCTCGTTGATCACAACTTGCAATCACCTCCCGCATACACCTGAACAACCTGTTTGTGGCAACCTTCCTCACAGCACCTACCTTTCTTCCTTGTCTGAGCCCTTCCTTGGGAAAAAGAAGTTGGCAAGTCCCACAGTCTACCTGGGAACCAGGGTCTCATCAATGGGGCCCAGAGTCTATGTGAAGTCAAAGATTTTATGGCCTGCATCCCTCATTCTGCGCTGAGAAACACCTTCCACTTTTCTCCAACAGTCCCCACTTCTCTGCCTCCCCATCTTCTCTTTGTGTCAAAAAGTCCCCGCAACTGTCTGGTGAAGGAATTGCACAGCCTGCGCCCACAATGGCAGGAAGTGTTGGAGACAAGTTTCATTGGTGAATGAAATGGTCTCTTCAATGGTCTCTTGAAGAGTGACTCTTCCAATTAAGAGTTTGTGCAGTGCTTTCTTTCTGAGTGACAAAGAATTGGAGATTCTTGGAGCAGTGTAAAAGGTAGAGGAAAGCAGAAACCTTTGAAACCAGACAAAGCAAAGTCACTTGAAGGGGACATAAGAACTGTGATTATTTTAAGGTTGCTGGGGAAAATGCTCAGAAATGAGCATGCCACCTCTTGCATTGTCTACCCCATTGCATTCTTTATCACATCCCCTACCTTTGCAGTCTAGCATGGGAGTCTCACACTGAGGAATAGACAGATGGTGATGCTTTGCAGAAGCATATCTGGCTTACCAAGCAGAGGAGAGGATACATTCGCAAGGGAAAGAGAGAGAAAGACAAAGGTAAACATTAGCAAAATAGAAGCCACCTGTCACAGGACAGATTCCTCTGGCAGCTAATGAGCAGAAGCGGCACAAGAACAAAACCAATGGAGCAGAAAATGAGACATTAACATTAGCAGAAGAACGTGAATGAATAGGAGGCAATCCTCAGACTCTGCCCAAGTCATTTTGAACAGGAAGAATCAGAGAACCAGGCAGGAATGAAAGCTTTAGCGATGGTTAACAATCTAAAAATTAGGGAATTGAAAGAAAAAAATACACAATAAAGATAATTCCTAGTTTAAAGAAAACTCAGCGCTAAATGACGTGTTTATTGATAGAATCACAGCATCATAGTTGGAAGATGGTGCATAGGTCACTGAGTCCAACCCCCTGCTTAATGCAGAAAATCCAGTTACAGCATCCCAAGAGCTAACTGTCTAGCCTCTTTTTGAAGAGAAAGAGAGAGAAAGAAACTCCATTTACATCTCCTGGGCAGAGGAGGATTAAAGGAGGCATATAGTGTACTTGATTTAACAGAGAGATGCAGCAGTAAAAACTTAACATGTAAATAAAAACTGGAGAGACAAGAAGAAAGACCTACAACAAACATGCATGTAGAGAATACAGAATCCATAAAGAGCTAGAACATCCTTGCAAAGTTAGGTTGTATGACTATTTCTCACTGCACACAGACCGGTACTGTAGAGTGCTATACTACTGTGAGAGGAATAATCTGGACTTCTACCTAAAACAGTAGAAATTCAGGACAAAGAAAGAAACCTAGTCTATAATCAGGTAGCTTGTGAATGCATTCATATATTTAAATGAAATCAAGCCACCTATTATTCAATATGATCTCAAACCACCTAATACCTTCTGGGTATATGGTGACCATGGTGCAGTGGTTTGACTGTTGGACTATGGGCCTTTCCGCACTACACTGTTACAGTAATATTATTCCACTTTCAACATCCTATGGAATCCTGGAGTTTGTAGTTTAGGGAGGGGCGTTTAGAATTCTCAGCCAAAGAGCTCTTTGGCCTCAGTAAACTACAAACCCCAGAATTCCATAGGATGTTGAAAATGGAATAATAGTGCTATAACAGTGTAGTGCGGAAATGGCCCACAACAGTGTAATGTGGAAAGGCCCTATAACTCTGGAGGCCAGGGTTCAAATCTTGCTCTGCCATGGAAACCTGCTGGGTGATCTTGGGCAAGTCACATCCTGGCAGCCTCAGAGAAAGGCAAAGGCAAATCCTTTGCGAACAAATCTTGCCAAGAAAACTCATGATAAGTTCACCTTTGGGTTGTCATAAGTCAGAAACAATTTGAAGGTACACAACAGCATTATGGGGAAGCATATGATGAGATTAAGATAACTGACTTTGGCCCGTCAAAGATCATGGGCCATGACAGTTACAATTCAGTTGCTGGCACAGAGCTTATATCTCAGGGGCCTGATGTTTATCTTGGTATTTATTATCCAATTAAAGCTTCTCCCAATGAAACATGTGGCTGGTGACTCTAACAGAAGGATATAGCTGCAAGAATAACAAGATTTACACGAGACAGGGTAAAGAGTTTCAAATTTCCACCCTTAGGAGATAAGAGCAAAACATATTCTAGCCATAGTTGTAACTTAGTATAACTGGAATCTTTTGTTAGCGGGTTCAAAAGAAACCTATTCAAGGGACACTAGTTGAGAGGACAAAAAACATCAGAATCTTGACTACATTTACTTGGGTTTAAGGATGTATCTTATGAAGAACAGGGACAAGTTAATAATATGATTGGTTATTAGCAAGAGAGACAGCGTAGTGTAATGGTTTGAGTATTGGATTATGACCCAGGAGACCAGGGTTTGCTTCTCTACTCTGTCATGGGAATCTACTCATTGACCTTGGGTGTGTCACACAATCTCAACCCCAGAAAACCTCATGAGAGGTTTGCCTTAGGGTCACCATCAGTTGGAAACAACTTGAAGGTACACAACAACAACAACAACAACAACGTGATTCTAAAAAATGTCAAAAAGCTAGGGGTATCAAGCATTTGATGTTCTTAAAGGCACGCCATTTCAATGCAGTCAAAATCTTATAGGAAGGCTCAGCTAGAATGGAGATATATGTCTTTCATATATGTCTTTCCTTGCAGGAAATCTGTGCCTCAGTCTGCTGTTAGATCTGACCGGTATGCTGCATAGAAATATATTCTTGTTATACTCATGTCATTAATATACTTACATAAGGAATATATTCCTGGGATAATTCCACTGAAAGTTATTGTTTGTAGTTATAGTACTATTGCTTATACAGTAATACTTATAGCTTTTATCTTTTACCAGTTGCATATTCTCATTTTTTAAAAAGTTTTTAGAAATAAAGGAACAATATAACTCTGGCTTAGAAGTTGTCCTTGATTGTTGTTAAGTTGTGTGTAGCATGTATTCATGACTGACTCTTGGCCCATTTCCGCACTACACTCTTATTGCACAATTATTCCCCTTTCAACATCCTATGGAATCCTGGGGTTTGCCGCCTGGCCCCTCCTGAAACAGTAAACCCCAGGATTCCATAGGATGTTGAAAGTGGAATAATTGCGCTTATAAGAGTGTAGTGTGGAAATGGCCTTGGTCAAGATGGACCAGTGTGTGCAGCTCACCATTCAGTCTCAGGCTGACAGCATGCTTTCCTTAGAACATTGCACTAAAGCCATAATCTGCAACATACCTAAGTGTTTTGCAGTTGGAAAAGTTCCACCAAATATGTTAAATAAACTTGATGTCTAGTCAGTAGGGGTAAACCTTTAGCAGTGTCCCTATGGCAGAGTGCCTTTTGGCTACCTACCACTAATCTCAGCAGGATGTTCTGCAGGAGAATGCAATCCTTAAAGGTACAGAGGTGTAATCATTACTTTGAACTGCCCTCATTTGTCAGGGACAGGCAAAATTCATCTGTAGTTCCACCTTTTAAGCCGCCTTTAAAATATCTTGGTTTCTCTCTATTCTTCTTACTTTCCACCTTGTAATCAGATTCTTCAACTGCTGCACATTGAGTTCAAGGTGCAAAAGTACTTTGCACTCCGTTAGCTCTGTGGGAATGGTGGGTGAGAGGAGAGGGTAGAACCATGCCCTTCCCAGTATGCTCGGGCAAAAGCTCACTGCTGCAGCCTCTCTTAGCTTGTGTGTTCCTTCTCATTAATGCTGTCTTGACCGCACTCAGATATTGCTTGGACACATGTGTCAGTTTTCAGCTAGGGAATATTGGAGATTATAGGTGCGGTTTCTTCCAAAGCCAGAGGTACCGGTAACACCTGAAACAAAAGCATTTATAAGATGTTTTGCCTGGATTACCAGCAGGAAAAACAGATAGATGTCCAGCAGTTGGCCTATAACCCCTATTTGTTTCCTCACATCTGCAAAGCTCTAAAACAAACAGCCCAGCTGGGGTTGCTGTCACTTCAGCCTCTGGATCCTCTAATAATAGCTCTTCAACCTGAGCAGGAACAATATAAGCCAGACACAAACACAGACATAAATGTACACACATAAAGAAACCAAGAAAGCCAGATATGCTTTGGGTTGCATCCTTGAGATTGGCAAGAATTCAGAGTGATCTCCAGAAACTTTGTATCAGTTTCTTCATTTTTCTCTTGCATTCTTATCGTATCTATAAAACAAAGCATGATCAATTTTCAAGAAGGAACTACAGCTTCTTAAGACAAGCTAAGCGGGTGAAGAGGAGAAGGTTGGTTCACTGAGAAGGCACTAATCGCTTTGGCCAGTGGAGGGAAAAGACAGTGTAATGTATTGTGAACTTCCAAATACTACCAACTCAGAGGTGCAGTTCTATGACATAGGGTGCACTGAACTTAGCGTGCTGTCAATATTCAAAAATATGTTCTTTTCATTTATGTAACATTTAAGCAACATCACAGCAGAGTGAAAGGGAAAAGAACGTATAGAGCTCAGTGCTGTGAAGTTCCACTGAGGGACCGGCATAAGATTATTCTGTCCTTCCAAGATTCTTCTTCTAAGATTCTTTGGTTCTTCATTAAGGGAACCAGGTGCCTTGCCTGTAGCTATCCCAAATAATTTCAGCTTTAAAGTAGCCATTTTTACTAGTTTTCTGGTTATAAGGTGAACTATCTAGTAGGCCAATGAAGCACTTAAGCTAGTAGTTATTAATTAAATAAGTCACTATGATAAAGAGCCAACTGATTTCACATTTCCTACTTCTGTTTTTAAAACAGTTTCTTATGTTTGTTAGTCCCTTGAACTAGAGATCTATTTAGGTCATAAGGTTCAAAGCACTGCCAACAAATGGAGTATAAGAATCTTTGTTTATTTTTTGTTCATAATTGGAGCATGGTTTTAAATTCAAGGTTAAAGAATTTTAAATGGACAAGTAGTAAAGGCAGTTTGGAGGGAACTGGTCTGTCTATCTGGATGGTTGGTTTTCCTGGGCTGTACCAGGCAGTATGCAGAAACTTCTCATTTGTCCAAGGGAATTTAATTTTAAAGCTCTTAACACTGGGATTTTTGCTGAGATCTATGTGGGAAACTGTAAGCTATAGAAAGAAGATGAGGTTGTGAGTGATAGAGAAAAGGAAAGCTACATTCTGTAATGGTTTTAGTGCAGGCTTTCAAGTAACTGTGGCAATTTCATCTAAATGTATTCATTTCCCTCCTTTCTAACATGAAAATGATTGAATTAGAATTTTTAATTTATTAATAAGTAAATGCACTAATCCTTTCCTATTAACTTTCCTATCTCTGAGTTTGTCATTTAAGCCTGGGGAGCTCCTGTGGTCAAAAGTACATAGTGCTTATTCACAGTTGACCTTTGGTTAAACATTGCTTGCTGATATCCTGTTCTCTGATAGGAGCCTGTTTGATGTATTGACATTTTCAAGAGACATGTTTATTGGCGATGTGAGCATGTGCTTTCTTAGTGGGCTCCAGAATCTCTACACAACCATTAGAAGCCTGAAGAACCCAGTTCTTTTCTAGGTCCAGCTATCACAGCTGAAGATGACTGTGGAGTACAAAGTTAGCACAGGGGTGCTTGTGCAGCCCTATCCCAAACACCATGTGATTAGCATAGTTAGTAAGTAATTTTCATACTATCAAAATAGATCACCCATAGACTGAAGGAATCGAATATGGCGACTCCACAGGTTACGTACATTTTCATCAAAAAAGTAACAGAAAAATAATGGGAACAGAGTTAGTAGTTCCTTGTTTTCATCAGCGTTTTTTAGCACCAAGTTGTTTTTAACCTGTGTTTTTACCCTTTTCTGCATCCCCTTTTTACCTGTGCTGGTCTATGACTGTAATAAAGATTCTATTCTATTCTATTCATTGCCAAGTGGAAATTTGAACACTGATCTTCAGTGTTGTTGTCCAACACTCAAATTACTACACCATGCTGGCTCTGTAACAGGATGCATTACTTTAAAAATATAACTTCCCAAAGTTTTGTTTTAACATATTGAGATACTCTTTTTAATTAAGGACAAGAAAAATTAAGAATATTATTTGCATTCCTACCTGGAGTGCCCTCTGGGTGTTTTGGACTGCAAATCCCATCACAACCAGCCAGCACAACCAAGGGCTATAGTTGGTGGGGATGATGGGAGTTGCAGCCCAACACCCTGTCTGATTTCAGAAAGTTCTATTGTGCGATTAAACCAAAACCAAAGGTTTCTGACACAAGCTGCTGCTATACAATACATCTACTGATATATCCCTGACCAACTGGTTTACATGTCAATCCCTCTGTATACTGACTGACCTCAGAGAAAAGTACTGGCGGAATTCCCCAGCAGTTCTGTTTGATAAATCCCAGTCAAGGCCAACTGTCACTCTATTCTCCCTGAACATAAAAACAGAAAGCTGATCTAATTCCTGCTTAGTTAAAAAAAAGAAATTAGCAAGAAAGATTAAGAGAAAAAGGAAGAAATCTGGGCTGTCTCTAGAGGGGTCTGAAGCCATTGGCCAGGGCCAGAAACTGCTACCAGAGGTAAGAAGAGAGGCATTGGTTGCTTGGAGAAGGGCATGAGACTCTTGTCCCACTACCCTTTTCTCTGTCATACCAGGTGATGGGTCTTGAATCTGGGGAAGAAGGATTAAGCCCCGAGTCCTTCAAGCGCTTAGAGCCAGTGGAAGTCCAGGGAATCCCTTTGCACAAGGGCACTGCAAAAAGATGGCACCTCATATCAGAATTTAAAGCTCGGCCTGCCAACCTGGTAATCTGTTCTTATCCCAAGTCAGGTAAGAGGGTATCAGTGAAAAATGTGGGGAAGAAGCAATAGGGGAGGAGTTGGGTGGTGGGATAGATTGGGAGAAGGGGACATCAGCTGAATTATATGATCTCTGTGGCTTTTTTCTTACTCCCCTTCTGCTCTGCCAGGGACCACCTGGGTACAGGAAATTGTGGACATGATCCGGCATGGAGGCAACCCCGAGGAATGTGTGAAGGCCCCTATCTACAAACGGATGCCCTTCCTTGAGATGCCACATCCTGTTGTGTCACGTGAGGAAGGAGATGATGGCTGAAGATGGGTGTGAAGGGTTTAACTCAGCTGAAGGCTGAATGTTTCTTTTTGGCGTTGCAGCCCTGGAAGAGCTGGAGGCCATGCCCTCTCCACGAACAGTCAAAACCCACTTACCGGTCCAGCTCCTGCCGCCTTCCTTTTGGGAACAGAATTGCAAGGTCAGGACTACTGGAGGGAACAGGGATGCAAGAACAGAGTTTATTTGAGCCAAGGTTCAGTGTCAGCACTTGTTTTCCTCCCCTTACTCAAATCCTTCTGCCCTGAGCAAACAAGGCGAGACTGGCACTGAACATATAGAGACCCACAGACCTTGGCCTTGCATTTCCTTTGGCCTTACAAGTCCTGATTGTAGTTCCTCAGTTCTGTTTAGAAAGATATAAATAAAAAGCAAGAGGGTGCTTCTGAACATCAGCAGTATACTTTCCCCCCATGAATAAGCAGTTACAGCCCTCAGAGCTCACTCATCAGAACTGTTGGCTGGCTGACTCTGATTATGGTTTTTTTCTTTGTAAATAATAAACCACCAGTAGAAAAACCAAGGGTGGAAACATGTACAGTCGGCCCTCTAGATTTGTAGGTTTGACTTTCATGGAGTAACTCCTGACCCCCCTTCAGGTGCCTCTTTTCTGGAGGAACCTTTCCTCTCAGTGGCTCTGATCAGGCCATGGAGCCCTTTAAAAACCCGCTGCTGATCCTTCCCTTCCTGCACCAGCAGCTGCCTGGCCAGCTAAGGATAGATCACAGCCCAGTTTCTTAGCACTACAAACCATCTCCTAATGCCCACTCAACGCCCAAGGAAGGAGATGGGCAAAAGAGAGGAAGTATGCCAACTCACCCGCTTTCGCTCTCCTTTGCCTGACTTGGTTTGGACCCTGGATGTCTCACCATGCCGCAGTCCCCTTATCCCCCCCCCCAACATTTTGATATTTGTGATTTTTCTACTTTTGTCGGGGTCCTGCCCTTGTAACCCTAGCGGATATGGAGGGCTGACTCTAATTGGGAGCTTCGAAGGGTAAAGAAATTGTTGTAGCAACTGCTCTCTCTCTCTCTCTCTCTTTCCCTTTCATTCTCTCATCACTGCTGACATGTGTTTTCATAAAACTGGGGTTGCCCATTTGTCAGGAGAAATGGAATAGATGGTCCTGCTATAACCTTTTGTGACAGATGGTAGGAGGATGGCAGTGGAAGTGTAATGCTTGAGGAAGAGAAGGAAGAACAGGCATTTTAAGGCTGTTCTTCCTTTGGGTTTCCCATCTAGCCAACAGACTCCTGATTCTTTTGGGGTTGCCCAACCTTAGAATCAGAGCTTTGGCACTACAACTGCCAAAATCCTCCAGCCAGTATGGTTAGAGGCTGTACTGGCTGGGAGATTCTACAAAAAAGTAACACTACCAAGTTCTGCCTCAGATTGATAGTGGGAGAAGCATTGTTAGCATGCCTCCTAAGTTTATAACTAGTTAGCTTTCTTATTCACAGTGCTCTATTTGCAGGACTTGACTATAGCACCTTATGGTCAAGTTCTGCTGATTTTTATGTAGACTGAAAAAATCATACTGGAAACAGAGAAAAAAAAATTAAGACTAATTAGTAAATGTTTGCATTTCCCATTATATTTGTTTTTGTGGCATTAGCATCCAAACTGGCTGCAGAGCTTTGAATGAAAAATTAAAGACATTGTCTGCCTTTTAAAACCTAACTCACTGCAAGATTGTAGACTTAACAAAGTCCCTGAACTTCATGTTCAAGTTTGTGCTCCTGCCAGGACAAAGTCAGTTGAATATTAAACATGCTTCTGGTTTCATGGGACTATTTATCTTCCATGAAATTCATGCTTAAGGCAAAAAAGAGCTGGTATATGGTAGTGGTTAAGGGTGTCCTAGGAGTTGGGAAATCCAGGTTCTAGTCATTTCTTGTTGGTTGCTTCAAGTTGTTTCTGATTTATGGTGACTCTATCACAGGATTTTCTCGGCAAAATTTGTTCAGAGGAAATTTTGCCTTGCTTTTCTCTGAGGCTGAGAGAATGTGACTTGCTCAAGGTACCCAGTGGGTTTCCATGGCTGAGCAGGGATTCAAACCATGGGCTCTGGAGCTGTAGTTCAATGCTCACACCACTATACCATGCTGACTCTCTTCTAGTCACTACTGAGCCACAGAAATCACTAGGTAACCTGCAGCTGGAGATCCAGTGTAGTGTACTGCTTGAGCATTGGACTACAACCTTGGTAGACCAGGGTTCAATTTCTGCTCAACCATGGAAACCCACTGGGTGACCTTAGGTGCATCATACACTCTCAGCCCCAGAAAGCCCCATGATAAGTTTGCCTTAGGGTCACCATAAGTTGGAAATGACTTGAATCACAGAATCACAGAGTTGCATGAGACCAAAGGGGCTATCCAGTCCAACTCCTTGCCACGCAAGAACTCACATCAAAGCACTCCCGACAGATGGCCATCCAGCCTCTGCTTAAAAACCTCCAAAGAAGAAGACTCCACCACACTCTGAGGCAGCATATTCCACTGCCGTGCAGTTCTGACCATCAGGAAGTTCTTCCTGAGGTTTAGGTGGAATCTCCTTTCCTGCGGCTTGAATCCATTGCTCCTTGTCTTTGGAGCAGAAGAAAACAAGCCCGCTTCCTCCTCAACATGACATGGCTATCATATCCCCTCTTAATCTTCTCTTCTGTAGACTAAACATATCCAGCTCCCTAAGCTGCTCCTCACAGAGCATGGCTTCCAGACCCTTCACCATTTTGGTTGCCCTCTTTTGGACACACTCCAGCTTGTTGATATCCTTCTTGAAATGAGGTGTCCAGAACTGGACACAGTATTCCAGATGAGGTCTAACTAAAGCAGAATAGAGTAGTACCATTACCTCCCTTGATCTAGACACACAGCAACAACAGACCTGGAGCCAGTCACTCTCTCACACTTGGACCTCCTGTTGGCTATTGAATGGAAGTTGGCAGCTTGACATCAGTATCAAAGGTCATCTTAAGTGAAGAGAAAGTATGAAAGAAATTATATGATTACAAATAGAGTAGGATGGGGTCTGCTGGCTCTGTAAGAAACAGAAGAAATAACTTCAGGAAGAGGAAAGAGAGGAACTAGAGTAAAGAGGACCAAATTAGATGTTAACCTGTTTTATGTCAGACAATGCAATGTCCTCAGAGAAGCATCCTGCAGCAACCAAGACTTGAGAATTTACCTCCCAGAAATCACTGACAAAACAAAACGTACTAACCATGAAGATGACAACTAGTGCTTGGATGAAATTTGTGAGATTGTTTTGTATTTCATGCCTTTTTTGGTAACAAAATTATTTGCACCTTGAGTATTTTGTGCAAATGCACCAGTTTTTTGGACAAACCCTTCTAAACTCAGCCAGACAGAAGAAAACTTCTGAAATGTTTCCTGCTTACATATGAGAATGAAATAAGCCAAGATCTCCAACCTGCATACTATCAGACAAATCTTTCACTATTTGAAGGAGCACTCCTCCTGAACACAATAACTAGAATTATTGTCTAGTTTTGTCACAAGAGTGAGATTCATTGCCCAGCAGACAGTCCAAATTTGCACAGCAACATGAGCAAGGAGTTAAGGCAAAGTTTATTTCTGCAGCAGAAACAGGTCAACACCTTGTGGAGGTCCAAAGTGAGACAAAACACATTTCTCAGCACCCACCTTATATACACTAAACAGGTGGCTTTCCTCATGTTAACATTCAGAACTTAGTTCAAAGCACATTCTCTCTGTCTGGCATCTATCCACGTTTCTGAACTTTCCCAATCTGTCTATCATTTTCAGACAGCATGTGATAATTCAACTAACAGATAATTAAGTGTTTGCTTACTTCAGAAAGCCTGTTACCTAGAACAAAGAATGGAATTAACAGTTGCAACTCAAGGAAGAGGCCTCCCTTCTTACTTAAGAATTAAAAAACACAGGATAGAGCCAAGGCTCTTAATCTGTTTAGCCTAAGTGGCCCTCTCACTTCTAGGAAATGCATTGGCAGAGCTTGGAATGTGTGTGTGGGTGGGGAGGAGGGCATGGCTATGGCATGACGGTTGTGGCCACTGTGCACAGGGGCATGGCTGTGGTTCATGGGGGCATGGCCAGGGTGCGCAGGGGCATGGCTACGGGCTGAGACGCCCCAAAACATTGCCGCCGCCCCCCAAGTCCCTGCATGACTGAGGAAATGGACATCTCCAGACTTCCGAGTTCAGACTGGAAAAGGGGAATTTCTAGCTTTGAAAGTGAGAGTTTCATTATTATTATTATTTTTATCACACTTTGACACTGATATCAGTCAGGAAGCAGTTGGTCAAACAATGCAAAGAGAGAAGACTCCAGAAGACTCTAACTACCTCTCCCTACCTCTCCTGCCTCCTGTAGGTGTGTCATTGTTTGGGCAAGTTTAGTTAATTGGACTACTCCACTTCCCACAATTGTGACAAATAATGTCATTGGGTTGGGTGGAGTGGGACTGGTGGAGAAGATAGCCATGCTACACAGCTTTGTGTTCACTAGATGAAAGGCAGGATATAAATGTGACTAACAAATATAATAAACCTAAAACATAAATGGGTATTTCCAGATACTTCTTGAGATCAGATGAAACTGTAAACATTTTTGAGTGGGAGACTTTCCATGATAGACAAGACTGCAGTAATTTTATGTTATTTTTTTCTTTGACTTAGAATGAGAGATGTTCTAAGAAGAAGTCAAGTGAACTTGCTAAAAATGGGCCAACAGTGTTCTAGGGCATGACTGGTAAAATAAAACAAGCAAAGAAGGAAACAACGGCTGCCCACTGACATGAAGTAGCAGCACAGTCTCTTCTTTTTTCTTTTACTAAAAAGAAAGATGTATATCATTCAGGTGCCTTTTCTATAACAGTAAGCCACCTGCTTCCCCTCTAAAAAACGGTAGAGTTTCATCTGGTTTTGGCAGATAGCAGAAATCTTCAGTTCCATTTCTCCTATCCAAGTGATAAAAGTAGCTAGGCCAAATATTTTGGTTTAGGATTAACGGCAAGGTACTGAGGTCTAAAAGCACTGCTTAGTGGAGCTCGGACTTTCCTTTTGTTCTGTTTCTATAGTTGATCTATATGGCCAGGAATCCCAAAGACAACGTCCTTTCCTATTTTCACTTCCACCGCATGAATCAGACATATCCAGACCCAGTAACCTGGGACCACTTCCTGGAGAATTTCCTTGCAGGAAAAGGCAAGTAAAGTCTAAAGATGGGGAAAGAGGCAAAGAGAAATCTGAACATTTGCTTGACCCTGGATTCCCTCTGCTCAGCCTCCAGATGTGGAAAGAAATTGAAGTCTATAAGGCATTCAAAGGCATGGGAGTGAACATTGTGAGGTGTGGAGGGGGGAATAATTCTGTGAACTTCCTGAGATTTTCCACTGTGTTCCATAGAGCTGCAGACTGTGGGTCTGTATAATAACACTGGTGTATTTACCTGGCATTGCTCAGGATTTTATTTTCTCACAGGTGACACTTATTAGAAATACCTTAGGAATTACCCTTACTTTAGGAATTAGATGTGGTTGAAATACACAGATTTGATATCCTGTGTCTGTAATTCCCCAAACTGCAATGTGCAGTACCTGTAACTTTTCCCCATATTTCCCAATTCATCTGTATTCAGAGTTGTTAACATACAGAGGTTAGGTTTCTGAGGGAATACACTGCCCTCCTCCCCCTCATCTCCATAGCAACTGGCCAGGCCCAAGAGCTCTCTGGCTGAGAATTCTAAAGGCCCCTCCCTAAACTGCTAACCCAAGGATTCCATAAAATTTTCACAGGCAGCCAATCATATGAGGTCTTCTTGCCTGACACAGTCCATCATATGAGGTCTTTGCCTGCCTGACATAGATAAACTCACAAACTTTGGCCCTTTCCACATGGGGGTAATAAAACGGTGTAGCGTGACCTCTGACGGAGGTCGTCTACACAGTAAAGTGGATTGAGGTGGACTACTTTAGCATAGTTCCACACCCCAATCCGCGCTGGAGCGACCAGAAGTAATGGCGCCGCGTGCTTTTTAAAAACCACTTTTGAGTAGGTTTTTAAAAAGCACGGGGCGTGCAGCTGCGTCCCAGCGCCCAGTGTAGATTTGCAGGCGCGCGCAAGTGCGCGCCTGCAGACCTGCCAGGGGCGGGCTTCTGGCTGGCAAGCTTCTCTGGTTGGTGGAGAGCCTCCGCCAATCGTAAGCTGCTATTTTGGATGTCGCAGGACACCAAGGAGTGTGCAGCAGCGAACTCATGCTGCCCCGCGTGGCGACGGACTTACCCGGTTGCAGGTAAGCTCCGTTTCAGGACGTTTTACCCCGTTTCTTCCTCCACGTGTGGAAAGGGCCTTTGACTTTTATATATTAGGTTTATCTATAATACTCTTTCCACCAAAGGGTGGAACATGTACCGTCAGGGACAAACATGTACAGTCAAGGACAAAGACAGTACACATAGCACCATAGCGATGCATGGAATGGAATCCCCAACACGCACACACCCGTCACTACCCATTGCAGCACCTTAAACACAACTCAATGGCTTAAGATGGTTAATCAAAGAGGAAGGTCTTCAACTGTTTACAAAAACGGGTGAGATCCTTCTCCAGCTGGAGGTCCAAAGGAAGACCATTCCACAGAGCCAAATCTTGAAAAGCAATCAGCCTTGACAGTTCATGTTGGTGGAACAAACAGTAATCCTTTGCCTGTAGACCTTTTGTTCCTGGATGGAGTATACCATATTATGCAAGCTGCAAGGTACTGAGGGAGGGTAGAACGCAAAGCGTTGAAAACCAGAACCAAAAGTTTGAAACGGGCCCTCATCTGAACTGGTAGCCAGTGAAGGGATCAGGGAGAAGTAATAGGTAAAGATTTAGGGAGCTTTAAAACAACCCAGACAGCATTGTTCTGAATTAAAACCAGAAGTCAATGAGGAAGCCATAATTACATCTCACTTCTTGTGTCTCTTTGCAGTGCTGTGGGGCTCTTGGTTTGACCACGTTCGTGGTTGGTGGGAGGCGACAGACCACCACCCCATTCTCTACCTTTTTTATGAAGACATGAAAGAAGTGAGCAGCAGAGTTGGCTTATATTTTGCCTGAACTGCAGTACTTTCCAGAAACTCTTTTCCAAGAAATCTGCTAAGTAACCCTTCTGAACCTAAAAATTAGAAAGGGAGGGGGAGGGGGGAAAAAGGGAATATGGCAATACCTTTAAGACTAACTGGTTTTTATTTTAGTTTGGGCTTTCATGGATCTCACTTCACTTCGTCAGATGCAATACAGACTGATATTCTGAATCAGTGAGGTTTTGACAACAGCATAATCTACAACTGGCCCAATTTGGCAGGGACAGTCTGCTGCAGACAGCTGCAGTAGTGCTACTCTTCTCTTGCACATGAGTAGGTAGAGAAACATGTATAATCATCCTCATGTATATGAGCATATGAGTAGGTAGAGAAACATGTATAAACATCCTCTCTCATTGGTGGGTTTGACCTTAGCAAATTTGATTATTTGTGAGTGGACGTGCCTTCTCCCCCTTTTCTTCTTCCCATTCCCATGCATTTTACCCCTACATGGAAAGTTTGCACCAAGGCAAAATGGAAGGGAAGGTGGGTGGGGAAGGCTTATGCAAGCCTTCCCTTTCCCCTCTAGAGCTCCCCCTCCCATTCCTATGCATTTTGCCCCAGTGCACAGAACTCACACTGAGGCATAACAGAAGAGAATGAGGAGTGGGGGAAGCCTCACATGGGCCTTCCTCTCCCTCTCTGAAGTTCCCGCTTCCTGTTCCCGTGCAAAATGGAAGGGAATGGGGGGGAAGACTTGCACAAGTTCACTGCGCCAGGGCAAAATGTATAGAAATGGGAGGGGAGCTCCAGAGGGGGGAAAGGCTCATGCAAGGCTTCCCCATCCCTCATTCCCTTCCCTTTTGCATGGGAATGGGAAGGGGGGAGCCCTGAAAGGGAATGGGAGTGAGAGGGGAGTTATTTGTAGTTTTCCCACTTTTGTGAGTGGGAAACCCAAACCCTCACGAAAGTGGAGGGGCCACTGTATGCATAAGCTCCATACCATTGTTGTTGTTGTTGCTGCTGCTGTTGTTGTGTGCCTTCCACTTGTTTCGACTTTTGGTGACCCTAAGGCGAACCTATCATGGGGTTTTCTGGGACTGAGAGTGTGTGTTAGGCCCAAAGTCAGCCCAGTGGGTTTCCATGTCTGAGTGGGGAATTGAACCCTGGTCTTCAGGCTCATAATCCAAAACTCTGGCTCTCTATATACCATACATACAAATATATTGGCCACATACATAGTCATGTTTGAACATCAAAATTAGAGGCAATAATTCAATATGTGAAGGATTTACACTTTGAAGAAGACCGCATCTAACTGTTTTTTCACTATTTGCACAGGTGAGTACAAGTGTAAATCTTGTGGAGGGGGGTAGAGGCCAAATTCTAGCCCAGATACCTTCCTGGGGAGGGGGGGATTCAGTTGCTCTCCTCAGCCACATCCTTCCAACTATCTCAGTTTAGCAGAGAAAGTCCCAAATAATCCAATGACCTCCCACTTTTTCAGCTGCTTTCAAAATGTCCCAGTTTCTCTTTCCTTTTCCCACTTTCTCACATTGTCCTTGATTTAATTCAGTTAATGTAAACTGAGTTCCAAGTGTAAATATAATTTGTACTTAGTTAATTTACTAGGAGGGAGATGAGGGGCAGAATCTTGCTATTCCCAGTAAGCTTAGGCAAAAACAAAGTGCTGCATCCTCTCCTACTTTGTGAGTTCTTCCTCATAATAACTTTTGCCAGCTTTATCATATTCTGATGTTGCTTGGTCACATATTCTCTTGTTTTCATATGTCATATGTGGGAGGGTAGGGAACAGTGTTCCAATCAAGCATGAAAGGAATGATGTGAGCTTTCTTTGGATAGCTTCCTGGTTACAAACAATGAGAAGCCTGCTGATGAACATTCTTGCCTTTCTCTCCCTAGGACCCAGGCAGACAAATCCAGAAAGTAGCCCAGTTCCTGGGCTTAGAACTCCCTGAACTGACTGTGAATAAGATCATACAGCATACCACGTTTGAGAATATGAAAACAAACCCAATGACCAATTATAGCACTCTGCCTTCTTTTATTTTGGACCAAACTGTGTCACCGTTCATGAGAAAAGGTGAGAACCAAAAAGGTACATCTGACAGGAGAGGGTGGTTTGTGGTATTGCTTTGGCAACAACAGATATCAGGAGTGCCTAGAACTCTGTACCTTCAGAAGAAATCTGATCTGCTCCTTTTAGTACATCATCATGTTTAGACTTTGAAAAGAGCACCTAGGGGATCCTTGTAACAGTAGCCGGCCCTGAGGAATCCATCAGAGCCAAGAGATTTGAATAACTCTGTGGAAATCAGCCCTAATCACCTTGTGATGTTCTTCACAAAGGACAGGCAGCAGCCTGACAGGGTGTGGGGAGATGGACAACAAACAAGAGAATGTTCTGAATGTTTAATCTCAAGGAAAGTGGCAACCAAATTGACGTAGCATTGCCTGAAGAGAAGAAGTCTGCAACCCAATAGGTTAAGATAATATGAAATAAACATGGATCACTGCAGTTTATTTCCACGACCTACAGGCATTGTCGGAGACTGGAAAGAGTACTTCACGGTGGCTCAAAGTGAAAAGCTAGATGACATCTATGCCCAGTTATTGGGGGACAGCGGTCTGATCTTCCGCACAGAGCTATAACCACACATCCTTCTGCCTACGACAGAGATTTTCATAAAAACATGTCCAGATGTTTGGTCTGCATTAAATAAACCATGAAGTCATGCTTTTTGCATGTAGCCATTTCAAATGTAATTTCTTATTGTTATTCACCTCTGTTTGGAAATGAATGCTTGTTAAATGAAACGAGTGGGTTTGCTCTCTGTTGTTCCCACTAGGGTTGCCAGTTTAGGGTTGTCCCAGGTCCGGAGGTCAGGGGACCAAAACTTGAGACTTAGGAATGGCCCCTGGTGATGTCATTAAGCGTTATGCATTAAGTACCAACCACAGTGGCTTACAGCTTGTCATTCAAGCACACACAGAGAGAACATAGTGTCCTTTTTGGAAATTAAGAGAAAAATATTAGCTAAAGGGAGTGTTCCCTGATCAAGGGGAAATGAGGGCATTATTCCTTCCCATTCATTTAGGGATTAGGAAATTTAATCTAGCCTGTTTGCTTCTAGCTAGAGCAGAGTAGAGGATGAGCTCTGGCATCATAATGAATGGGTACAGAGGCAATTAACTAAGTAAATCCACAGACTTCTGGAGAGTCTTTGAAAGTTGCAGCAACTAATCAATTAATCTGTCACACACCAGTCCCAGGTGAAATCACAGAGAGGATCCTCCTCAATAGCCAAGATATACAGACATGAACAGGACAATACTCACTGCAATCCAGCATAGACAAGAAAGGAAGAACCCATGAGGCTCAGAGCACGTATATAGCAAAGTCTCATTAATCAGGCAGACAACTGGGGGAAGCGGCTGGCCAAAAAAAACAAAACAAAAATGAGAGGCAGGGCAGGGAGAAGTCTGTTGCAGACAACTGCTAGTTCTGGTGGAAGCAGTATGTCCTTCTTTTGATCCTTGGTTTGCGTTCCTGAGAAACCTTGACTCTTGCTGTTGGATACTTCTTTAAATTAACATTCTGAATTTGTTGCTGACCTGGACTGCTGAAACAAGAATGGCAATTGACTGCTAAGTTTCTGTAAACCTTGACTGTGGCTGCTACTATAGACCTTGTTTAAGGGCTGTGAATTGTGGCTGGATGCCTAAACAGGACATAATCCCTGCCAGTTGTAAGACATTACGAGGTAAAATGGGGATTTGAACTCAGTCTTTTCCTCTTGCTTGGATCTGAGCCTCCAAATTTGCACCCTTGTCTCCTGCCTGGAGATGATTCATGAAAATGGGAGTTTCAGGATCAGGCCCTGGGATCTGGCAATTGTAGTTCCCATACGGGCAATGAGGACAAGGCTTAATGATTTTTAGCACTCGCATTTCACCATATCTACCGAGAACTTCTGCAGAGCATGTATAAAAATTCCTCAGTGCTGATTATCTTGGGGACAAACATTAGTAGTGAAAGGATACAACATGACACTTTCAGCCCCAACCACAGTTTGAGAGCAGGAGGCCTTTTCTCTTCTGATGTAGGCTGTCAGCAGGGTGATAGAGGTGACATTGAAAATGCCATAGAAAAGGTACTCCGAACCATTTCCCCGTTCATCAACAATGTGGCTGACCTCCTCCCTCTCCAATCTCCCCATTAAATTTGCAAAACTGATGCCATTTCTGCACTACACTGTTATAGTGCTATTATTCCCCTTTCAACCTCCTATGGAATCTGGGGTTTGCAGTTTAGGGAGGGGCATCTAGAATTACCCAATCACAAACCCCAGAATTCCACAAGATGTTGAAAGTGGAATAATAACACTATAACAGTATAGTGCGGAAATGGCCTGAGTGAAAATAAAAGATCATGTCTCATATCAGGAGGAAAGGGACTGGGGGCCAAAGACCAAAGGCAGAATCTATTATCCCTGTCTACTTAATCCTTAGGATTTTTGAATTGTATCCCTACTGTCTTATTCTAGATGTGATTGGAGCAGACCATTGTCCCAATTTTTTTGCCAGGGATGGTCCTGACTCATCCGGTCACCCCACTTTTTTCAGCTGCTTTAAAAATGTCCCAGTTTCAATCTCCTTTCCCTCCCACTTTCCCCCTTTTTGTCTGCAGCTTACTTCAATTGCTGCATACTGGGTTCAAAGTGCAGAAGTCCTTTGCACTCAAGTAACTCACCAGGGATGAAGGAGGGGGTGGAATCTTGCCCTGTAAGTTCAGGCAAAAGCAAACTATTGCAACCTCTTTTAAGCTCTCTGTATTTTTTTTCATTAATAACTTTTGCCATCTTGATCACACATTTAAGGTTGCTTCGCCACATATGTCCCGGTTTTCATCTGTGAAATGTTGCAAGGCATGAAAGCATTAACCAACCATTTGTATGTAGTCTGTGTGTGAAAGATGGAAGGAGAAAAAGAGAGCAAAGGAAAAGGATGGGCACATTATACTGACAGTCCAGAGGTCACAGGATGGCCTTGAGACTGTGAATGTGTGACCATAGCAAACACTGAAACAAACAGTCATTTTTGGACCAGAAAGCCTTTTGCTTCATCATTCAGTAGTACTGAAACAAAAGAAAAAGATGGAAAAAAGCCTTGACAAGGACTCCCAAGGGGTATATAGTCTATAGCCTTGGCAGTCCTTTGTTTTCTGCAAAAGGTACTGTTTTTGTCTCACTGGCCCAGTAGCCTATCTTAAAACTCTCTTCTCTGTGCTTCACACCAGCAGAGGGAGATAAACTGAAAGAATAAAAACTCACATTTCACACAAAATGTTTTAACCCCTTAATACAAAGGGGCTTCCATACTCTGCAACTGTCCTAATTTAGCAGGGACAATCCTCTATCACCCCACTGTTTCAGCTGCTTTTAAAAATGTCTCTCCTTCTCCCAGTTTTCCCCCTTGTTGGTGGCTTACTTCAATTGCTGCAAATCCAGTCCAAAGTACAAAAGTAGTTTCCACTCAAATAAACCAAGCAGAAAGAGGAGGGGGCAGAATCTTGTCCTTCCCAGTAGCCTCAGGCAAAAGCAAGCCACTGCGCCCTCTCCTAGCTTATTTGTTCTTTCTCATTAATAACTTTTGTCATCTTAACCACACTCTGAAGTTGCCTGGCCACGTGCATCCCAGTTTTCCTCTGTGGATTGTTGGCTGGTAGGTGGCTGAGAATTCTAAATCTCCTTTCTAAATTCCACAGGATGGCATCTTTTGTTGGCAGCTTACTTCAATTGCTGCAAACTGAGTCCAAAATGTAAAAGTAATTTGAACTCAGCTAACTCAAGAAGGAGGAGAGCAGGGATGAGATGGGATGAGGTCTTCTCCTCAGGCAAGAGCACCCCAGTAAGCTGAGGCCCAAGCAAACTGCTGCAGCTTCTCCAAGCTTGCCTGTTCTTCCTTGTTAATAGCTTTTGCCATCTTGGCAACACTATGATGTTACTTGGCCACACAAATCCTAGTTTCACCTGTGAAACACTAGAGGTACCAAGATTTTGGGATTCATTTTCCCTCCAGGCAGTGGCTTTTCAGACAGATGAAGTGAATTTTATCTCTGGTGGTCTGTAGTGAGATATTTCTTAACAGTTCTGCCCAAGGTTTAATGCATTTTGTGAGTATTCCATATTTTACATTGTTTCTATTATATTTTTTAAAATTAGTCATTTGGTTATTTTGCAAGATGGATTGTAGAGATGATTTGTCCAGAAAAATTAAAAATAAGCCATACAAAAATAAATGCAAACATAAAGGGTGAGGCTTGACTGTACCATAATATGGGGTGAAACATTTGCCTAGGGTAGCAAAGTTGGGTTATCATGAAAGAGTTGAAAATGTAGAGTCTGGGACTTATTCTATACAAAAAATGCATGTGAAGTTTCTCTGTGTGTGTGTGTGCGCGCGCGTGTGTGCGTGTGCGTGCAGGAAATAGCATTTTCTGCACAGAAAACAAGTTTCCTGCATAGAAAATACTTGTACCATTTTCTGTGGAGAAAACAACATTTTTGAACAGAGAAAACCAAACAAAATGAGGGAAAAACACAGAGATGTCTTGCTCTTCCCTTTTTAGATCCCATGTGACCCAGTTTTTGTCATCCTTCCTTTATTTTATTTTATTTTATTTTATTTTATTTTATTTTTTGGTTTCCCCTCAGTATCCCATCTGTTCTCTATCTACCTCTCTGGCTCTGTATTCTGCCTGCTTTATTTCCTCGCCTTCCCTCAAATGGAGGGTGAAGGTAAAGAGACTCTGAAAAACCCAAGAATGTTCAGAAGGAACTGAGAGTTGTCCGTTGTAGAAATAATTTTACCTTATGGTGATGGAAGAAAAGAAAGCCATCCCTACTCCAGTGCCTGCATGTAGGATAGGCGCTTGCATCTTGAGGGAGCCAGGGCCTAATCAAAGTCAGACTGGAGTGAGGCCAGAAGATCTCAGGACCAAGGGAAACAGATTATGTATGAGACTTTATGAGATCCAAGAACCTGGGCTGTCTGGACCAGACAGACCACTGAGACTGAAACTGGTGAGGTTCTCTTTCTGCTAGGAGAAGAAGCCTGAAGTGCATATAGCTGCCCCTGATTGGTTTTGATCAGTTGATTATCTAGCCAGCTTCCTCTGCTGTCAGCTCTACACAACTGCTAGTGGGCAGTGTGTTTCTCCACCCTTGTAAACCAGCATCATTGGTAACTCAGGTGCGTAGGAATTCCAGACAGGATAGTTCTCAGGAGCAATGGTTTTGACCACCTATGGAAAGACATAGGGTTGACATTCTTCAGGGAACAGTTTTGGTAGGAGATATGTTGTTGATCTTGGAAGAGTGACTATAAGAGTGGCCAGGAGTGAGACTGAATAGGTCAGACCTCTCCTGTTTCAAGAGACTATAGGATTGTCAGTTGTGCTTCTGCTGAAACATCCTTTGCTGCACGTTGCTGCAGCCAGGGCTGTAAGTATTCTTTTTGCCATCCTCTTGGGGATGTTTTTTCTTGGATATGCTTTTTTGTTTTTCCTCCACAGCCTGCCTTTCCAGTTCAGGTGGAGAACGGAAAGTCATTGTGAAATGTTCTTCTTGTAAGCAGGGATTAGAGCAGACAGATCCACCCACACTCAAACAGAACAACTAGATTGGTGTGGGTGGTTTTAGTATCTTTTCTGTGCAATTCTATACAGTACTTTGTACCCCTTTGTCCTTTTTCCCCCTTTCCTTCCCTCTACGGCTGTTCTGTTATTGAGAAACATTATCCACAAGTGGTTTTTTCATAATAGAATTCTACACTGAAGCCAAATCCTTGTAATGAAAGGTTGCTTTTGCCTGGGAACGTTATTGAGTTTCCTCTTCTCTGGGAAAGACATAGAATTTTTCCTCGTTTGGCTCTGCCTTCTCTCAGAAGAGGCATTAACTGTTTGCTTTCTGTTCCAATCCCTGCCTGATTAGAGACACACTTTACGGTAAGTCCAATTTATGTTTTTTTTCTTCCCCGAGACCAAGCAGGACTTTTGTTGAGGCAGGGACCAAAACAAACTGCAGCAGCTACAACAACAAACCAAGAGAAGTAACTATTATTTAGTGTCGCTATAAATTTTTTTAGTCTGAGAGTAAATATGTTTATTCGTGCACTGGGCTTGTTTCAAATACAGTTGGCCGTCCACAATTGTGAGTTTGACTTTTATGGCTCTGATTATTTGCAAGTTTCTTCAAACCGTTCCCCCAACCGTAAGTGCTTCTTTTGTGGGGAGACCTTCTCTCTCAGCAGCTCCAATCAGCCTGCATAGCCCTTAAAAAAATGTGCTGCTGGTGGTCCTCTCCCTCCACCAGCTGCTTCCTGACCAGCTGAGGATGGATCACAGCCTGATTTCTGCTGATGACCCCACACACACCCAAGGAAAGAGATGGGCAAGAAAGAGGAAGGATAGGACCACTGTGCCAACCCACCCACCCTTTCCTCTTTCTTCTCTCTGACCTGATTTGGACCCTGGGTGCCTGTTCTCCCCACTGTGCCTTAGCCCCCTTACCACAGAAAACACGCCTTTTGAAACTTGCAATTTTTCCACTTTTGTGAGGGTCCTGTTCCCTTAGCCCTAGTGAAGCTACAGGACCAACTATGGTCAAGTCTTTTTCATCTGGCTGTACATGGCACCATGTATATCATGACTATATAGTTATTATTTTCCTCATGCTACTCTAAACAACGCAATCCAGTCTGTGAGATTTTCTGCTTAGTAAGTTCCTCAAAACTCTACACTGTCAATGGTATGTGTGGGACTGACTGCCACAGTACTGTCAGAACAGGACTTTCATTCAAATGTCCAGGGCTTCATGCACACAGGGAAGCTCAGAGGATGTACAGTACTGCCTGGCAGAATGCCTAGCTCTAGCGTGCAAGCAAGCTCATCTAGGAAGACGCCCTGCCCTGCTCTATTAAAAACTTACACACCCATCCAAGAGTCTTCTTGGGTAACACAGAAAAACCTCAGAGAGCAAGAGAAAGCTAGAGGAAAGAAAAGCACATTCACAGCCCAGGAAAGGAGTGAAGCTGACAGGTGGGTAGACAGAGTATATTTTACTTCTGTGTCAACAGATGATGAATGGGGCAAAGGAGACTGGCTACATAGGTAAGGAGGGCCACAATGAAAATGTTAGCTGTTGAAGACCCAGCAACATCTGGATGGTCACAATTCCTCACTCTTGTTATATTCTAACAGCATTTTCTTTACTCATATGCCACTTCGTATGTAACCAGCACAGTGCCATCCATGCACAGCAGGCGTTTGAGAACCTTTGGGACTCCAGGAAGTAGAGAGGAAAATACACTCAGGAGGACAGACTTCAGGGACTGAATTTGCATAGAACCCTGATTGTCTGGTGGGTCGGTGGGTGGGTGGGTGGAATGCTGGAGGAGAGATAATAGAATAGACTCTTCTAGAAAAGGACATGGCTGATTGGTTAGCTGGTTGGACCCCCGATCTAGAGCATTGCAACATTTTTTTTGCAGGACACAGTTGTCTCATGCTACCCCTTTTCCTTTCCTGCTAGATGATGGGTGTGGAATCAGTGCTTAGCCCTGAGTCAATTAAACGTGGAACACTGGTGGAGGTTGAAGGAGTCGCTTTAATTAATGATACAGCAGAGAACTGGGATTCTCTGTGGGCCTTTAAAGCCCGGCCTGATGACCTTCTCATTTCCACTTATCCCAAAGCAGGTAAATGAGGAGTAGAAAGGAAAAATGGAATGCACTGGAATGGTGGTGGGGAGGAGATTGAGGGTAACCAGATAGATTATGGGATCTCTCATTTTTCTGATCTCATGCTAATAGGGACTACCTGGATTCAGGAAATTGTGGACATGATTCAGCATGGAGGTGACTCAGAAAAATGTGCTCGCGCTCCTATCTATGACCGAATACCCTTCATAGACCTGTTTCCCCCAGCACCCATACCCAACGGTGAGTGACAGGTACTGTTTCAGAGGCTTGAAGGGGGAAGAGGAGTTTCTTAGTGGGTTATTGAATTTATGGATGTGGCAAAATCAGTGACAGAATCCTTTGGTACTGGATCTTCCCTGTTCAGAAGGGGTGGCAATCTTGTGATACCATACTGCCTTGTCTTAGTGGAATCCGTGACTGGGCGGGAACTGGTGCCTTTGAATTTATGGATATATTTGAACATACATGCTTCTGGAAAATACTGCATTACTTTTGAATGTGACAAATGATGATAGAAGAAATACAAACAAATGGAAAGGGTAAAGAAGCTCCTTTTTGTATATACAGATGCATGGTTTCTTTTTAGTGCATCTTGTAGAAAAATGGCATTTCAGTTAGCTTATTATTTTCTGCACCAAATTGGAAGATATTCAGAAAGAGTCCTGTTACAGTGCCTTGCAGATGACAGTGTGGATAAGAGAAATGTGCTTGATTCATTCACCATTAGTTGAATGTCGCCTTCTGATATTGCAGGCTTGGATGAAGCTGAGGTAATGCCCTCTCCACGTACAATCAAAACTCACCTGCCAGTCCAGCTTGTGCCGCCTTCCTTCTGGGAGCAGAATTGCAAGGTCAGGAAGACTATGGGGGGAGATTGATCCTGAGCAGACAAGGCTTAATTTGAGCCAAGATTAGTTTTAGGAACTATTTCAGTTTCTTGGTTCAAGCCTGGAAAATGTGAAACATAATCAAAGGATAATTTTTTCCCTTATAATATAGTGAAATGCTTAATGTTCTGAGCTGGTAAAGTCTGCTTTGGAATTTTTAGACAGGCTGGGGAGGAGATATTCCACCAAGGCATTGAACTCTGGTGGAATCAGGAAACAGCAGGAGTTCTTCAGGGCAGAGCTATTTCTGCATGAGTGAAAGTTTTGGCTTAGGGCTCTTGGATTCTCTGTTCTCCCTACAGATGATTTATGTGGCCAGGAATCCTAAGGACAATGCAGTCTCTTACTTCCACTTCCACCGTATGAACAAGGGGATGCCAGAGCCAGGCAACTGGGATGAGTTTTTGGAGAATTTCCTTACTGGAAAGGGTGAATAGAGGCTACAAAAATCTTCATGTCATTTCAGTATATAGTTATCTGTCTAGTCCTTATCATAAAATCCATCAACAGCTGCATGCCTATGCAAGTAAACACCAATTGCACAAATTGCCATAAGTTATACAGAATCAACAGTTTGAAAATCTGAATCCTGGCGACAGGATCAGCATTATCATTTGATGTTTTTCTTCTAATAAAAAATTGCTAAATTGGTACAGATAAGAAATGTACAGCTTTCATAGTAATGCATCTTATATTGTGCATGTTTGTGCCTTCAAGTGACCTGTCAACGTATGGTGACCCCATTAATTTCATGGGGTTTTCTTAGGTAACAGATATTCAGAGATGGTTTTACCAGTTCCTTCCTCTGAAATATAGCACCTGGTATTCATTGGGTGGTCTCCCATCCAAGTACTGTATGATAATAAAATTACAGTTTCATTAGTACTCCTTTTCCCATATCTCCTTAAAATGTGGCCCTCAGTGCACTTTAGAGGAGAGCAGCAACATTCATGAAATCTTCAGCTTTTCTTAACCCAGAAGAGCAATGAGAAAAACAGGAGCAGGAGGAGGTAGGAGAAAAGAAAACACTCCATTTAATCTGGGGGTGGGGGGAGGCCAAGACCTTTGTGCTCAATCCACAGGCATGTTGGAGATAATATTTAGCTTAGTCATCCCTGCATAGTAGGCTTCCTCCTCCTGGTGTCCTCCAGAACTGTTGCGCTTACAATTTCCATTATGCTTGCTGGGGTAATGGGGTTTGTAGTTCACACTGGAAAGTACCTGATGGGGGAAGTGTGCCACATGTGAGACAGCTCAGCAGGAGCCCCTATAAAAGAGGGAAGCTTTGAACTTGCAAAGGGCAATATTATTTTCCTTCCACCACCACCACTTTCAATCTATTGTGTATTTTTAGGAGAGCCTTTATGGAACTGGGAGTGGAGTCTGCAAACCAGGTTGCTATGCCTCATTCCCTCCTTTTATTCCTCTCTGCAGTTGCCTGGGGTTCTTGGCTTGACCATGTTTGCGGTTGGTGGGAGGCCAAAGACCGCCATCCCATTCTGTATCTTTTTTATGAGGCCATAAAAGAGGTAAGTCGTTTACTGTACAGACACCTATATGACAAGACAGAACTAAAAATTGGATATTGGGGGAAATACACATTATTAGGACCTGAGGTTGAAAGGAGATATTTGTCTTGGTTTGTTGTTGTATGCCTTCAGGTTCTTTCTGACTTATGGAGACCCTAAGGTGAACAGAAGTTTCTTGGCAAGATTTGCTCAGAAGGGGCAACTTTCTCTGAGAATAAGAGAGTATGACTTGCTCAAGGTTACCCAGTTGATTTCCTTGGCTGAGTAGTCCTGATCTCCAGAGTCATAATCCAGTGCTCAGGACACAACGCAACACTGGCTCTCTATGGCCATTTCAGCACTAGACTGTTATAGTCCTATTATTCCACTTTCAACCTGCTATGGAATCCTGTGGTTTGCAGTCCCTAAACTGCAAACCACAGGATTCCATAGCAGGTTGAAAGTGGAATAATAGCACTATAACCGTCTAGTGTGGAAATGGCCTATGATCCTGGATTGCAAGCTTATTAGAAGAACTTGCATCCACTAGTTCCATCCTTCTGGAGGGCTGTTTGTAAAAACCAGGATGTGGTTTGCTGAGGTGCTCCTACAGTCTGAAGGGCAACTTTTCCCTCTCTCTGTTTTTCTTCTTCTTTCCGAAAGATAAGATGCCTCAGCTGAAAACTGCTGTTTCACTGATGCACTGATACACTATAACACTATAATTCTATTTTGGAGAGGAAGGAAAAGAGACGTTTGTGTTGGCAATTGCCAGAAACAGGGTAGACAACACAAACATAATTTATTAATACAAACAAAACAAAACTGAAAACAAATTCAGCAGCCGTCAGTATCTTCCCAATGCATTTCCCCCATGTATTATTTATATTATTTTGTAGTGCTGTAATGTTATTGCATTCTTTTTTTGCTTTTTTGTCTATTAAATCTCCAGAGACTAGGGCCCTTTCCGCACCTTACCTTTTCCCGGCTCTGAGGTGTAGAGTTCGCGCAAGCAGCCTCCGACGAGAGGCTCTTGAATCCCTGCTGTTTCAGCTCCACACAAGCTGCCTGCTCGCACGAGAGCCCCACCTCTTCCTTCCACAGTGCAGCCTGGGACTTTCCCAGGCTGCGCTGGGGCAGGAAGCGTGACCGGTGTGGCTCCAGAGACTCCGCACACCAGGTAAGTGCGTGCAGGGCCTGGGAGCAATGCGCAATCGTGTACCATTTTCGGCCTCCAGCTGAAAATGAAAAGGTACATGATTTGCGTCTGCCGGCCCCTGGAGCATCGTGCGATTGTGAGTGCATCATGCAGATCACTCCTCACAGTCCATGTGGAAAGGGCCTAGGACAAGGAGCAATGGATTCAAATGGCAGGAAAAGAGATTCCGCTTAAACCTCAGGAAGAGCTTCCTGATGGTCAGAGCTGCTCAGCAGTGCGATGAGCTGCCTCAGAGTATGGTGGAGTCTTTTTCTTTGGAGGTTTTTAAGCAGAGGCTGGATGGCCATCTGTTGGGAGTGCTTTGATATGTGTTCCTGCTTTGCAGGGGATTGGACTGGATGGCCCCTGTGGTCTCTTCCAACTCTATGATTCTAAATAAAAATGTTAAACTCCAGGAAAAAAAGAATAAAAAAATGCTGAAATCAGAGGAGGAAGTCATGACATGCTGAAATTGTGTAATTGTGCGATTTCAGCAAAGAAAAGGGAAAAAATATACTGCATGCTCTAAGGAGCATGGATTCTGGAAAGGAGGTGGGGGTCAGTGGGGTGGTGCAGAAGTCTGATTGCAGAATGTGCTTCACCAAATTGGCAGCACCTCATTATTGCAGAGATGGTGTGATAGTGATTGTTGCTATACTGGCATGTTTCTGTTTTCTTAAACACTACAATTTCTGCAAGATAACAGGCTCATATGATAAAGCTCTTTGTTTTCTACCCTGTCATCTGGAGCAAGAGAAAACAAGCCTGCTCCACCATCCGCCTGTAGGGGCTCAAGCAGGAAATACACAAATAATCAGAATAATGCCCATGTCTGTCTCCCTAGAACCCGTCCCGAGAAATCCAGAAAGTAGCCCAGTTCCTTGGCATCCAGCTCTCGGATCCAGTTCTGAACCAGATTGTACAGCACACAGCGTTTGAGAGCATGAAAGCAAACCCCATGGCAAATTACAGCACCTTGCCGGCTTTCATCATGGACCAAGCGGTGTCGCCCTTCATGAGGAAAGGTAGGGCCCAGAGCAGAGGCCAACTTGTGGTCATGGCTGCTAGGAGGAAGGCTTTTCAGGGCTGATGGGAGAAGCTCTGAAAGAGCAAGTGGGGCTAATGCAGTCAAATTTAGAGTACCAGCAACATGTTTGGCCATGTTTTTTGGAAGGACTACTTTATCCTATAAGATTTTAAAGGTTTAAAAAGTAATTTCAGAATGAAAATTGGAGTTTTAGGACAGTTTCCATTGGGAAAACTGGAGAAATAAATGTGAATGCCATTTGGGATGACAACGTCCAGTATTTGGGGGCTGCAGCCCAAAACAGCAAGTGTTCCAAGGTCTGAAATAAACAGTAGATTTGTCTTTATGCCTTAAAATGGAGGCCTGCCATTGGTCTTGAAGGGCACACCTGGTTCTTCCTTCTACAGTTAGCCCTCCACATTTGCTAGGATTAACTCACAGGATCCCCGCAAAAGTGGAAAAATTGCAAACACCAAAGTGTGCATGCATGTGGGAGAAGGTGGCAGAGGCAAGGTGGAGGGGGAATGGATAGCCAGGGTCCAGACCAAGTCAAGGAAAAGAGAGAGAGCATTATCATGGTGGCCCTATACTTCCTCTCTCATACCCATCTCCTTTGGGTGTGGGGAGGCATCAGGTGAGAGTTTGTGGTTTTGTGGTGTTGAGAAATTGGGCTGTGAGGCATCCTTAGCTGGCAAAGCAGTGGCTGGTGGAGGAGGAAGAAGACCAGAGGTGGGTTTTTAAATGTCTGCGTGGCCTGATCAGAGCTTCTGAGAGGGAAGGTTTTCCTAGAAAAGAAGCACTTCAGATGTGGGAGGCAAGGGTTGGAGAAACTCACAGGTAATCAAATCTGTGAAAGTGAAATCCACAAATGTGGAGGGCCGACAGTAAGTGTTTATGGACAAGCTGCACTTTTTTGGGAGGAAAAGGATAGCTATCTGTAGATGCCCAGAAGTATTTTTCCTTTTAATACATTATATGTGCTCTGTTAGGGAAAGTGGTATGGCCATACATGGAAGGAGACAAGATTGATGGGAGAATAATAGTTTGGTGATGATTACTGACTAAATGTTTACATGCAAGAGGTGTTCTTCATCTAGTCCATTAGATGGCAGTCAGAATCTGTTGAGGCACAGAGAGCAGGGAAGTGGAACATTTGCTTTCAGGTTTGAGACAAGGTCTAGGATACCAGCTATTTTGCTAGACTGAACACGACTGAAGTGCTATTAACGGCAAAGAGATCATACCTATAGATTGCAACAGACAATTAAGGCTAATTTCTCTGTTATGAGAAGTTCCTAGTGTGTTTCTAGAAAAAGAGTTCCTAGTATTATCAGTCCAAAGCTATTGTGCAAGTATTCTGTCCTTCCCTCTTTAACAGGTTTTTTTTCTTTCTCAGAAGAAAATGACAGCAATGGAGGAAAAGATTGGAGGGTTACAAACTGAAAATGCTGTCCTCTGACCTTCATGTGAATTCCACAAATGAGGCAGGGTAACTGCACAATAGATGCCTCAGCTGGAATCAGCCCTGCTGATTTTTGCAGAGTAGTATCTTGTTAAATGCACAACATCAGGCCAAACTTATTTTTGGGCACTACATTCACAGCAGATCTATTAGGTTCTCCAGCTAATCCAGCTGCTTCCCTGTAAGGCTCTCTCCTGTCTGTTTCTCTCTCCTATTTCATTGCCCCTCTCCACTGCAGGATATGGATTTTATTTTTTTTTATTTTTTTATTTTTTTTTGCTATAGTTTCAGAATCATCAAGAGTTTTCCAAGCCTTCCAGAAGCACTAACTTTGTGGGCTAGATCAGTGCATTTTAAACTATGTAATCTAAGGCACCAAATTTTTCCCCCCCAATATACCAGCAGCCAGTACTGTTTATTTGCCCATCAGCTAGAACTGGTTCTTTCCTTCCTGGAAACTCTCCTGAAACTGGAAGCTGATGACTTATAAACTGGCATAGGTCCATGGACTATGAGTAACACTGAGTAAAATCTGTAAGATGGGCAGTGCTGTACTACCCACAACAAAGCTTGGAATCAACTCATTAATTAACTCACAAAGTTATTGATTCACTGTTTTTCTGGTGATATACATATTTATGAATTAGATTGTGAGAATTCATTAGGAGAGGTGCTTCTCCCTCTGTTACATTAAGCCAAACAGGAAGGCCTGCTGCCTCAGAAGAAGAAGAAGAAATATTAAAATGGGAGGAAATAAGTCATGGCTTTGTTGCTAGGCTGACTAATCTGTGGCCCTTTTCGCATTGTAGCTTCTTGCGCGAGGGGGAGGGCGGCTCATGCGAGAAGCCTCCTCCAGGAGGCTGCCTCTTCCCCCTCGTTCCTTCCGCACGCGCTTCCTGCTGGCGCATCCGTCGTGCTAGCGCCCCGCCCCTTCCTTCCGCAGGGGCCTGTGGGAGCTGTAGGCACCGCGGAGGGAAGGAAGCGCTACCCGGCCGCCTCCCCGACGCTCCACACAGCAGGTAAGTGCGCATGGGCGCCAGGAGCGTTGCGCGAGCGCGGGTGATTTTCGCTTCAAGGCGAAAATAAAAAAAAAGTGCTTGCGCCGCTTCAGCCCCGTGAGCGCCACGGAAGTGGGAGTGCGTCGTGCAGAGCGATGCTCCCACTCCCGCGAGGCTCATGGGGCTATTTCACGAGAGAAAGCCCGTGCGAAAAGGGCCTGTGTGATTTCTTTGGAAGGACAACAGGAAGGAGGGGGAGAGAGCTTTCTGAAGGCCAGCACAGGTAGCCGGGTTTGAAGTACAGAAGGACAGCTAAGTTCAAGAAAAAAAGGGAAAAAAGTGAGTCTTGGAAGGTAATGTAGGGGTAGTGATTGGTATGCTTTGCGGAACACCAAGGCCCTCAAGCAGCCAGAACCCTTTGAGACTGCCCCCTATGGGCCTACATGGAAGGAAAGTGTTTGGAGTCTTTCTGGTAGGTGGAGGTATATTATGACTTCTTTCACTCTATCTACTATATTCTGGACTGATTTCTACTGTATATTACTGGATAATATAAAGTTATTATGAGGTGAGCAGTGATGAATCCCTTAGAATTATTTAGTGCTACTCATGTAGTACTATGCTCTTGGATAATTAGGTGATTTCCCCCCCTCAAACTAATCTCCTATTTTTTCTTCTTCTGACTTCTCCCTTTCTTTCTCTACCCACCATGAACCCCTTCCCAACCCACCCACTTTAAATTATACAATTAAGGTAAATAGGACACAGAGAAAAGTGGGCTTGTCAGCATTAAAACAGCAGACATCACAGATGTCTGAGAATATAGTTTTAAATTAATCCGCATGCATTAGGATAGGGAATTTGAGTCCTGCTGAGTTGTGTTTTATTGCACATTTCACAGGTCAAGAGACACATAATGCAAGCATTCTCCTGTATTGTCACATGAACTATTCTAAACATATTTAGATCTAAATTTCAGCCAGTTCCCAGGTAGTGGGCTTTTCCCCAAACACACACAAACCTGAGACAAAAATCCAAACTTTCTGTTATTATTTTTTTTTTACCAGTGGGGATATATATATATTTCTTGAAAATTTACGGCATTAGTAACGATTTGCACCTTTCTGGATCCTATTACATTCCATCCCACTCCCACAACTGTATAAATTTGATTTGTTGTTGTTGTTGTTGTTGCTGCTGCTGTTGTGTGCTTTCAAGTAGATTCTGTCTGAGACCATTTCTGCACTACACTCTTATAGCGTGATTATTCCACTTTCAACATCCTGTGGAATCCTGGGGTTTGCAGTTTAAGGATGGGCCTAGAAGGTCCTCTTCCTTGTTCCCACAAAATGTGCCTGAGAAGGTTGTAGGGCTGAGAGAAGGGCCTCCCTTGAAGATGTTGGCATTTCCTGTTGTGTGCCTTCAAATCGTTTCCGACTTATGATCCTAAGGCAAACCTATCATGGGGGGTTGTGGGACTAAAAGTGTGTGACATGCTTACGGTCACCTAATGGGTTTCGATGGCTGAGTGGGGAATCAGACCCTATACCTCAGTGTTTATTATCACTCTGTACTGCATCTGAAGTAGGTTTATATCCATAAAAGCTCATGTGAAAATGAAAACCAGTTAGTCTTAAAGGTGCTTCCATATTTCTTTTTTGCTTTTCCCCTCTCCCTTCCTTCCTCCTTTTTATCCTGTTCTGCAAAATACCATGATTCCATAAGCAAATGTGATGCATTCTGCTCCTCAGTAACTCAGGCCCATTTCGGGGAGATGGGGTATTGAGGGCAGGCAATACAGGAAATGTATATACAATGCTCACACTTACCTTGACCCTAACTACAACCCTAATGCTAAGCCACAATGCATTAGGGTCAGAATATACTGTACAATTCTGTTCATTTTTTACAAAATACCATTAAGTGTCACAGAATGCTTATAAATGAATGATTCCTAAAAGTACAGTCAGAATTCATTGTGCAGCAACTATTTCTTCTTTTCCTCCTTGTATTTGTAGTACAAAACCAAGAAAAAATATACTAAATGGAGGGTGATTACAAATGGAAAATGACATTGTTTGGTCATCTTCCCAATAAAATGCTGTGAAAGAAAACTGTACAATAAAATGTTGCCTCTGGAAGCACACATGAAATGACTACTTTAAAATCTGATTGTAGAAAGGTCATGACTTGTCAGAACTTAAAAAACCTCATGGGGAAGCCATCCAAGCTCCTCATGAATTCTGCAGCTTCAGGAACACTGATTTCCGCACTACACTCTTATAGCGCGATTATTCCACTTTCAACATCCTATGGAATCCTAGGGTTTGCAGTTTCGGGAGGGGCCGGCTAGCCCCTCCCGAAACTGCAAACCCCAGGATTCCATAGGATGTTGAAAGTGGAATAATCGCGCTATAAGAGTGTAGTGAGGAAATGGCTTGAGTGTGTACTCTAGATAGGTCCTCATCATAGTTGAAGAAGGTCAGTACAGTTGGCCCTCCGTATCCATGGATTCTGCATTCATGGATTCAACAAATCATTGTCACAAATATTCTTTAAAAAAATCCAAAAACCAAACCTTTGAGTTGTTCATCATTTTAAATAAAAGATGCCATTTTACTACATCATGGTACATAATGGGACTTGAACATTTATGGATTTTTGTACCAAAGGGAGATCCTGGAAGCAAACCCTAGTGCATACTGAAGGGCACACTGGAATGAGTCCTAACAGATTTGCGTGACATCTGATTCTGAACTGAATGCTTTTTCTTCTAATACATCTTGGAATATTTTATAATACCACTGGGATTCTGTGGCAGAAATCTTTCTGTTTCAAGATAGGAAATCTGAAATCCTTTGGATTAGAAAGGAGCACAAAACATTTGGATTACTGACCTTTTTATTTTTGTGGTTTGTTTTCTTTCTCTGCAGGCAAGGTAGGGGACTGGAAAGAACACTTCACTGTGGCTCAGAGCGAGCGGCTAGATAAGATCTTTGAACCAAAGCTACAGAGCATTGGCCTGACATTCTGCAACCAATTAGAAACACGACTTTGAGTTTCTCAGCAAGACTCTCACTGCAATGTTTACATATTTTCTTTTAATTTTAATAAAATAAGCCCTGATTCTACAAGCAAGTGAAAAGGTGACTTTTGTGTGTGTGTGTCTGTGTGTATTCTTTCTCCTCTTCAGGAAATGTCCTATTCTGTTGTCCCATAATGAGACTGAGGAGCTCTGGAAGTAGTGTGCAAACTCTGGCATGTTGTACTAAGTTGATAAGGCTTTGAGTTTGACCCCAAAGATGGGCCACATGTTTGCCATTTGAAGACCAGCCTAAATTAAATACAGATAGGTTGGTGCAAAGAAGAGTCCATACAATTTGGGTTACACTCATCACTGTCATGGCAGAAGTGGTGAATCACATTATCTAAAGTTTTACTGATAAGCTGTCTTCTTCCCAGGCCCTTTCTGCATGACATCACTATTCTGCAGTAGCGTCAGATCACTGCCAGTTGAGGAGCTGTGAGTTCTGCATAACGTTATCGCTATCCAGTTGCCACCACACTTGCAAGCATTGCAAGTATTTCAAGGTATTTCAAAGCCAGAAAAAATCTGTTTTGCATCTTCTCCACCACCTTAATCTCGTCAGCTGTCTTAATGCGGAAACATTAAAGTACTTCATAGTGCTGCAGTGGGTGGGCTCTGTGCATGTCCAGCTTGTCCTTCGCTCACTTCTTTCCCCTCTGTCCCTGCCCAGTAAAGGACATGCACTGCCATTTTTGGCTCTATGTGGTAATTGGAAAATGGAGGAGAAGAGAAGAGGACAGAGTGGACATTGTAATGTTCCCCCTGTGAGCATAATTATTTTTAAAAAAGTTACTGAGCTGGGTGGAGTGTTATTGTGGTACAGTGTTAATTTGCCACCCGTGCAGTAGTGGACCCACTGGCTGCCACAGTAAGTTGGTTGTTTTTTTTTAATATCTTGTTTCACTATATTATCTGTTATTATTTTTAAAATAGAAATTTGGAAGTTTTATTCTGCACCAGAGAGTGGAACTTTGGGGTTGGGTTAGGGTGGGGCACAGCAATCCATGATGTCTCCAGGACGTCCAGGCTGAAAGTTTCTGATTTGCTTTCCAGAAAAGGCTGTGCCTCAAAGCAGTACTCTGCTGAGATGGTTCCAAGCATGAGCATGCCACAGGTATTTTGCTGTTACTCTATTGTAAGGTATTACACACCTATCTTTCCTTCTGTGGTGATGGGACGTGCAGTCCAATTATGCTGCCACACAAGGTGTCCTTTCCTTCTCCTGGCTTCTTCCTCCCTCCATCTGCAGTGACCCACAGTGTGCTGCTGCTAGCAGACCTTCTCCCATGACCCACATATAGGGATGATAGGACCTGCAGTACAACTACACTTGTGACAGTGCACTCTTTCCTTCCCCTGGCATCTTCCTCTTTCCATTCTCAGCGATCCAAAGTGTGCTGTCACTAGCTGGCCTTCTCTCATGACTCATGCATAGGGACGATGGAACCCGCAGTACAACCAAACCTGCTGACAATGCACCCTTTCCTTCCCCGGCATCTTCCTCCCTCCATTCTCAGCAATCCTAAGTTTGCTGCTAGTAGAAGGCCTTCTCCCAAGACCTACACATTGGGATGATGGGACTTGTAGTACAACCACACCTACTGACAATATGCACTTTCCCTCCTCTGGCCTCTTCCTCCCTCCATTCTCAGTGATCCAAAATGTGCTGCTGCTAGCCAGCCTTCTCCCATGACCCCACACGTAGGGATGATGGGACCTGCAGTGCAACCATGTCTGCAGACCATGCATCGTTTCCCTCCAGTGGCATATCCCTGGCCCTTTCTTCACTAGTGAATGCACAGCTGATCCCCAAACTGCTATCCATTGCTGCCCCCCTCAACAATGAGTCACAGAAGCAGGAAATTATAGAAAAGGAAGAAAAGGTTTTCCTTTTTCAGAAAGGAGATAATTACAAAACCAAAGGTGTACATTTACATATACATTGAAAAATCAAAGTATTTACATCATATCAACATTATATTTACACAGTATATTTACAAGCAGTCACAGAAACTGCCCATCTCCAGGTGCCAAACCACTCCAGCATATCCATTAGCTGGGTAAGATCACGCTCCTTATTATCAAAATGCTGAGATGTTGCTCCCTGCAGGAAGTTGACAGCCTGCAATATCCCTCTCATGCTGGCCTCAAGTGAGTGCTGGAGTTTCCCATCTGCAGAAAGGAATGGAGTGGGGACAGGGAGACAGTGAATGGCATATACTGTTCTAAACCCCCTCCCCAGGTTGAAGCCCAGGGGAAGCCTCATCCATGGCTATCAAGACACTCACACTGGCTCCTGGTCCTCTTTTCCGACTCCCTGATCCTTTCAAGGACCCAGTCCTCTATTGAAGAGGACTGCTTGGGCACTCCTGGTGTCCCGCCCTCCCCCCTGACAGACACACCTGTTGAAAGAACATTTGGTTACTGACTGGTCATGGGTGTTTTGGAGGCTGCCCAACCCAGATTGATGGTGAGCCAGTGGGAAAAAGAAGAACTGGTCTTTTAGTTGCGTTACCACCACTGCAGCACCCCCTCTGATGCTGTGACTGGTGTGAGGCTCCCTGGATGCATTGCTCCCTGTTCCCTCTCCCTCTCCTTGACCACCTCCTCTGGCCATTGCAGGGCAGGTTCTTCCACTGGCCAGGAAAAAAAGGGTTTTCACATTGTGTGCACTCTACAGACAGAAACACTATTGCTTGTACCTTTTCACAAACATGTTGGTGGTTGAGGACTACAACAGGCACTTACTTTCAACGTGGCTCGGGCCTGCTGAGGGAGAGCCATCACTATAGTACCCTGCCAGGTCGATGATGAGGTCATCTCCAGAAGTAGAGGCTGGCTGTGTCATTGGTGCCCATGGTGCTGCAGGGCAAAGAAGACAGTATCAGCTTGTTCACTGATTGTGCATTCAATAAAACAGCACTATCATGAAATAAAGAATATCCAATTGATATCATTCATTCTCTGGTCCCCAAGAAGGGCAGGGCCGGCACTCACCGTTGACACGGCTGGGTCCTGCTGTGTGTGTGGGGCTCTCCCTGGTGTTGTAGGAGTGAAAGATCGAGACCCACGGAGTGGAAATTCAAAGTTTATTTAGCTGGCTGGGTCTCAGTGGAATCCTTTCCAAAAGACTGAGCACCCCCCTTTGAGCATTGTTTAACAATTTATACAGTCTTTGGTACAGTGTCATCATTGTTCGTACATGGCACAAGTTCAAGCTACATACTACAATAGACCATTCTATGGCAGCGCATTCTTAATGTTGCAAATAGAACTTCTACTTTGTTTCTTTTTCCCTTTTCCTCCTCATTCATTCCCCCCTTTTATGCTAAATTCTACACAGCAATTTAAGCATAATCACTTAGCTCACGCCATTAAGCCTTGCATGTGTGAGCTTGACATTCAAGGTGCTCAAGATCTGATTGACTAACTGGTGAAACCGATTCACTTCCCAGCCTCCCTCGCTCAACATCACTCCCATGATAAGCAACAATCCTCATGTCCACATATTGTCCAGACCCACAGCACCACTGTCTGAAGTGATACAATATATAGCCAAGGCCTGCTGCTGCCCCTATATCTCCTCCAACACACTACATTGTTACCCACATTCAGGATCTGGCCGTACATAGAGCAGTGTGTCCCTGGTAGCAACTGCAGTAGGGCCTAGTCCCAGTCTTCTTTCCTCTCCACTGACAGAAAGCTTGGCCACAGACTCAGCCTCTGAGGCAGGAGAAAATTCCTCTAGGACCCATACTCTGCAACTATCTGAATTTAAAAGGAACACTCTGGCACCCATATCATGGCCACAGAACCAGCCATACTTGGGGGTCTGTCGGGAGTTAGAACCACAAGTGCACACAGTAAGGTAACCCATAGTGGTCTGGGCAGAGCCCTAATGATGTTTCTAGGAAGCAGCCAACAGAGCACCACTTCATATAGGTGGGGATCAGGGGTTTGAGGGCCTCCCTGTGACACCACAACTTGCAAATTCCCCCAGGCAGAACATACTTCTTCCCTGTCCATTGCGGCTGCCCTCTGTGCTCATTGCCCTCCTAGGCCTTCGATGTCTGCCTGTGGAAATATGCACAGTAGGACATGAGGCATGGTGGGCACTATGGAGATCTGGGGCCAGCCAGGGGTTGAACAGATCCAGCCTGCTTTCCTTTCTCCTTCCCTGGAGAAGCAGAACCCGTTATATTAATTATCACCCCCTGGCTCCCCCCCTCAATTTTATCACATCTCTGCTTTCCCTAAACCAACAACCTTTGTGGAAAAAGGGCAAAGCATTTTAAGGGATACCCCCAAAAGGAATGTATAACTTGTGGCAGCGTGTGGTAAATGGATTGAATCAGATGGAAAGTCAGGAGATTATAAAAATAATATGTGAGTTTATTTAAAACAGCAAAAAAGGAAAAGGTGTTGCACAAATCAGTAATTTCAAACAGCACAGAACTTCCATATATTCACACAGACAAACACTTCCCTGTGTTCACAGGGCTTTGGCTTTCCTTCCACACATAGACTTATCTTACCAAGTACAAGTCAAACCTCATGACCTAACCCAATATTAGTTTGGTCTATCCTCTGTCTTTTCTCTTTAGGCTCTTGAGCAGACCAACACTAATTCTCAAACAACCTCCCTCTCTCTCTTATCTCGCTCAAGGAGACCCTGTTCCTGGTATATATCTGTTCTGCTGACCCACCCACCCACTCAGTCCCTCCCTCTGGCTAAACTGGGTTCTTCAGTCAGAGAAACAATCAGATTAAATCATCCTCTGTTGCTAGGGCTGCTCTGCTGGCCCCGCCCCCCCATGGTTTGTCACAGGCACCTCACTAACTGTACCAGAGGAATGTGCTAGGATATCAGCAGCCGCCAAGGGGGCAGGCATGGTGCCCCTCAGGACAGAAGAACATCCAGTGGGGGGCAGTCCTACTGTATTGCTAAACGAACCCCTGCGAGTACCATGGATGGGCCCGCAACCACCACACCACTACAACAACTGGGGAATGGGCACAAGTCGGGAGTGAACCAGTACTCACTAGATTTGTGGTCCAACTAGGCCAGCCTACTGTCTTTCACAAATGCAGCATTAATCCAAAGAACCAGGGCTGAAGGTTCCTCAAAGGGTGGCTGTTGTGTGCCTCCATGGCATCAAAGAACACACATTTCAACTATTTGAACTCAGGCTCATCTGCTGCCCAGTCCTCTGAAAGCCCCTAGCAGACAGTCTGACGGCCACCCTCTCATAGTATCCATGGTTGGGAAGGGAGGTGCTTTTCATGAGCACCTCAAGGCCAGAGTTTTCCCCAGTGAGGGTTGGAGGGTATAGAACTTCCTGTACCAGGATTTCGGGATTAATTTTATCTCCAGAAAGTGTTCGATATTTTACATTGCTTCTCATCTATCTACTATCTATCTATCTATCATTGGTTATATTGTAAGATGCATTGTAGAGACTATTTGTCCAGAAAAATTAAAAATAAATGGTGACAGAATACAAAAATAAATGACAACATACCAAATGGACATTGATCATACTGTTATACAGGGTGAAGCATATGCCTCAGGCAGCAAATGTGGGTTATAATGAAAAAGTTGAAAATGTACACTCTGGGACTTATTCTTTACAAAAAAATGCACGTAGTGTGTGTGTGTGTGTGTGTGTGCGCGCGCGCGTGCGCGTCGGAAATGGCATTTTCTGCATAGAAAACAAGTTTCCTGCGTAGGAAATACCATTTTCTGTGGAGAGAATAACATCTTTTCACAGAGAAAACTAATCTAAATGAGGAATAAAACGCAGAGCTGTCCTGCTCTTCCCTTTTTAGACCCCATGTGTCCTCATTCCTTTATTTTATTTTATTTTATTTTATTTTATTTTATTTTATTTTATTTTATTTTATTTTATTTTTGGTCTCCATCTGTTCTCTATCTACCTCTCTGGCTTTGAATTCTGCCTGCTTCATTTCGGTTCTCAGGAGTAATAGATTTTGACCACCAGTGGAAAGACATAGGGCTGACATTCCTCAAGAGGTAATTTTGGTAGGAGATCTGTTGTTGTGTTACTCCACTGGCATACCCTATCCCGGAGAATATAAATTTGATATTAAATGTGCCTGCCATGCCAGAGAGGTTGCCCAAATGGGTATGTAAACAAACAAGTTGAATGACCGAAAATAGGTCAGGCAAGGAAAATCCCCGGTCATGTTCCCCTAGGAGACCTCAGGCTAAACATGCCTGCACAGACAAAGGGTCCTCAGCCAAGGAATAGCCAACTTGAGTGGATTATTGGGTTACCCTCAGGTTGAACAACTTCAACGTTAGTAAACCCTGCACTGCAAGGTCCATCTACATAAACCAATAATGCAAACTACCAAGTAGCTATTGTGCAGCATTTCTTCCCTTATTCTGGCCATTGTTCTTCCTGGGAAAGGGCTGCCCTCAAGGTACGTTTTGCCCTATAAGTAGTCCCAGTTTTTGAGGGTCTCTTCAGATAACTCCCCCCACTATGCTAGCAGACCAGCAGTCTGTTAGTCGAGTGATCCCCTCAGTTGCTTCTCTTCACTGAGCTCCATTCTTCTCGTTGCTTCTCGGACTAAAGACTTCAGGATAGGTGCAGTATCACCACCTTTACACCCCCTCCGCTGAATCCCCTATCAATTTTCACCCCTCTTCTTTCTCAATAGGCCTTGTGTGCATGAGTGAGTGAGTGTGTTGGTGCATGAGAACACATTTATTAATAAAATCCAGTTATTGGTACGATTGTCTGGCCTTTCGCTTGGTTTGACCCCGTAAAAATAGGGTTAAAGATCCTGCCGGGTTACTCTGCCCCTTGTTTGGCTACAGCCAGTGCTCCGCTAATTTGTTCTATCTTTGCATTTTTGGAGCGAACCACGGTGTCCCCCAAGGGAGCCCCAGAAGTCAGGGTAACAGTTGATCTTCAAAGAGTGACCATAAGAGTAGCCAGGAATTAGAGGTCAGACCTCTCCTGTTTGAAGAGACCATAGGATTGTCAGATATGCTTCTGCTGAAACATCCTTTGGCTGCATGTTGCTGCAGCGTACTCTTTTTGCCATCCTCCTGGGGATGTTTTTCTTGAATATGCCTTTATGTTTTTCCTCCACAACCACCTCTCCACTTCAGATGGTTGTTTTGCTGGTCAGCAAAGACTGGAGCAGACAAATCCACCCACGCTCAAACTAGACTGGCAACAGTGGTTTTAGTAAGTTTTCTGTGCAGTTCTATATAGTACTTTATATTCTACTCTATTCTATTCTGTTCAATATTATATTCAATTCTATCTATAATAATTCTATTATTCTACTCTAATTATAATTATATTCAATTCTATATAGTTACTATATATTCTTATGTCCCATCTTTTCCTTTTCCTTCCTTCTACTGCTGGTCTATTATTGAAAAATATTATCTGCAAATGTTTTTTCACAGTGAAAGTCTGTGCTAAAGTCAAATCTGTGAAATGAAAGGTTGCTTTCACCTGGGAACAATATAGAGTTTCCACTTCTCTGGGAAAGACCTAGAATTCTTCCTCATTTGGCCCTGCCTTCTCTGAGAAGAGGAGTTAACTGTTTGCTCTCTGTTCCAGTCCCTTCCCGATTAGAGACACACTTCAGGGTAAGTCCAATTTATGTTGTTTTTCCCCCCAGGACCAAACAGGACTTTTGTTGAGGCAGATACAGAAATGGACCAAAAGAAACAGCGGCAGCTACAACAAACTGATAGAACTACTATTAGGTACCACTGTCAATTTTTCTAATCTGAAAGTAAAAATTTTTTATTCATGCACTGGGCTTGTTTCAAGTACAATTGGTCTTCCATGTTTGCTGGTTTGACTTTCATGGATCTGATTATTTGCAAGTTTCTTCAAACCCTGCCTCCCACCTCAGGCATTTCTTTTCTGGGAGAACCTTCTCTCTCAGCAGCTCCAATCAGGCCTCATAGTCCTTAAAAAATCTGCCTCTGGTCCTCTTCCACCACCAAACCATCACCATCACCACCACCACCTGCTTCCTGGACAGCTAAGGACAGATTGCAGCCTGATATCTCAGCATCATAAACTCTTTCCCAATGTCCCCCACTCTCTCTCTCTCTCTCTACTATATATATGTGTGTGTGTTACAAGCACACACAGACATTTCGATTCTCACACTATTAGGGAAACCACACAGGAAACTCAGAGGAGTATTGACTGACAGAATGCAAAGCTCTAGCATGCAAGCAAGCTCATCTGGGAAGACACCACACCCTTCTCTATTAAAAACTTACACCCCCTTCCAGGAATCTGCTTGAGCAACACAGGAAAAAACCCAGAGGACAAGAGACAGTCAAAGGACAGAAAAGTACATTCACAGCCCAGGAAGGGAGTGAAGCTGACAGGTAGGTAGACGGAGTATATTTTACTTCTGTTCCAACAACTGATGTTTGAGGGTAGGGGGCAAAGGGGATCGGCTGCCTAGTTAAAGAGGGCAACAATGAGGACAGACCTCATGGACAGAAGATACACAGACCCCTTATTTGTCTGTTGGGTGGGTGAATGGATGGAATGCTGGGGAAGAGATGATAAGAGTCCTCTAGAAAAAGGCATGGCTGATTGGTTGGCTGGTGGGACCTCTGATCTGGAGCACTGCAACATTTTCATTCAGGACCCAGTTGTCTCATGCTACCCTTTTTGTTCCCTGCTAGAGGATGGGTGTTGAATCTCACTCAGGAACTTTCGACACTGAGTCAATCAAACGTGCAACGCTGGTGGAGGTTGAAGGAGTCTCTTTTACCAATGATGTGGCAGAAAACTGGGATTCCCTATGGGCCTTCAAAGCCCGGCCTGATGACCTGGTCATTTCCAGCTATCCCAAATCAGGTAAATGAGGAGTAAAAAGAACAAATGGAACCCACTGGCAGTGGGGAGACAGGAATGGAAGTGAATGGGTGAGATGGAGTCACCAGAGGCTGAGGGTCACCAGATAGATTATGGAATCTCTCATTTTTCTAATCTCATCCTCATAGGGACCACCTGGACTCAGGAAATTGTGGACATGATTAAGCATGGAGGTGACTCAGAAAAATGTGCTCGGGCCCCCATCTATTGCCGAATTCCCTTTATAGACCTGTTTCCCCCAGCACCTGTACCCAGAGGTAAGTGACAGGTACTGTTTGAGAGGCTTGAAGGGGGAGAGAGTGGGAAAAGACAGGTTTCTTAGTGGGATGCTGAATTTACAGATGTGGCAAAATTAGTGACAGAGTTTTTTGGTACTGAATTTTCCCTGTTCAGAAGGGATGGCAACCTTGTGATGACATACTGCCTTGTCTCAGTTGAATCTGTGGCTAGTTCAGATCTGGTACCTTTGAATTTATGGAGATATTTGAATATACATGCTTCTGGAGAATATTACTTTTGAATGTGATAGATGATGAGAGAAGAAATACAAACAAAAGAAAAGGGTGAAGAAGCTCCTTTTTGTATGTACAAATGCATGGTTTCTTTTTAGTACATCTTGCAGAAAAAATGCATTTCAGTTTGCTCATTATTTTCTGCCCCAAATCTTCAAATATTCAAAAAGAGTCCTGTAATAGTGCTTTGCAGTGACAGAGTGGACAAGAGATCTTGATGTGTAGAAACATATACAGAACGAAGTATGTTTGATTCATTCATCACAGTTGAATGTCCCCTTCTGATTTTGCAGGCTTGGATGAGGCAGAGGCAATGCTTTCTCCACGTACAATCAAAACCCACCTGCCAGTCCAGCTTGTGCCACCTTCCTTCTGGGAGCAGAATTGCAAGGTCAGAAGGACTACTGAGGGGAGATTGATCATGAGCAGGCAAGGCTTAATTTGAGCCAAGATTTAGCCTCAGGAACTATAGAAAACAGGAACTGGGTCAAGCCTAAGAAATGTGAAACTTAATCAAAGGATAAGTTTTCCCTGATGATATAAAGAGTGAAAGGCTCAAAATTCTGAGCTGGCAAGGTCTGTTTTTGAACTTTTTATACAAGTCAGGGAGCAAATGTTCCATCAAGGCATTGAACTCTGGTGGAAACAGGAGGCAGCAGGAATTCTGCAGATAGAACTAACTTTATGAGTGAAAGTTATGGTGTAGGACTCTTGGGTTTTCTCTTCTTTCTACAGATGATTTATGTGGCCAGGAATCCTAAGGACAATGCAGTCTCCTACTTCCACTTCCACCGTATGACCCAGGTGATGCCAGAGCCAGGCACCTGGGATGAGTTTTTGGAGAATTTCCTTACTGGAAAGGGTGAATAGAGGCCTCATGTCATTTCAGTATATTAGTGTCTGTCTAGTCCATACCATATAATCCACAAACAGCTGCTCATCTATACAAGTAAAAACCGATTGCACAAATGCCATTAACTTATACAGAATCAACAGTTTAAAACTCAGAATCATTGTGGCAGGACGAACATTCTCATTTGATATTTTTCTTCTGATATAAATTGCTAAATTGGTACAGATAAGAAATGCACAGCTTTCAGAGTAACACATCTTACATTGTACATGTTTGGGTGTGTGTGTATATGTGCACATGAATTCAAGTTGCATGTTGACTTATAGCAGCCCTATGAATTTCGTAGGGTTTTCTTAGGCACATAATACTCAGAGGTGGCTTTGCCAGTTCTTTCCTCTGAAATAGAGCCTACAACATCTCTTATTCATTGGTGGTCTCCCCCCAAGTACTATATGGTAATAAAATTACAGTTTCATTAGTATGTCTTTTCCCATATCTCCCTGAAATGTGGCTCTCAGTGCACTTTAGAGGGGAGGGCAGTAACTATGAACATTCACGAAATCTTCAAACTTTCTTAACCTACAAGAGCAATGAGAATAACAGAAGCAGTAGGAGGTAGGAGAAAAGAAAACACTCTATTTAATCTGAGGGTGAAGGCCAGGACATTTGTGCTCAATCTCCAGGCATTTTGGAGATAACATTTAGCTTAGTCATTTCTGCATAGCTGGCTTCCTCATCCTGGTATCCTCCAGAATTGTTGCACTTACAATTTCCATTATGCTTGCTGTGGTAATGGTGTTTATAGTCCATACTTGGAAAGCTCCTGGTTGGGGAAAGTGCCACATGTGAGAAAGATCAACAGAAGCCTACATAAAAGAGGGAAACTTTGAAATTGCAAAGGCCATACTATTTTCCTTCTACTAGCACCACCTTCAACTGGGAACTGGGAGGAGGTCTACAAACCAAGTTTTTGTACCTCATTTCTTTCTTTTTTGCCTCTCTACAGTTGCCTGGGGCTCTTGGCTTGATCATGTTTGTGGCTGGTGGGAGGCCAAAGACCACCATCCCATTCTCTATCTTTTTTATGAAGACATGAAAGAGGTAAGTTATTTACTGTACAGATTGATGTGGGATGGACACATAGACAGACAGATAGATAGATAGATAGATAGATAGATAGATAGATAGATAGATAGATAGATAGACAGACAGACAGACAGACAGACAGACAGACAGACAGACAGACAGACAAAGGACAGGTCCCAGTCCTGTCCTCTAGTGTTCTCCAGGTGGCTGTACCACTCTGTGCAATGGTTTCCCAGCTTCGCTCTCTACTCAACCCTACTCAACTCATGGTTGAAGTGCCTTTCCTAAAGCTTAATTTAGTTTATAATTTTTATTAATTATATTTTTTCTTTGTTAATATTTATTAACTCAGCATAAAAGTATAAAACATGTTTTGATAATTGAAATGTACCATATAAATATATAATAAAAAGAGATATAAATAAAGGAGCTTGTTTAAGTGATGGAAAAGACTCATTATTTCTTTCCTTCTTCCCCTCCTAGGACACAGAATGCTTAAATTTATAACATACCACACTTCTATACTTTCTCTAAATGATCTACCCTGATGTTCTCCATAAAAACCTAGTTATTTTATATTTCTGAAATTACTACTGTTCAATAATATCCATACTACATTTATCTTCTTTAAATTTTGATCTTATTGCTCCTCTTTTTGTCTTTTTTATTATATCTTATCTCATCGTATCTTAAGACAGCTTATGTATTTTAAAGAACTAGTCTTTGCCTGTTTGTTTGCAAGAAAAGTCACTATTGTAGTCCATTTGTTTATCACTTTGTCCTCAAATGTCTGTTTGACTCTCTGGCCCTTTTCACACGTTACCCTTTTGCGCGACGGGGGAGGGCGTCTTGTGCAAGAAGCCTCATCCGAAACGCTGCCGCTTCCCCGCTCCTTCGTACCGCAGGTCACTTCCTATTAGCGCAATCATCGCGCGAGCGCCCTGCCCCTTCCTTCCGCAGCGCAGTCTGGGAGTTGTAGGCTGCGCTGGGGAAAGGAAGCGTGACCGGGCCGCCTTGCCGACACACCACACGGAGGTAAGTGCACAAGGGCGCCACGAGCATTGCGCGAGCGCAGGGCATTTTCGGCGTAAAGACGAAAATCAAAAAATGCGCGTGCGCCCCGCTTTAGCCTCGTGAGAGTCGTGCGAGGGGGAGTGTGTCATACGGAGCGATGCTCCCACTCACGCGACGCTCAAGGGGCACTCGCGCAAGAAAAAAAGGATGCGAAAAGGGTCTCTGTGTTAAAACATCAAGAGCTTTCATCTCTAAAAGCTCATGGAGCCATTCCTCTATATCAAGAGCTTTGTTGTTTTTCCATGCTTTAGCAAAAATGATTCTTGCCGCTGTAGTAATTGTATTTATATCTAATCTTCCCTCCAAGGAGGTCAAAGGAGGGTGAATATGGCTTGACCTCATACTTTATTTTGGTATCAACTCTGTGAAGTAGGTGAGGCGGAGAGGGTGTGACTGGCTCAAGGTCACCCGGTCAGTTTCATGACTCAGCCTTGAATCCAGATCCCCCAAGTACTAGCCCAGTGCTCTGATCAATACACTGCACTTTCAGAAAGAGTAAACTAAGGCCCTTTCCACACTTTACCTTCTTCCAGCGCTGGGGTGCGGGGATTGCACAAGCAGCCTCTGGCAAGAGGCTCTCTCGCCCGGAGTCCTTCGACTCCGCACGAGCTGCCTGCTTGCATGAGAGCCCCGCCTCTTCCTTCCGCAGCACTGCGCTGGGGCAGGAAGCATGACCAGCGTGGCTCTGGAGGCTCCGCGCACCAGGTAAGTGTGTGTGGGGCCCAGGAGCAATGCACAATCACACACCATTTTTAACTTCTAGCTGAAAATGAAAAGGTGTGCGATCGGCACCTGCCAGCCCCTGGAGAGTCGCACGATTGTGAGTGCGTCATGCAGATCGCTCCTTACAATCGCGCGACTCTCCAGGTGCCCATTCGCATGGAAAATGCCATGCAAAAAGGGCCTAAAATAGGCTGGTATTTCTGCTTTTGGTCCCATTCGCTGCTGGAATGCTGTGCTTGAGACGGAAGGAGGTTCCTTACCTTTGCTTTTATGTTAAGACAAAATCTGCTTGTTTACAATTTCCACCCTTTCAGCTTTATCACACACTGGGTTTGTGGCATGATTGCACTGACTTAGTTCCTTGTTTGATATGTTGTTGGATTGTATTCCTACCATTATTTGGTCATCCCTTTTCATTCTTGGGAAATACTCATCAATGGCTTCAACAACACTGCGTTGCCACTATTGGCTATTTGTATGATCCCTTCATTCTACTGCTGCAGCTGTGATAACTGAAGCCCCTGTCAGAGCTGATGATGATGAGCAGCAGCTGTTGGGCCCTGTTGCTCAGGGTGGAGATGAGTCCTGCAGCTCGAGAGCAACCCCTGCTGCCATGGACCAAGCAGGCTTGGAAGTTCCTCTGCCTACTCCTTTAGGGCAACAGGGATCCGATTCTGAAGACGGTTTGGAGCCTGTGCCAATCAGCCCTTCAACAAGGCGGAGACTCAAGAGAGCTGAGCGAAGGGAGGCTTCCTTGATTAAGTTCAAGAAGCAGTGACTAGCCACACCTGTGTCTTGGGCTATACAACTACCTGCCTGGAAGCTTTCCTTTGCTTGTGGCAAAACTTCTTTCAAGCCCTCCTCTTGTGTGTTCCTTGCTCCCAGCACCTGGTTCCTGCTACCTTGAATTGATCTCTTGACCCTTGGCTTTTGGAACTCTGACTACGGCTTTTGCTTGATGCTCTGGTAAATGAACTCCCTTGTGTAAAGTGCTTGCTTGTCTCCTCCCGGCTGGACTTTGCTGGCTCTCACACTCCTTTCTCTGGGCTGGCTCACCGCCCAGGTCTCTGACCTTGACAGTGACAGTCAGTGGGCCTTGTTCTCACTTTCTGCCTCCCTATCCCCATGAAGGGTGAGCAGAAAACTGTTGCTTTTACTCTGTTCCCCGGTATGTATTTTTATTTTCTTTTGGTGTAATTATGACTCTGGAAGACCAAAATGCCAAAATGGCAACAGGACAGGAAAATAATGCTGAAATGGTTTTTTTGAGGATTGATTAATATGTTATTTTGATTGTTTATTATTGGTCTTAACAATATGATACCAATATTTATGAGGTAAGTATAACAACAAGTTGTTGGAGGGATAGCGGATGATGGGAGCTACACAAAAACCTCGGTAGCACTTCCCTCCAGCACTGAGCTCTGGCAGAATAGCTTACCAGAGTCAAGTGTTTCAAAAATCACCATATAGCAGAGTTTACTTACACAGCTTAGAAGCGGCCCAACAGAGTGTAAACATTAGCAGCAAAGCCCTGAAGCTAGGAAAAAAACCTCCCATTCAATGTTATCCTCCAACAGGAGGCTTTTACTCTTGAGTTACAATACATACAGTATATACAAGGCTCCAACGGAGTTTCAGCGTTCAATAGCATGTGAAGATAGCCTTCGGCCACTCGCTCAGACATCAAGAGGGCGAGGTTGGCTAGAACACACCCACTTATATACAGACATTTCTGATATAACTCTAGCAAACCTTGCTAGATGTATGATGCAACCTTCCTGCCCTGATTACACAACCCAATGACTCATGCAGGTATTACATGGGATTGCATCATCCACTGTCTTTCCCAGGTGCAAACCTTAATGTACATCATGTATATTTTATTTGGACTTAGGTTCTGTCCAATCTTTCCTCACACAAGTAGTATAAGTGAACATATGGTAAGTAACTAGGTATATAAATAAGGCTACGACTATTGATAAAGTTATAATTATAATTAGCAATAAGAATAGACTTTGGTTTTAACTAAAGATTTTGCAATTAAGTGTGACTGCTTAATTAATATGAGCTATTTGCAATGAGGGCAGGAACTATTTTTTCAATTATTTGTACTTTCTTTTTCTTTGTTGGTTAGTTGTAGTTTAGTTAACTGTAAATAGACTTTTATAGATCTCTTTTATATACATTGTTCAAAGATACTCTTCTGTTTGTTTCTTTTGTGAATGTTTTTTGTTTTGTAGTTTATTTTTTGTATTATTTTGTAGGGTTGTAATGTTGTTGTATTCTTTTTTTCTTTTCTTTTTTTCTTTTTGTCTATTAAATAAAATTTTTCAACTGGGTGAAAGGTAGAGGAAAACAATGTTGAAATGACAAGAGGAAGTCTAGTGATAGGCTGAAATTGTACAATTGTGCAGTTTTGGCAAAGAAAGAAAAAGGAAAAAATATAGTGCATGCACTAGGTAGTATGGTGGTGCAGAAGACTGATTGTGGAATGTACTTCACCAAACGGACAGCACATCATTATTGCAGAGATGATGTGATAGTGATTGTTGCTATACTGGTATGTTTCTGTTTTCTGAAACACTACAATTTCTGTAAGACAACAGGCTGGTGTGATGAAGCTCTTTGTTTTCTACCCTGTCATCTGGAGCAAGAGAAAAGAAGCCTGCTCCACCATCCGCCTGTAGGGGCTCAAGCAGGAAATACACAAATAATCAGAATAATGCCCATGTCTGTCTCCCTAGAACCCATCCCGAGAAATCCAGAAGATTGCCCAGTTCCTTGGCATCCAGCTCCCAGATCCAGTTCTGAACCAGATTGTACAGCACACAGCGTTTGAGAGCATGAAAGCAAACCCCATGACAAATTACAGCACCTTGCCTGCTTTCATCATGGACCAAGAGCTGTCACCCTTCATGAGAAAAGGTGGGGCCAAGAGCAGAGGCCAACTTGCAGTCATGACTGGTAGGAGGAATGCCGTTCAGGGCTGATGGGAGAAGTAGTGAAAGAGCAAGTGGCGTGGATGCAGTCAAATTTAGAGTACCAGCAACATGTTTGGCCATGTTTTTTTGGAAGGACCACCTTAGCTCATAAGATTTTAAAGTTTTAAAAAGTCATTTCAGAATGAAAATTTGAAGTTTAAGGACAGTGTTTCCATTTGGAAAATGAAAAAATAAATGTGAATGCCTTTTGGGATGACAACATCCAGTATCTGGGGACCACAGCCCCAAACAGCAGGTGTTCCAAGGTATGAAATAAACAGAAGATCTGGCCCTTACACCTTAAAATGGAGGCCTGCCTTTGGACCTTGTTCTTCCTTCTATAGTTTCCATCTACATTCCCTAGGGTTAAGGGGCACAGGACCCTGCAAAAGTGGAAACATCACAAATAGTGTGTGTGTGTGTGTGTCAGAAGGGGGCCAAAGTGGGGGGGATGGGCACCATGCCCCCTGACCCATCCAATTTAATTATACAATTAAGATAAACTGGACACAGAGAAAAGTGGGTTTGTCAGATATCTGAGCATTAAAACTGCAGAGATCACAGATGCCTAAGAATATAGCAGACATCATCAATTCTCCTCCTCAGTAGGTCAGGGCCATTTGGAGAAATGGGATATTGGGGGCAGGAAATGCAAGAAGTGTACATAAAACTCTCACACTTATCTTGACCTTAACTACAACCCTAATCCTAAGCCTCAGTGCATTAGGGTCAGAAAATACTGCATAGTTCTATACATTTTTTTAAAAAATGCCAGTATATAAGGGTTAAGTGTCACAGAATGCTTGTAAAGTGATGATTCCTAAAAGTACAGAGTTCCTTGTCCAGCAAATATTCCTTCTTTTCCTCCTTGACTGGTATGTGTAGTTAAAAGAAAAAAGTTGGCTGGCACGACTTTCTTTGGCTGGCACGGCTTTCTCTGGCATGGAAAAAACGAGATTCAGAAATCCTTTGGAAATCACTTAATTAGAAAATCTTTATTTTCGGTATGGTCAAAGTATAAAAGACATCTATGCCCTAAGATCCCCCTTTGGGTTTCTCCTGCAGAATCTCTTTCTCTCCCCTTTTTAAGGCATGAAATAGAATGGTCTACTTATAGAGAATTATTATATCAATGGGGCCCTCAGACAATATTGAAGGACAGGAATCAGTTAATATAAGAGGGATATAAAGTACAATGGTACGCATATTTACGAATTCAAGAAAGATATAGGAAGGATTTGGAAACAGGGGAATTTGAGTTGCAAAGGGGAGAACTGGAGGAACGTTTAATCAAAGGGGAGAAGAGACTTTTATCCCGTTTATATAAAATGCTCTTAAAATGGCAACTGGAAGATGAGGTTGTTAAAGATTATATGCTTAAGTGGGCAAGAGATGTTAGACACGAGATTATGTTAGAGAAGTGGGAGCAGTTATGGGGTTGCTACCGTAAATGGACGAGCTGCTACATTCTTCGGGAACAGACATTTAAAATGATGACTAGATGGTATCTCACCCCAACGAGGCTTTCTAAGATAAACCATAAATCATCCAATGTTTGTTGGAAATGTAAGCAAGAAATAGGCACATTTATTCATTTATGGTGGGATTGTGCCCTGGCTAGAAAATACTGGCATAGTCTATGTGTAAGAATGAAAAAAATTACAAAACTGAAAATGGAGATGGATCCCGAGGTATTTTTATTGGGTATGGTTCAAAATGCAGTGAAGGACCATCGATTAGCAAAATTGATATGGTACATGTTATTAGCAGGGAGGTTGATCTATGCAAGATATTGGAAGATAGATGAAGTACCAGAGGAAGGGGAATGGTGGGACAAGCTCTTGGATATTATGGAAAATGACAGATTAACCCATTATCTAAAGGACAAAGGAGAGGAATCTTTTTTGTTGGTATGGCAACCATTACTAAATTATGTTAAAGAATTAAAGAACTAATATAAACCCTTAAAAAATAAAACCAAATCTGTCTGGGTTGAGCATTACTTAAGGGGGTATAAAGAGATAAAGAGGGAGAGGAGAATATATACGGAAGGGAAGGGGATAGAATAATGCAAAATTAAAGAATTTATTATAAGGAAATTATGATAATATAGATACTGACAAAATAATGTATATAATATTAAATATTAAATGTAATGTAAGTTGGAGAGGGGTTGTACTAAAGGTTTTTTTTACTGTACCATTTCGCGGGAGGACGTTTCTTTTCGTGTCGAAGATTTGAGGATTCAATATATGTTTAGTAGAAATTGTAGTAGTAGGAAAGTTTAGTAAAAAATGTTTAGCAGAAATTTAGTAGAAATTGCTGGATGGATACAATGTGTATATAAATATATATATATATTATGAAAACTCTTTTTTTCTTTTCTTTTTTTGTATGTGAGAATAAAATAAAATAAAAATATAATGAAAAAAAAAAGAAAAGAAGAAAAAAACAAGAAAAAAGATAGAAGATGCAGGATGGTTACAAATGGAAGATGACATTGTCTGATCATCCTCCCAATAAAATTCTGTGACGAAAACTGTACAATAAAAAGACCTCTCTGGAAGCACACATGGAATGACTACTTTAAAATTGGCTTTAGGCTGGTTGTAGAAAAGTCATGCCTCATCAGAACTTAACAAACCTCATGGGGAAGCAATTCAAGCTCCTCATGAAATTTGCAGCTTTAGGAAAATTGAGCGTGCATTCTAGATAGGTCTTCATATAAGAAGGTCAGTGCAGGCGGCCCTCCATATCCATGGACTCTGCATGGAAGGCTTCAACCAACCATAGCTCAAAAATATTCTTTAAAAAAATCCAAAAACCAAACCTTTGAGTTGTTCACCATTTTATACAAGGGATGCTGTTTTACTATGCCATTGTACATAATAGGACTTGAACATCTATGGATTTTGGTACCTGTGGGAGATCCTAGAACCAAACTGCAGTAGATACTGAGGGTCCACTATAATGAGTCCTAACAGACTCAAGTGATGTCTGATACCAATTGAAAGCTTTATCCTATAACATATTGTGGAATATTTTGCAATACCACTGGGAATACCACTGTGGCAGAAATCTTTCTGTTTCAAGATGGGTGATCTGAAACCCTTCAGATTAGAAAGGAGTACAGAAAATCTGGATTACTGAAGTTTTTTGTGTGTGTGTGTGTGTGTGTGTGTGGATTGTTTTCTTCCTCTGCAGGCATGGTAGGGGACTGGAAAGAACACTTCACTGTGGCTCAGAGTGAGCGGCTGGATGACATCTTTGAACCAAAGCTGCAGAGCGTCGGCCTGACCTTCCGCAACCAGTTAGGAACACGTCTTTGAGTTTTTCAGCAAGACTTTTGCTGCAATGTCCAATTTTTTAAATTATTTTAATAAAATAAAGCGTGAATCTACAAGCAATGGAAAAGGTGACTTTTGTATGCGTGTATGCTCATTCTCCTCTTCAGGAAAGTCCTATTGTGTTGTCTCATAATGAGACTGAGGAGCTCTGGAAGACTTTTATGTCAGTGAATGAATGAATGAATAAATCTTTATTGCTCAGCTAAAAGCCATTGCAAGTCACCACAGTCAGGCAAAATACATCTAAATAACAGAATAGGACATTAGAAATGGTAATAGACTCATATAAAAGCTAACATACAAGAACAACGTATAAGGAATAAGCAATCAATGTAATGATTTTAAAAAATCGGAGCAATATAAAATATATCTCCAAGTTGATATAAAATAATCCAATGTAAAATTCAATATAAAATTATATAAAATTATATAAAATATACAATTTAAAATTACATTTATGTATTCTATAACACCAGGATCAATTACTTTTATCACCTCTGTATTGTTCATGGGGATAGTTTTGATATCTAGATCTTATCTTACTTGCAGCTAACAAAATTTGCAACCATAACAGTTTATTTATTTGCTCAGTCCAAAGACCATTGCAATCGAACAAATACAAAAACAAAACAAAACATCCAGGATCTCTTCAGAACAGATCGCCCTCATCACATAATAAAACAACACCATAAACATCTTCATAATAAAATAAAACACAAGGTTAAAACATAGATTACTTATTCTCATATAAAATTGCATACATTACATAATTACAATTTACAGATACCATCTCTTACTCTACAAAACTCTGATGCTTTTTATCTGATATGAGCTCTAAAAAGTTTTCTCTTGCCCTAGCAGCCTTCACTGCAAATGCAGCGACCTTTCTAATCACATGTTGATTTGTTGATTGTACTAAAAAAGCAAGTTTTTCCTTTGCTGTCCAGTATTTCCTTTTTCTTAGGAAAGGCGCTAAATAACTTTCCCTAATCTCAGAGTATATCTGACATTCGAGTAAATAATGAGCTAAATCTTCTAACACCAGCTCACCACATATGCACAGCCTTTCTTGGACTGGGATATTATGAAATCTACCCCATTTCATCATTGTATCCATTTGTTCAAAACGTAAGCGTGTAAGGGCTCTGCGAGCTTCCATGGACAGTGAGAATGTCAGATATTTTTCAAATTTATGTTCTAATTTCAGTTTAGCTAGCCATTTAGTTGCTTTACAAGATGTTAGGGCGACGATGTCCAACTGAGCATTCACATCGGACACTCTTTGTTTAACCATCTTTTTAGTATCAGGCAACCTTGGATTTAATAACTGATATGAAAAACCAAAAGTTAATAACATATTCGAAAAATTCTGTAGCCAAAATGTCCCTTGCTGACAAGTTCTTTGTTCTTCTAAACAAACCTTGGGGAGCCTATCTTCTGTTAAATTACTTATTCTACACCAGAAATTTACCATCCTGGAATATATTAGGCCCTCAATCCTATCCATCCCAAGTTCAGATCTAACTAAATAAGCCGGAGTAGATTTAGAAACACCTAAGATCGTACGCAAAAATTGGGATTGGATATTTTCGATTTTTGCAAGATTTGTAAAGCCCCAAATTTCAGCCCCAAAAATAAGTGCTGGAATTACTTTTGCTTTAAAAATATTTATAATAGGGCGTAAAGAACCTGGGTACCTATAGTTTAATAATCTATTTAAGGACTGCAAACTGGCCATAGCTTTCATTTCACTTTTCCTTATTTGTTGCACCCAGGAGCCTAATGATGAAAAATGGATACCAAGGTAGCAATAGGATTTTACTTGCTCTAATTCTTTTAAGTTGATACGCCATCTGTGTTGTTTCCTTTTCCTGCCAAAGACTACCACCTTTGACTTATCATTATTGATGACCAAATCATTTTCTATACAATATAAATTAAGATGTCTAAGTAATCTTCTCAAACCAACTTGTGTTGTTGAAAGGAGAATCATATCATCTGCATATAATAAAATATTAATTGCTTTGTTTGAAATTTTTGGCATATGAAACTCGTATTTGTGAAGAGAGGTAACAATATCATTAATATAAAAGTTAAAAAGAAATGGAGCTAAAATACAGCCTTGTCGTACCCCTTTATATGTGGGGATAGTATCTGTTAAAGCCAAATTGGCTCCTGTTCTAACCTTCAAAGAGGTTTCAGTATAAAGTGATTTCAAAAGTGCTAAGAGTCTCTGATCTATATTTGTCTTTGACAGCTTATCCCATAAACGATACCTGTTTATGGTATCAAAAGCTGCAGTTAGGTCAATAAAAGCTGCAAAGAGTTGACTGCCTTGTTTTAAATACTTTGTTATCAGATGGTGTAATATAAAACAATTGTCCAATACAGATCTCCCTTTTCTAAAGCCTGCCTGTTCTTCGGCTAAGATGGAATTTGCTTCTGCCCAATCCTCTAGTTTGTGAAGAAGATGTTTTGCATACATTTTAGCGGGAATGCTAATCAAGCTAATTGGTCGATAGTTCTTAGGATCATAACGATTTCCTTTTTTAAATATTGGCACTACTACACTAGCTTTCCAGTCGTTTGGGATACAACCAGTGTTGTTTATGTGGGTGAATAGCCCTGCCAGAACTGGTGCCCACCAGTCTACATTGCATTTAAATAATTCTGCAGGCAAAAAATCAATACCGGGGGACTTATTATCCTTTGTTGACTGAATAATGGATTTAACCTCTGTTATCATTACTGGGAACCACCCTGAAAGTGAATTAAAATTTTGTGTCCCAGCAACTCTATCAGAAGATTTTTCCTCATCTTCTTTAAAAAGCTCTAAGTAAAACCTTTCCCAACTTGAAGCAGAAATAGGGATGTCAAACATAACTTTTGACCCTTTAAGTTTATTTGTGACCAAATGCCAAAAATGAGCTGAATTTAATTGTAATGCCGCTTCTTCTAGATCAGCCCAGAATTGTTCCTGAAACTGGGCCTTCTTTACTGCAATTAGTTTTTTGTAATTACTCCTGAGTTTCAGCATCAGATTCATGTCCATTTGGTCATTCATGTCATGTACTTTACGGATACATTTTCTCAATTCTTTCCTCAGAACACTGCATTCTGTATCAAACCATGAGGGCTTCCTTTGCTGCTGTTCTTTTAAATTCTGGTTACATTTTAGAAAAGGTCTCAGATTCTTACATATGTCCTGATATGCCTCCAATACCTCACTAATATTGGCTTCTGAGGATGACACTATATTACTCAGTGATCTTCCCTGCATAGAATTATAGAAATCTTTTAGATTGCTCACATTAACTTTTTGCCATTTCAATCTCCTTTCTCCCTGAGCTTCCAGTCTCTGGACTAACCATTGGTCTGCAGAAGTCACTATCCTCTCATCAACTTTAGCTACTAGATTTACAATAATGGGTTGATGATCACTTTCTTCTCTATGGTTCACAATAATGCCAGAAAACTGTTGAACTTCAGCTCTGGTAACGCAGATATAATCCAAAGTACTAGCAGAGTTTTTGAGAAGTAGGTGAAGGGATATGGATCATTCGACTTATTACTACCTAAGATCTGCAGACCAAACATGTATGTTATCCTAAACAGGTTGATGCCAGCCTTATTTATTTTCTCATCCCTGGAACTCCATTGGGACAGGTCCTCTAAACCAGCCAACTCATCTCCCACAATTCCACACTGTTCCGCCACCTTTAATAAAGATGTTCCTAATCTGGCATTAAAATATCCCAATAAAATAAACAATGCACTGGGAAACCTTGTAGCTAATTCCTCTAATAAATGTTCTAAGTGTATCCATACATTAGCAGAGAAATATTGTGAAGAAATTGGGGGTATATAAACATTTACTAAAATAAACACAGTACTCCTTGCCTTAAGTTTTACCACCAAAAAATTGTTGGAAACTACCTTGCTGACCACCAAGTCTTGTATCCAACCTAGATCTTCCTTAATCAAGAGAGCTAAACCTCTTATGGCTCTACCTCTGGTGTTTGTTTTTTGTGCTGGTTTAACCCATGCTTTAAAACCTGGGATTATTAACTCCTCTTTGTCAGTAAGCCAAGTTTCCTGAAGAGCTATCACAGAATGTCTAGACAAATACTCTATAATGTCACCATCACATACCCTTCCCTTCCATCCTGCTATGTTCCAAGACATAATTTTAATACATTTATCGATGGAGTCATTGATGTCAGTAATCATCTTTTTTGCAACCTCTGTAGGCGGGACCATTTTAGCTGGAATGAGGGAACAATGACCATCTCTGATCCCAGTTGGACCAAAATACTCACTATACACTGGGTAGCAAGGGGGTGAATACCGTGATAAAGGGACCCTAAGCTGTACCTGGTAATTAGTAGCTATTCAGTCTGTTTTAACTGTCTTAACAGACTGGTTAACAGGCTGGATATCTTCATCATCTAAATAAACAAGCTCATCTTCAAAGGGACCTAATTTACTAACATTAGAACTTATCGGATGGATAACAACTAAATCAGGAGGTTTTACCCCACAAGGACCTGGTACACTTCCCAACTCCTCAGCATCCAGGAATCTCATTTTAACCCAATTCTTGTTATCCAGAAGGGTGTTAGAAGAAATCTTGGATAACACAGAGGCTTCTCTCTCTACTTGAGTCATAAGAAGTGGGGGTGCCCCATGATTTATCTCTGCTGAGACAACCTGATTACTCCCATTTTTTCCTGTATTCACACACTCTACACCTCCTGGCTCTACTACCATTGGGCAGATCTTCTGGTCATCAGATCCATTATTAGCAGCTATCTGCTGCTTGAGAGTAACTTGGCTCTCTTTAGAGACCACTGAGCATTTTGGAGCAACAGATTAATTATGCTCTAAACAGTTTCTCAACCAATCAAGTCTGTCCAGTATCTCTTTTTGAACACAGGGAGGGCAAGACCAAAATGAACATATAAGAGCATTCTCCTCTAACTCAAATGGCTCCAACCTTTCATAAAGGGTCTGACAAGTATCCAAGTTAGCCTGACAAGTTGTATTAGCAAGGGAGTCCAATCTCCTAGAATTGGAATGACTATGATCATTTATATCAATCAAATTAGCAATGTTGTGACCAGATATGATATTCTTACTTGACCTTAAATTATAAGAATGATGGAGCAGTGGTAATGGGGGGCTTGGTTTTCAAAAAATCTTGCAATCTCAATACCCAAGTTTAAAAAAGCATCCTTAGCCTTATAGATTATATTAGCAATAGCAGCATTTCTAAAAGTAATTGCGGCACGAACTTTGATGCCATTGTAATAAAAATATTCCACTAGAACTACATCCTTAGGTTTCAATACACCTGGTATAACCCCATTATTAATAGCTAAAAAATGAGAGATACGATTCTGCAGTGTAAGGAAACCCAATGGCTTAGGATAATTTAGGAAAAACAGCTTTTGAGGGATTAGAACCAGATTCCAATCAGAATGTATGTCTTTGTATCTTGCTGCTGCATCCTTTTGAGGGTCTTTTGAATAAGAATCTGATTTCATCCCCAGAAGTTGAGCATTATCTGTGGTAGACTTCCTGTTGAGGCGAAGGACTTCATCCCATGGGTCTAACAACTCTCCCTCCATAAAGCCCTTATCAGCTAGTAGATTTTTAGATGTTTCTAGACGACCAACTGCAACAACTGGCTGCAACAGATTATCAGAATTATTATGCCCACACTTTTTTGCCTTTTTATTATCTTTTTTCTGATTTTCCAAACAATTTTTTTGATCTGATTTTTTAATAAGATTGTCTTTGTTCAACAGTTTAAACAAATGCTCCCAATTTCTTTTCTTATGGCGTTGTGATTTAATAACCTTCTTACTTTTTTAACATTTTTACTTTTCTTCTGTTTTTTACAAGCTCCGTTTGACTCTTCCTTACTGCTTTTTGTGCACTGGGTCCTTGGGGGTTGTTTTCTTGATCCTGTCTCTGATAGAACTCCTCCTCTAAGGCCAGTTGGTGTTAGTCTCCTCATAGTTATTAAATGATCCTCAGCCAAAGCTGTCAGCAATCTATTGCTTTCTGCAAGGAAGTTTTTAATAAGTACGAGTTCCTCATACACCATAAGAAGCCCACCTTGTAAAAGAATAGAATTATAGTCGAAGTCCTCTGTCTGAGTGCATATAGATCTCAACTTAGAATTTGGACCCTTAGACACGTTGCAGCGTGCCAGATCAGTCAGCTGTTTTTGAGTAAACTCTTCTATCCAGGCAACATCCTGAACAGTTTTAACACCGGTGGAGGAGGACAAAACTTCAACAGGAAAACTTACCCTTGAATGCTCCCCTCTTTGCTTTATAGGGTAGTCCATGGTTGATTCCGAGTGCAACAAATGAGAGACAGAATCATGTATAAGGTTTGAAGGTCTCTCAATTGACCAATGAGTTTTCTCTAATAAAGGACTGGAGTCAGATGATTGTGCTGTCACCGCAAAGCTCAACTCAGCTGCAAGATTAGGGAAAAATGGTTCTGCAGCAGAGGATTTTGGTGTTTGTGTCAGTCCTTTAAGATCCAGAGACCAGTCTAACACAGAGTTTGCAGAAACTGCTGGTTTAGCTTCATCAACTTCCTTGGGAGCAAAAAACTGTGTGATTTTCATCTGGTCTTTCCCAAGATTCATGGGAATGCTCTCAAAAACTGGCGAAATGCCTAAATTTCTATAGGCCCTTCTGGTAAGCATAACTTATTCTCACAAGTGCTCCTGAAGTATCCAGAAAATTCGTCCCAGCAGCTTTAAAAACTAGCCAGTGTCCAAAAGTTATGCAGTCTTTTGGTCAACAGCAGCCTATTATCACCGGTAACTCATTCCAGCAGAACAGCAACAAAAAAAAAAATATCTTTCAAAGTTAGTTCCTCAGCCAAAAACAGCAACAGTAGCTAAGAGCTGACTGGAATTGGTTAAAGACACAACACCGTTAAGGGAGCTTAGCATTTACAGATAAACATTAGCGAGGCCATGGCACAACAAAGCAATAAAACTATTAAACCTAAGAAAAACAAACAAATTACAGCAGAGACTCTAGCAAAGCATTCCTCAGATAAACAAAAGGATAAACTTTCAGAGGAGCTCTTTACAGCAGCTGCTGCCTCGTCGCCATCTTGGCTCCTCCTCGACTGACTTTTATGTCAGTAGTGCACAAACTCTATCATGTTGTACTAAGTTGGTAAGGCTTTGAGTATGATCCCAAAGGTGGGCTATATGTTTGACATCTGAAGACCGGCTTAAATTAAATGCAGATAGGTTGGTGCAAAGAAGAGTCTGCATAACTTGGGTTACACTCATCACTGTCAAGGCAGAAGCAGTGAGTCATATTATTTAAAAGTTTTGCTGACAAGCTGTCCTCTTCCCAGTTTGCTTCTTGTTTAAACAGAGTTCTTATAGGAAAGCCAGCATGGTGTAGTAGTTTGAGCATTGGACTACGAACTCTGGAGACCAATTTCCTGCATAGCATGGAAATCCATTGGGTGACCTTGGGTGCATGACACACTCTCAGCCATAGAAAACCCAGTGAAAGGATAGCCTTACGGTCTCCATAAACTGGAAACAACTTGAAGGCACACAAGAAGAATAACAATCACACACGGGTCTCTTTCTGTCTTTTGTTCGTTATTTTTACTTTAGATTTTCCCTACTTTTTCTCTAGCTTTTCCCACCTCCTCCTATACTGATCTTGTTTTCTTCACAAATTCTTCCCGGTATGCTTTTTCCCCTAAGCTTCCCTTCCTTCCTTCTTTATTCTCTGTAATATGATTGGATGGGGAAATGATGTTTCTGCCTGTAAAACAAGAAGAGAAAGAAGTCTTCTTAAGACAACGCATCTAAAGTTGGCCATAAAACTACAGGTAGGAAACACACCTTTGCCTGCTAAACAGAGCTCACTCACAGTATGGAAAATGGCTGTTCAATGGCTCATACAGCTGCTTTGAGCCCTGGTGAGCCAGTGCAATCACTCAACTAATCTTCAATCTGAGTGCCTTATTCAAAGCCTATAGAGCAGGGATTGGCAACTATAGAAGGCTAGGGGGCTATTAGCTCCCCTCCAGGAGACCATGGCAGGCCACATCCCTCCTTGCTCCTGAAAAAACAAAATTGGGACTCTAGAAGCCATTTTGGGTCATTCTGATCCAACTCCTTCTATTGAAGCAGATTGAAACAAAGGAGAAACTGGTCCTGTTTTTATTGCCTTCAAATCACTACAGATGAGAAGTTGTAGTGTAAGTTCTTAAAGGGAAGAAAATGTTTCTTATCCCTTTTGTTGCCTCTTCTACTCAGGAGAATCCCCTGAATTCTCACAAAAACCAACAGTGAAACATATGTAACTCATTGGGATGAGGCCTTCAGGTTTGAAAACACAGAGTATCTCCCTTCTGAGAGAAGCCTTCTGTTTGGGTTTTGCAATTTTTCTGTTACTCATAAGTTCCTCTTTGTTGGAAGGTTGTTGCAGCAAACAATGATTTACTAGAGGGCATCCTTCTTGAGCAATCTCTTCTATTTAACCAGTGGTGGAAGTTAAAAGAGTATAGCGGGGTGAAGTCATTGGAACAGAAATAAGTAAGGAAGCTAAAAGTGTCTTTTTTCCTCATCCTTTGAAATGGGTGTTTAGAGTTTCAGTATTTTTTTCATTTGTGCGTGGCTGAGGTTTTAACGTACTTGATTTTCTTGTGAATGTAAGTATGATGATAAATGTACCTGATTTGTAACAATAGGTGCAAAAGTCTTAAAATTTGTAATGAATTAGAGGTACTTACTCTATAAAGAAGCGGTTAAGAATACATAATTTATGTGCATATTATCTCAAATGTACTGGTGCTTGGCTGAGAGTTGGCACTCTCCTGGAACTCTGCATTAGAAGTGATTTACACTTTGCTAGCATTAGAGGTGATTTCAGCTAGAGATTCTGTGGCCCACTGTAACAATTTGGCAACCATAGTCCTGATTAATTTTCTGCTGTCCTACCTGTTCAGCTGCTTTTAAAATGTCTCAGTTTCTCTTTCCTCCTCCCACTTTCCCCCTTTCTCTTTTTTCAGTTTCTGCAAACTGAATTCAAAATGCAGTAGTTGGCTCACTATTAACTCAACAAGAAGGAGAGGAGAAGAGGGGCAGAAGCTTGCCTTTCCCGGTAGGCTCAGACAAAAGCAAACTGCTTCATCCTTTCCTAGTTTGCATGGTCTTCTGCATTAATAACTTTTGCCATTGTGGCTACACTCAGACATTGATAGGCAGTGCATGTCCCAGTTTTCATCTGTGAAGTATTGGAGGGCACGCTATAAATGAATATGCTCCACTCAGGTTACAGGTTGTGAGTGACAGAGGGCATGGTACTTAGACTTCTCTGCCAGAGAGCTCTTGGGCTTCACTAAATTTTGTACAAAGCCTAAGATTCCATAGGATGCAGTCATGGCATAATGATCATATCATAGTGATATATAATTGTGCAGTGTAGAAGGGCTCAGAGAGAGTGGGGGCAGAAGGAATAAAAGAAAGCTGAGGATATTTAAAGAGACAAAACCGGAAGATTGGTATGTATGGTATTCATGGGCCATCATAGAGGAAGCAGATCAGAGGCACAAGCTACTAGGGGAGGCCAGGCAAGGATAATCCATTCCTATGATCTCTTCTGCATTGACAAGGGATGGATCCTGAATCTAGCCATTGGAAGCTGGTGAAGATTGAGGGAGTCCCCTTGTCCAGTAAAACTGCAGACAACTGGGATCAAATAAGAGGTTTCCAAGCTCGGCCTGATGATCTCCTCATCTGCACTTACCCCAAAGCAGGTAAATATACAGAATATTGGAAGCATTGATGTCACTGTGGGAAGAGAACAAGAGAGTTGGAATTTAAAAGACCACTGACTAGATGCTGGGTTCTTCATGTGTCTTCCCCTCCACCCATATTTTGGCAGGGACCAGTTGGATCCAGGAAATTGTGGACATGATCCAGAATGGAGGTGATCCACAGAAATGTGATCAGCTTCCCCTCTACCAACGGAGTCCCTTCATAGAGCTGTTCCTTCCAAAACCCATTCTCTCGGGTGAATAGAGTGACTGCTTCAAGGAACAAAAGGAGGGTTCCCGTGACTGAGGCTGAATGTCACTCTCTGGTGTTTCAGGTGTTGAAGAGGCAGAGGCAATGCCTTCCCCAAGGATACTGAAAACTCACCTCCCAGTCCAGCTCATACCACCTTCTTTCTGGAAGCAAAATTGCAAGGTGAGGCCTATTGGAGAGGGGTTAACAGAAGGACAGAGCTTAATGTGGGTCAGTGCCCCATTCCATTGACTGAGTGCTTAATTTGACTCATACTTTGCCATGGGGCCCATTTGTAGAGCCAAAACTATGCTCCAAATAATGTAATTTAAAACAAATGTAATGAGTGTCTGTGAGCATTAGCACAGTCTTTTTAAATGTTGCATATTATAGATGTAATATTTAAGCTTCTAGGTTTTTTTTTAATTAAAGAAATCCAAAAAGATAGACTCAACAGCACCATCTCTTGAGCTTTACTCACAATGGATTGGTCGTACCGGAATTCATATCTTTCAGGTTGTTGTTGTCGTCATGAACCTTGAAGTCCACTCTGGACTTATGGCAACCCACTCATAGGGTTTTCTTGGTAAGATTTATTCAGGGGAGTTTTGCCATTTGTTTTCTCTTAGGTGGAGAGAGTCTGACCTTCCATGGTCACCCAGTGGGTTTCTATGGCTGAGCAGGGATTTGAACTCTGGCCTTCCAAAGTCGTAGTCTAACACTGAAGTGACTTTACTGTGCTGGCTCTTGCCTTTCAGATATCCTTCCTCAAAGATGCTGCCAGCACAATTACCTGGAGGTCATTAAATGGGATCTTCTAAATGGTCACTAAGTGGGGCCTACTTCCAAACTGACATGTATCAGATTTCTCTGTGAAAGAATTTGAGCACATCTATAGTGAACCATTATAGCACCTTGGTATGACTTTAAATGCCACAACTCCCTTCTAGAGAATCCTAGGAATTATAGGATTTGTAGAATTCTGGGATTTGTAGTTTGGTAAAGTACTTAGAATTCCCTGCTACAAAGCTAGTGGTGAAGCCCAGCTGAATTGACTAGATCTCTTTAACACAGAAATCTGAAAACTTCACCAAACCACAAATCCCAGGATCTCATAGGATGGAGCCATGGTGGACATTATTGTTGTTGTTGCTGCTGCTGTTGTTATAATTGTTATATTCATTTATACCCTGTTTTTTCCACTATATTGAGACTCAAGGCTGCTAACAATATTTTTTAAACAGTACAGACTAATATGTGTGGGTGCATGGGTGCAAAAAATATAAATATAAAATTAATTAAAACGCAATTAATTGTTTAATTAAAAATGTTAAAATTCATGAAATGAGTATACAAACCATAAAAGTATACAGCACATCATAGGCTAAGGTGGTATGTAGCTGAAATAACTGAGCAATGTAGATGCATCTTGAATCACTATTAAAATAATTTTTAGGGGATGGAGGGAAGATCTTGTACAGTATAGGAGTGGGTAGCTTATAGGATGGACTGGCTGCAGATGATGGAGGTTTTAGTTCAGTACTTCAGAAGGACGCTAGAGTTAAGGAAGACTGGATTCCTAGTTTCAGTTGTATCTTCTTGGTTTTACTGTCTTTCCATAGATCATTTATTTGGCCAGGAATGTCAAGGACAATGCTGTCTCCTACTTCCACTTCTGTCGCATGAACCAACTTATTCCCAAACCTGGAGAGTGGAAAGATTTCCTAGAGGATTTCATTGCTGGGAAGGGTGAGTGGTGAGGCTAAAGAAAAGAAGGCAGAGCTGTTTGTCAAGATAGGTGCCTGTTTTAGGGGAAAGAATAAAGTCTCCTTCATTGAGTTCATTGCTGTTTGGGGAGAACTGATTCCTGGTTAGGGATGGATCAGAATATTTTTCAGATTATTTTCAAATAAGCATTTACCAAAACTTGCAGATTTCAGTGTATGAGGAAGTGAAACAGGCAGATTTGACCATCTCTTTATGTAAAAAAGATGATGGCTTGCAATTAACAGAAACTTCTGAAAAAGGATGTGAACTTGATTTGAACTTTAGAAAGATCTTTCTTATCATGGTTGTGGATTGATTATTATTTCATTCCTGAGAAAGATAAGAGAAAAATAATTTCTTGCTAGGATATTGGTTTGTTCTAGTTAGGTTCATGTAATCCTCACATAGTAACCTCGGGGCCATCCCGGATAATACGCTCCTACCACCAAAAGTTAGTTCTGTACAGTATAGTCCTGAATTGTGTTTGGTTCAACATTTAATTTGGGTGAATGATATGGTCAAACATTCCACCTCTCTCCATGCCAATTACAGTCAAAATACATAGGAATAAAAGAAGGAACTACTGTAAACAATGTCAGTATGGCTTCATTGTTTTCTCTCCAATCAGGGAAAGTTACTTTGAGGAAATAATAGAGGTGGATTAAGAAGCCATGCTTCATTATCTAGCTTGTGTTTCATTGCAGGCATCTACGGCTCATGGTTTGACCATGTTTGTGGTTGGTGGGAAGCGAAGGAGCACCATCCAATTCTGTATCTGTTCTATGAAGACATGAAAGAGGTAAGTATCTCTTGTACCTCCATCCCTCTGTCCCTTCCTCCCCCCATGTGCATGCACTGTCTCTCTCTCTCTCACACACACACTCACTCACTCACACACACACACACACTCCAATGTTGTACTTTCCATGAACCAGAGTCTCAAAGTTCATCTCTCTAACATATGTCATTATTTTCTGTTTTTCTGTTATTTATATTCAAAGGAGTTAATGCTCCAGTTAAAAACTCCATCATAAAAGCCCACATCTCTCAAACAAACCACATCTCTCAAACAAATCTCCAGATTAAGTTAATGGGGTGTTGTTTGCTTCTGGCTACAGGGGACCAGCTTATTAAGCACACTGGGATAAAGTTAAATGTATTCATGGTGAACTTATATCAAATCTCAATTAGTCTAATTTAAGCATGACCGTTGACTAAATTGAGCCAGCATTGTATAGTGATTTGAACATTGGACTATGACTCTGGAGGCAAGAGTTCGATTCCCCGCTTGATCATGGAAACCCCCACTGTGTGACCTTGGGCATATCACACACACTCAGCCCCAGAAAACCCTGTGATAGGTTCGCCGGCCATAAGTTGGAAAAGACTTAAAGGCACACAACAGCAGTTGGCTAAATTGGAGGTGTGCTCCATTCCATGCCACCTCCATTACAGTACTGTTGAAGATTTCTAAGAAGGTTAAATAGTTAACATGCTGAAAGATCCTAGTTCTGGCAACAGAGTTGACATTTTTTATTAACAGTGAGAGAATCAAATGAAGTTAAGAAGACTTTTGCTAAGATTTCGAATCTTTAGATTTCGGTCTGTCTGTAATGCCCTTCACAAAACAGAAGAGGAAGCCTAAAACCTAATTAATTACACTTCCAATCATAACTGTTTTGTCTCATCTCAGGATCCAGCCCGGGAAATCCGAAAAGTAGCCCAGTTCTTGGGCCTAGAACTCCCAGAACTTATTCTGAATCAGATTGTGCAGCACACAACATTTGAGAGCATGAAAGCAAACTCAATGACTAATTACACCACCCTGCCTTCCTCTGCCCTGGACCACACTGTGTCACCCTTCATGAGAAAAGGTAAGAACCAACTTTGAGCAACACCTGAAGCAGTGAGGTGCTGTTGTTGTTCTTTCTATGTCATCTGACTTAGGAATTCTGGCTTGTTATTCCTAAATAAGCCATATATTGCAAACCAAAAAAACCAAACCTGGATTTATGATTCTAGCTCACAAAGTGAGGAACAAGGGTGACTCTTCTGTTTGGGTTATGCGCAGCTTTACAAACACTTCCTGTGGTCCATGTAAGAGGGAATGCTGGGTTCTTTTGAATAAGCATGTTTCTACTTGCCACCTCTGTAGAAACATGCTTATTCAAAAGAACCCAGCATTCCCTCTTACATGGTTGTTGTTCTCTTGACTCAGGCAGAGAAAATGTGAGGCCCCAAGACCTTCCTATCAAACATTTCCCAGAACCTTCTGCTAAGTAACTGTGACAGTATGACAAAGGTGCAGGAGCTCCTCAGAAGAGAAATTGCTCTTGGCAAGGATTCCTTGACTATAAACCTTTGCACAGTTGGATACTTGCTAGACTTACAGATGCAAGAAAGAAGAATGGGAAACTGTTGAGAACTCTTCACTCCTGGATTTTTTTCTATGTAAAGCAACCATTCTCAGTTTAGGCAGAATAACAATGAGGCCCAGAAGTTCAGCCCCTGAGATTCACTGTCCCTGAACCATGTATTTGCCTTGGCCAGGGGTGCCAGTTCAGAATCATTGCAGGCCCTGTGGTTTCCAGGCCCCAAACCCTGAGACCTCGGGGCAGCCCTTGGTGACATCATTGAATGCTAGGCCTTAAATACCAACCACAATTGCTCACAGCTTGTCATTCAAATACACTTGCAAATCCTGCATATTTTTCTGACTGGAAGTTATGACAGAAATCTGTGCTAAAGGGACTGTTCTCTGGTGAAGATGAAAAATGAAGTGATTATTCCTTAGGGAAACAGGACCTTAATTTGCTTTTAGCCAGAAGGTAGATGCAGAGCAGAGAGAAGAGTCAACAGTGCTGTTGCAATGACAGGGAGAGAGCAGGAAGCTGAGCTAATGTATAGTTCCCCCCAAAGGTTTTTGGAAATTCCAGCAAAAATACATAACTAGACATGCACATCAATGACATTGCGGGAGGGTAGTACTTTGATGCCCTCCCCAGAAGAGACTAGAATGCTTTGTGTTCAGCACAGAGTGCCAGAGCACATTACATGAGAGGGGGAGATCCATAGGCCAGGTTGTCCCTGCATGTGTCCTCATTTGTTCTGAGCTGTGCAGTGTATGTTCACAGCTCATTTTGGGGCCAGATGAGAATTTTTCCCTCTTTCTTTGTCAAGGTTTTTTTTTTGCCTACCCCCACATTGTAACCAAGAGACTAGGGCAATTGGCACTGGGTGGTGTCATTAAATAGGCAATCATCTGGCAATTCATGGAGAAGGATATAGGCCTGTAGCCTGCACCTTTGGCACCCCCTTTGGGTGTAGGGTAAGGCTCTGAAACTTCTTCTTTAAGGTTCTGAGATCCAGGGGGGTGGGGAAGGAGCCAACCCTTGAGGCTGACCTCAGATTAGGGCCCTCACTTCCAGGGTCTTGAAACTTGGGTGGAAGGCCACTGTGTTTAGCTTCCAAGTATTGCCAGCAGGGGAGCAACTCCAAAATAATTGGATTGCTCTCAGGTCTCAACTGTGATGCCCAAGAGAAGGTTGAAGCAGGTAGTCCTTTGGGTGACACCTGGCGTCACCTGGACCTGCATCAAGTTGCTCCCCTCTCTTTCTCCATTTTCAGGCTGACACAATGTAAATCGTTTTAGGTCAAACAGTCACCCTTAGTTAACCTAATGTGATGTGTGCGGTCTTATTCCAGGGCATCAAATCAACCTTGCACAGTGTACCAAGCTGCTGCTCTCCTAGAGGAATTGGAGATTTGCAAAGGGCTCTTTTCTCTTATCTGAAGCTGAGCCCACCAAAACTGGGGAATTTGCACTCTTGTGTCCCATCTGGAGATGACCCATGAAAACTATAGCCAGCCCCTGACATCTGGTAACCATAGCCTTGGAACATCATGAAGAGTCCTCTACAAAGCAAATGGGATTTGATTATGCTAGTTCTAGGGCATGGAAAGGTTTTTCCTTACTACGAAGTTTTCCCTGAGTTTGGAATGGTTGGAATTTGTTGGGTTAGTACAGTAAGAAGAAAGGATGAGACATTGTGTTCTTAAGAGTTTTTCATACTAGGGTTGTTTTCCTGACCTGCAGGTACCGTAGGAGACTGGAAGGAACACTTCACAGTGGCCCAAAGTGAATGGCTGGATGCTATCTGTGTGCAGGAACTGGGGAGAAGTGGCCTGAACTTCTGTACACAACTGTGAGAACGTGTATCTCTCCTACCAAGTTAAATTCTCACCCAGAGACGACCAAGCACCTGGACAAATTGATCCAAGTATCTTCATTGAGTGCACAGCTGTCTTTCTGTTCATTCCAAACTAGCTCTTGCACAAAGGGGCAGAGAAGAACAGCTCTTTAGAATTCACATAAGATTCTCGGCTGCTGATTGAGAGAGACAGAAATGAGCCATCAAGAACGGTACATGTAACAATTCATGTTAAGAATATCTCAGCCAAGACTGTTTAATTTTTGTTTCCCACAGTAGGAAAGGATATGACTAGACTAATATACAGCTGCAATCACTCCACTGAAACAACTGTTCACAACTGCTATCTTCAGCCTCCAATCTGAATGGCTCATGTCCATCCTGTGCACTTCTGTTAAAGTAGTTTCTTTTCAGGCCACTATTACTGCATATTGGCTCTTGTATTACCACATGGGACACACAGGAAGTCTTCCAGCGTGTCTAGGGGACCACTGTACAAGTGTGATTTTGCCATATAAAACACCCTCATTCAGTGAGTGAATCTCTGCTCCTGGAAACATACAATAGTTGTATGGAGAGGGCCAGAGAAAAAAGGTCATTCGAATGATGTGCATGTAATGACTGACAGCAAAAAGCACAGGTTCTTGGAACAAAGTTTCTAGTGACTTCCACATAGCAGCCAAAACATCACCACAAGTTTCATGTTATGGTGTGTGCGGCCCTGCTGTCAAAGCGTGCTCCTTGTATTTCTGACATACATAACATGTTCTCCACCAGACTGAGTTGAATTGGACTTCTTGTCTGAGTTTGGGTCAAGATTGAGAATCCTTCTAGCATAACCTTGCAGGGATATATGGGTTGGGGGGGGGTCTGTCCTCCAAATGTCACCCCTTCAATTATCTGCATCTCATCCTGGATGTCAGTTTCCTTCCTCAAAGGCCCCTCCCTGAACTGCAAATCCCAGGATTCCATAGGATGTTGAAAGTGGAATAAGAGCACTATAACAGTTGTGTGGGAATGGCCAAAGTGATGGTCCCTTGACCAATGTTGGCTCCTGTGCCAGTGGCTGCCAGTCCTTGTCAAGTTTCTAGGAGAGAAAGAAACAATTGTACTCAATGGGTACAAATTTAGTGCTGGTCCCTGGCACAGTGGAAAAAAATAATTGCTGGTTCCTCACCCCAGAAAGCTTGAGAGGCCCTCCTTTAAGTTTACAGAAGAGAAAGTCTCCCTGTGAGTTTCATAGGATATCAATAGGCACACACATTTCAGAGAGGACTAACTCATGCAGGGAATTCAGCAGAAGGTTCTGAAGAGAAGTCCAGTTGTAGCATAGGAGAAACACCATCCAGGAGATCACACCCCTTGCCCTCTCACAAACTGATCCATGTTGAATCATGATGAAATAAATTTCAGGGGGAGGTGGGAAAGACTGAGAGAGAGATCAAAAAAAGGGATATTGAAAGACCAAATTCCTTTTGCTTACAACACTACACAAACATACAGGTTTAACAAGAAAAGTAAATTCATGGAGCCCCTCTGGCTGGCGCCTGTCCTTTGCGTGTGAGAAATATGAGCCTGAAGCACACAGCCTTTCTGCTCTGTCATAAATGGACACACCCCACGGAAGTTCTAGGCTATGCAGCAATCTGAGAAGCAAGAAAAAGAAACAGAAGTGAAGAAAGAAGGTTGACAGTCTCTAGTGAGAGTAAAGTTGATTGGTAAGTATAACGTGCTACTCATCGGCCAGAACATGTTGCTGGAGAGAATGGGACAGAAGGACTGTGAGATCAGGGTGGGCACAGTTCATTCACATTATCCTTTCTGCTGCATTGCCAGGGGATGGATTCCAATTTAAAGCCAGGAAGTTTGGGTGCTGAGTTCATCAAGCGCTTAGAGCCAGTGGAGTTGGAAGGGGTCCCTTTGCTTATTGATACTGTAAAGAACTGGACTAAAATAAGAGAATTCCAAGCACGGCCTGATGACCTTCTCATCTGCACCTATCCCAAAGCAGGTAAAATTATGGGAGTGATGAAATGCAGAGCATTTGCAGGGTTTTGGGGAGAGAGCAGTGAAGTTGGGGTATACAGGGCCACTGGCAGAAGGTTGGATTCACCATATAATTCCATGTCCTTCTCTTCCATCAGGGACCACTTGGATCCAAGAAATTGTGGACATGGTCCAGCAAGGTGGTGATGTCCAGAAATGTGCTCGGGCTCCTGTCCACCAACGGAGCCCATACATGGAACTGTTCCCTCCAAAACCTTTGCCATCAGGTGAAAGAAGGGGTACTGGTTCAGGATATGGAGGAAAGAGGGAGAAAAGGGGAGAGTTCCTCATTCAGTGTGAATGAAGCTGTAAGTCTCTCTTGGTTTTGCAGGCTTGGAAGAGGTGGAGGCAATGCCCTCTCCACGGACAATAAAAACTCACCTTCCAGTCCAGCTCCTGCCACATTCCTTCTGGGAACAGAACTGCAAGGTGAGAGGGGACAACTGGAGGGGGAGGTTGGTTCATGGAAAAAGCTTGATCTGAGGGAAGGTTCATGTCCTAGAACCTGGAAAAGATGAAGCAATAATGAAAGGAGAGACTGAGACAGTTGCTTCTGCTGCTGAATCTGTTCAGACTGTTCGGCAAGCCTCTCCATATCATAGCATCTTACACTTGTTCCTGTCACCAGAGGGGGGACTTGCCTGAATAAGGGGAAGAAAGAAAGAGTATTAACTTGTATTTCAATCTTTTGTATGTATTTCCTGTACTTTCACTGGTTATCCCAGCCAGTATGCCACTGCTGTTCTTGGTCTTCTGCCCACTATAAAGCTCTGTAGTTGACTCCAACCTTAGGACTGCCTCAGTTCCCTGGAACACCTTTGAGGCTTTCATATACTTCACAATGAAAGCACTATGATTCTACTTTAACTGCCAGGGGTGTACCCTAAGAAAAGCTGGGGTTTGTAGTTTGATGAGGCTCTTGTGTTCTGTTGTTGAAAATTCTAAATAACACCCTCACCCAAATTCCAAATGCCAGGATTCCACAGTCAGTTAAAGTGGAATCATAGTACTAAAACTGTGTACGGTCAGCTCTCCACGTTTGTGGGTTTCACTTTCTCAAATTTGATTATTCATGGATTATTTGCTGTCATCTCTGCTGCCTCCCTATGCCATTTTTAAGAGGCGCTGTACATCCCTATTAAAAATGGTGTGGGGCAGCAGTGGAGGTGGCAGTAAGCCCCACCAGCCACCCACTTCTGCCTTCTGACAGGACTCTGATGCCTCAGAAGCACCCATGGTGGGGTGGATATGGTGATCATACTTTATTGTGTGTTAAATGTGATTTGGGAGGGCCTAGAGTTATTCATGGTTTTTCTACTTTCGTGAGGGTCCTGTGCCCCTACCCCTAGTGAATGTGGAGGGATGACTGTAGTGTTAAAAGAGTCCCTACACTCATGTATACACTTACAACTGTGAGCTGGGTCCTTGCTAGACAATTGCTCACTTTATCTTACCCACTAGCATAATCAGTCAAAACGTGTGTGTCAGTACATTCACAAGCAGAAGTGAATTAAAAGGCTGAAGATTACTTAGTGTCCAGAAACATCTGGTTTCAGACAAACACTTTTTAATACCTTGTTATTTTGTTCTTGTTGTTTGCCTTTGGGTCATACCTGACTCATGGTGACCCTAAGGTGAACCTATTATGTGGATTTCTGGGACAGAGTGTGTGACTTGCTGAAGGTCACCTGGGGGTTTCCATGACCAAGTGGGGAACTGAACGCTGGTCTCAAACCGCTCAACTCTCAAACCACTATACCACACTGGCTCTCCTCTTATCTTAGAATTATTTTTTAAAAAATGCCTGCTTACTTAACTCACATAAATCTATTGTAAATCCACCCCCACCATCTAACCAGAAACAGTAAACAATGCTGACTCTACTCTCCCTAATCTCCCCACTTTATAACAACTGCACTAGAACTATCTCACATACCAGTTTCCAACCCTCTCGTTCACACGCCCAGCCACCATCAGCCACCTCCAGCATACTCTCACACCCTCAACAGACCAATTACCCTAAACTAGCTAATAAATTTGTTGTGGTTATTGTGTGCTTTCAAGGCATTTCTGACTTAATGGCAACTGTAAGGCTATCATTGAGTTTTCTGGGTCTGAAAGTATGTGACTTTCACCCAGTGGGTTTCTATGGCCGAGCAGGTCCCATAGAACGTAACTGTTGCTGTTGCGGACCTTCAAGTCATTATTGACTTACTGTGGTTCTAAGGTGACCCTATCATGGGTTTTTCATGGTAGAATTTGTTCAGATGAGGTTTGCCCTTGTCCTCCTCTATGGCTAATAGAGAGAGTGTGACTTGGCCAAGCTCACCCAGTGCATTTCCATGGTTGAGCAGGGATTTAAACCCTGTTCTCCAGAGTCCTAATCCAATGCTCAAACTGTTACCCTGAAAACTGGGGGTGTCCCGTGAGGGGCGCCCACTTGCCAATCAAAACCAAACTGGGGGAAATTAGCTTGAGCACTATTTTGACATGCGAGAGGCAGGGTAACTTAGCGAGATCTTGAACCCAACGTCTACGGCTTCCGGGCAATGAGCAGGCCAGGTTACAATGATGACAACTTTATTAAACAAAGCAGAGTGAATCAAACACACACGCACACTAACTAACTAAAAGAATAAGAAAAAGAGAATCAGGGGAACAATGGGTAATACGACACCTGGTCGCGATGTCCTGCAGAATCTGAAGCGATGAATGACGGGGCTCAGCGCTGGGTGCTGAGGGGAACTCTTGAACCAACTGGCAGCAAGTCGGGATGGCAGCTCAAGAGGAACCAACGAGGTCCCAAAATGGGGACTTTTTATAGGGTGAAACATGCCTGTCGGCTATGGCAAACCAAGTAGGGAACAAAAGAGTTTTGGCGCTAGACAAAAGGATCTGGTGAGGTCACTGTCAGCCTGATCGGATTAGCGTTGAAAGACAAAAGAGTGGCCGGTGAGCTAATGGCCTTCTCCAAGAGATGGTTTGGCGGGAAACCACGCCACTATTGTGGAGTATGGGTATGAGAGTCCCCTGAAGCTACGTGAGGCTTGGGAAATGCTGGCTTGAATGAGGAATGGAATTTGAACTATTAATCAGCCGCAGCCAGTACATGCCTCTTCGGAAACCAACCCAAACACGTGCAGCGGGGCCGCCGAGCGTGGTCTAGCCAAGGCCGAATTAAGCGATATCAAAGTGATATTGGGGGGGTCCCTTCTTGGATCCCATAGTCGCCGTAACAAAACCACTATACTACGTTGACTCTAGAACAGCGGTTCTCAACCTGGGGGTCGCAAGACCCTTTCACGGGGGTCGCCTAAGACCTGGCTTCAAGCCCTTCTCAGGTTGAGCTTCTAAGGCTCCCGAACCATCTTTCCCCCATTTTAACTAAGGGAAGAAAGTCATGGTGGCGGGAGCCGGGGAGCCCGTTCCCTCTCGCGCTCTCTGACTGTGCACGGGGACTAGCCGATGGGAGAGGCGAAAGTGGGCGCCCTTAAAGCCTGCTGAGAGAAAGGCTGCCGAGCGAGCAACGGAAGAAATGGTGGCGGCCCCGGAGTGGGGTTCGATCTGCGAGAAATTCCGCAGGGCCCTCAACCTCTCCTACATGGAGTCCAAGAAGGACCCGGAGACCGAGCCCTATCGCTCCAAGTATAGCGCCCGGCTGCTGCTCGAAGGCGTTAAGCAGCTGCTGGGCTCCGAGGAGGTGGGCGAGGCCGAAGGCACCCCGAGCGTGGGTGAAGATGCAGGCAACGGCCACGGCGGCGGCGGCGGCGGCGAGGCAGAGCGCCTGTGCGCTGTGCGGCTGGCCGTGGTCGAGTACGAGCTGGAGCTGAACGACACCGACACCTCCATCCGGCCCAGCACGTGGGGAAGGCCAGGCGCGGGGCGGGAGCGACCCCCTGGAGGCGCACGGCGCAGCGACAGGGAGGCCGGGCAGAACCGCGGCTCCCTTCCCTGCGGGAGGGGAAGGGGCCGCCGCGGCGCGTGCGGCTCGTCGCACGCACGCACGCACACCCGCTCGGGGAGCACCCCGGCCCCGCGGCCAACGCGAGGGGCTGGGGTGCTCCCGGAGCGGGCGCGCGCGCGTGCAGCGACATTCTGAGCTGGGGTTGAAACTGGTCATCCCACAAAACAGTTCTGTGTGCTTGTTTTTAAGACTTCAAGAGAAGCCTATTCCAAATGCAGCTTATGGTCATGTTCAGAGCGGGCGAAGGGGAGGGGGCGGGGGCGGGGGCGGGTGCCCGGTCCGCCGACCCCCAACCCCTCCTCCCGCCCCGTCGCCGGCCCTCCACCGCGCCCGCTCTCCAAGGGACTCGCTGGGAAAATGGGTCTGGGACTGGATATTAACAGAAGACGAGAAGGCAGCCCTTTTATGCTTTTTTTTTTAAATGAAAGTTTTAAGAGAATAGTAAGAGGGATTCATTGAAAATGTGGGTCCGAGATTTTTTTTCCCCTGTATACTGGCATTGCTTGCAATGTGTTAGCCCTGTAAATGCTGTGGCAGAGGATAAGTTGAGCTTTCCAAGTGTGGATCTTTAGAAATTTTACCACACTCCCTTTATTTCCGCCCAGTCCTTCACAAGTCTTCCTTTTTCCAAACTTTGCCAGCTGTTACTTTCCTCTGGCGCTCTCAAATCTCTCCTTCTTTCTGTCTTCCCCACACGAACCTTGCTTGCTCTTTCCATACACTGAAGTCCAGTCCAGCTTTTCGTTCTCAGTTCAAAAGCACAGTCCCAGAACCCACCTTTGTCTCTCTTCCAGCTTCTACTCTCCTTTCGTCCTTCACTGTTCAGCTCCAGTTTTTCACTTCCACTCTATCTTATTTTCAGTCTTCTTTCAGTTTTCTTCGTCACAATATCCAGTCTATCCCAGACCACTCTAAGGCCATTTCCGCACTAGCCTGTTCTAGCGCGATGATCGCACTTTCAACATCCTCTGGAATCCTGGGGTTTGCAGTTTCGGGAGGGGCCCAGGATTCCAGAGGATGTTGAAAGTGCGATCATCGCGCTAGAACAGGCTAGTGCGGAAATGGCCTAACTTTCCAATGTTTCTCTTTCCCTCCCTACTCCTTTCCTTCCTTACTCTCTCGGTGCTTCCGTAGCAGCTCCTGCTTTCGTTTTTCAAGTCTCTTCCCTTTTCTCTTTCTTTCCCAGCGTCTCCCAACTGTTTTGCTTTTCCACGGACAGAACAGACAGAATTCCAGGTTAATTCTTTACTCTTAATGTTCCTCAGTCTGTTTTCAACTGTATTCCTTTTGTTTGTGGAAAAAAAAACTGATGAAAGAAGGAACAAGGGATTGCAATTTACACTGATTTTTCCTTCCTTTTGCACTACTTTACAGCCTGCTTTATAGAGTGCTGTAGAGCAGATGACACAGCTGTGATGGGAATAAGAAATCAGTGAAAGTGATCTCTTTACCATCCCGCCCCCCCTTCAATGAGCAGTCTTTTTGACTGGAATTCCACTTGCAGGTGTCTGGACCCAGCCCATTTGGTTTGACATTGTGGAACCTTTGTTAAATTTCTGCAAGACATGTGAAAAATATGCATACAGGACACATGAAAATGGCATCTTGTCACTATTTCTTTTTTGTTTATTATTGAAGCAATATGTCTTTTACATTTATTTGCCTTTTTGTAAAAGTAAACTTTGTAAGAGATTTCCAGCCATGTTTGTAATAGTACTGAAAACACAGGACAGAATAAGAATTCTAGAAAGGAAAGAAGTGAGACAAAATACTATATTAAAACTGCAGTACATGGAAATCATGTGACACTGTTTCAGATGTAGCAGAATTAAAACAATTATATTTTCTGTACACTTCCTTATCTGAGGCAAGAAGTTGGCCTCTGAATCTTTAGGAACTACCATATGTTTTTCCAAGCCTGAGAAAGGTAGCATGGCCTATGATAATTGTACTTCTCAGAAGACAAGAGAAGCAGCCCACGAGAAATGTTGCCATTGCATTGTTTTGTATTTTTCCTAAACTTTAGGATTGAATTAAATTCTGTACAATGGTTCTTACCCCTTTTAAAGGTGGCAGTTTCCTCAAAACTTTGGCCTAGCTGGGCTTACGGTTTCCAGCGCCTGTCATGTTTGTCTGTCATAGTATATTTTATATTGGATTTGTGGAGTTGGAGAGAATAAGACAAAGACATACTGTGAGAGAATTTTCTCTTGAATGTGTTCCATTTCCAGCTGTGACAACTTCTCATTGTTTGAAAAAGAAAGTTCTGGCAGTGAGTATCAAGTTAAGAATAGACTCTGCTTGGTACTCATCCACTACCTGTGGATTCTGAGAGATATAATCCAAAAAATAGTAACATTTCCAAGTCCATTATAGTTTATGTACGTTGAAAGGGCTTCTTCCCCAGTTCTGACTGCCAGAGGGAGACTATAAAAACCTGACATTTTATTTAGTTACTAAATAAATAAATAATAAATAAACAACAAAAATAATTTTATGGCTGGGGGTCACCACAACATGAGGAACTGTATTAAGGGGTCGTGGCATTAGGAAGGTTGAGAACCACTGCTCTAGAACATAATATATTGACAGTAATATTTACATAAGCTGCAGAAAATTATATTTGCTAAGGCCTGCATCCTATTACTTAGTCCCCACTCAGCAGCTGAATATTGAGGCAATGCATATCCCACAGACTTAGTGATCTATTCTACTCCTACTCTCATGGAGGTTGAACAGTGGATTGAGGCCTGAGTGCCTGACTTGTACCAAGTTTCATCACAGAGCCTACTTGTAATTCTAGGATAGATAATATAGTAGCGTATATACCCAGCGTTGCCCAGAATTTTATTTTCTCATAGGTGATATGTATTGGAAAGATTTGAGATCCTGTGTCTCTAATTCCCCAAACTGTCTTGTCCAGTACCTGTAACTTTTTCCCATATTCCCCAATCCAATCTGTATTCAGAGTTATTTATAAAGAGAGGTTGGGTTCCTGAGGGAATACACTGCCCTCCTCCTTGCTGCTAGGCCTCATCTCCATAGCAACCAGCCTATTCAAGACAGACACAGTTCACTGAGGCCCAAGAGCTCTCTGGTTAAGAATTCTAAAGGCCTCTCACTAAAATGCAAACCTCAGGATTCCATAGGATCTTCTTAGGCAACCAATCATATGAGGTCTTTGCCTGACACAGATGAACAAACTTTGATTTTTATATGTTAGAAGAGACTGTCAGCAAAATGCCTTTCCCTCACTATTGAATATCTCCTCTATCTCCATATCTCCTCTTCAATCATTATAGGCTTATCTGATCAGAGTTTGAGCCTTCTCGTTACCTTTGAACCCTGGCAATAGCTACCAGCAATATATCCTATCCACACTTACCTGAGTGTTAGTCCCATTGAACTCAGTTGAAGTTCATCAAAAAATAAATTGACATGGCTCAGAAAACATTGCACAGAGTATTAAAAGCCTTGGTAGCCTTGGTTTCCCCCCACCACCATGTTTTGAAGTGTAAGTTCCATCATCCAGTTGGAAGTCAGTACCAACTGTGTGGAGTTGTGCTCCAGCACACCAGGAAGATACTAGGTTTGGGCCCCCTGGGCTAGATTCTCTGTTTTGTTTAATTATCTTTGTTTAACTGTCACAGATCATTTATGTAGCTAGGAACATCAAGGACAATGCTGTCTCTTTCTTCCACTTCCATCGCATGAACTTTCTGTTGCCAGAACCAGGGCAGTGGGATGATTTTCTGAAGAATTTTGTTGCTGGAAAGGGTAAGTCGAGAACCTAAAGATAAAACAAAAGAATTACCACAGTAAATTTAGGAATGTCCTGCCATCATATTTCCAGTTTCTATATAGGGCTGTGAAATCTGGGCAGTGAAGAAAATTGATAGGAATAAAATCAATTTATTTGAAATGTGATGCTGGAAAAGAGTTCTGTTGATACTGTGGACTGCTAAGAAGACAAATAAATGGATCCTAGAACAAATCAAGTCTGAATTCTCCTTAGAAGCCAAGATGACTAAACTGAGACTGTTGTATTTTGGATGTATCATGAGAAGACATGACTCACTAGAAAAGACAATAATGCTTGGTAAGGTAGAAGGCAGTAGGAAAAGAGGAAGGCCACATTAAAGATAGATATTCTCAATCAAGGATGCAACAGCCCTCAGTTTGAAAGATTTGAGTAGGGCTGTTGATGATAAGGTGACTTGGAGATCTCTCATTCATAGGGTCACCATTTAGAATTGTAGACTTGACATACAAAATAGCCTGACATTTCCTGGGGCTTTTGGTTAGTCGGGATGTAGCCTGAGTTGTGTTTGATACAACACCTAGGCCCTTTTCGCATTAAGGCTTCTAGCGCGAGCGGGGGAGGGCGGCTCGTGCAAGAAGCCTTCTCCGGGAGGCTGCCGCTTCCCCCTCCTTCCTTCCGCAGGCGAAGGAACGAGGGGGGAAGCGACAGCATCGCGCGAGCCGCCCTCCCCCCGGGCAAATCAGGAGCCTGTCGCGTCCGCCCCCCGCGCACGCGCAAAAGGAGCCTGTCGCGTCCGCGCCCCCGTGCATGAAGCAGGAGGCTGTCGCGTCCATTGCGCTAGCACCCCACCCCGCCCCTTCCGCAGGGGCGGAGGGAAGGAAGCGCGACCCGGCCGCCTCCCTGACGCTCCGCACAGGAGGTAAGTGCGCGCGGGTGCCGGGAGCGTTGCGTGAGCGCGGGTGATTTTCGCTTCGAAGCGAAAATCAAAAAACCCGCGATCGCACCGCTTCAGCCCCGTGAGCCCGGCGGAAGTGGGAGTGCGTCGTGCAGAGCGACGCTCCCACTCCCGCGAGGCTCACAGGGCTGTCGCGCGACAGAAGGCCCGTGCGAAAAGGGCCCTAGTTTGAGTGCAGTACAGGGTAAGCAAAAATGCTACTAGCCCCCCACCCTCCCATAATAGCCAAGGAAATGAACTGTGTAAGTACAAGCTGGAACTACAAAATAACACCAGCATTGTTTTCAGGTATTTTTTGTACAAACAATTATGGCTTGGCGAAATGGGCAGAGGCAAATTTGACGCTCCTTTTTCACTTCCTACCTATTGTCTTTCTTTGTAGTCTCTTACGGCTCCTGGTTTGATCACGTGCGTAATTGGTGGGAGGCTAAGAACCATCATCCAGTTCTGTATCTTTTCTATGAAGATATAAAAGAGGTAAGCACTGCAGCTCTCTCACTTACACACCCATACCCTTATTGCAAGGTTGTGCTTTCCCTGAGGAGGACCTCAAGGCTTGACAACCAGAAATGCTCCAAGCAACAGCTAAGGCTGTGAGCATCTGATAGCAGTATTCTCATAGATCCAACACACAAATTAAAATGAACTACTTGAAAGCAGCCTTCAAGTCACAGAGAGACCCTTTCCACACATGGGCGAAGAAACGGGCTGCTCCACGCGGAAACTGGGCTTACCTTTTTACGTTGCTGCGTGGAGCAGCCGTTTCACTGCTCCACACTTGGCGGCGTCTGCAGTGTCCGGCAGCGCCCAAAATGGCGGCTTTCGACTGGCAGAGGCTCTCCACCAGTCGGAGAAGGTCGCCCCCGCGTGATCTGCAGGCACGCCCTTGCGCACGCCTGCAGATCCATACAGGCGCTGCAACGGGGCTGGACGGGGCTGCATGCCCCGTGCCTTTTGAAAACCACAAACCAAGTGTTTTTCAGAAAGCACGGGCGGCGCCACTTCCGGTCGCCCCTGAGTGGATTGGGGTGTGGAACAACACAAACGTAGTCTGCCCCAATCCACGTTACGGTGTAGACGACCTCCGTGGAGGTCGCTCTACACCGTTTTTTAACCCCATGTGGAAAGGGCCAGAGTGAGAATACATTGTCACAACAGTAAAATGTTGTAGCCTGGGAGGGATTAATTCTAGTGAACTCCCAGTTTGTGCTCTATTTGTGTTCTGAAACTATGCACCACCAACCTTTCAGGTTAGAGGCCACTGCCATCATCTCAGGAAGGAGCAAGAGATTTTTCAAATGCAAAAGCCTTAACATTTGCAATTCTGAAGTGCCTACTTGAAAAAGAACAAGATCAGACCTTGGGAGAAATTACTTTTCTGGACTGCAGGCTCACCAAATGTCTGAGGTGGCATGGCCATGGCTATCCTGATTGGGGGATTCTGGGAGCTGCAGTTTAAAAAAATGGGTAATTTTCCCAACCTCTGATCAAAAGGACTTGAGCCTAACAGATTGGCTCCTATCCAGGCTGGCCATGGTGAGAATGCTGAATTAGATTGGTCTGGTTATCAGGGATGTTTATATGTTCTTAGAAGCTACTAAGGCCATTTCTGCATGTCAACCTTTTCTGTTGTCATCCAAATGTCATTCCGGCAATGCCTTTGCCAGGATGGGAGTGTGTCCCCAAGGCTCCCCTCCACATCCAGCTGGCTGCCTGTGGATGGGAGCATGAATGACATGCTCCTTCCTTCCACAGTGCAGCTGGCCTCTTTCCTGTGCTGCACTGGGGAAGGAAGCCTGTAGATTGCGCTTCCTCTCGTTCTGCATGGATGCCAGCAATGGTAACGTTGCATGATTGCAAGCCATTAATGGATTTTTTCTGTTAATGGTATATCCCACAATTGCAACAGATGAAAACGTGTTGGCAGTGGGACCATGACAACATCATGCAGTAGCATGACTTGCGGACTGTTGCCAACATATCCCCATTGCGGGATAGGGATGTCATGCAGAAGTGGCCTAAGAGATAATATATTGGGAAGATGAAAAATCCCCTGGCTACTAAAGTCAGATCATAAAAATGTTAACCAGCAGAGAAATCCTTCTTTAGGGGAAAGGCACTCAGTCACATCTCCATACTCACATCCTCCTCCTTTCTTAGATACCTATTCAGTAGTCTGAGGAAGGCAGATCATGACCCATTTCCACACAAGACTGTTACAGTGCTATGATTCCACTTTCAACAACATCCTATGGAATCCTTGGATTTGCAGTTTAGGGAGGGGCCAGCTGGCCCCTCCCTAAACTGCAAAACCCAGGATTCCATAGGATGTTGAAAGTGGAATCATAGCGCTATAGAGTCTCACGTGGAAATGGCCAGTGTTGGCCTTTCCCCCCTAGATTCATTCATTTATACTCAAAAGAGCTAAAGCTCTGTTATAAAACTCCATCATAAATCCCATGTATTCCAACCCAACTGACTAATCAGACACAAATGAAATCTACCCATGATTTTTATGGAGCACATCTGAAATCCTACACATAGATAGCTTCGAGTTAAGTCCATCAGACTCAGTGCTGCTTACTTGTAACTGCTCTTACAAGCAGCTCACCTCTTAAAACCAGCTATGGTCTGACAACAGTGAGAAGACAAATAGGAAAAGAAGATGTCCTCTTCATGCTAGATTTCAATGTAGAACTATCCCTCACCAAACAGAACTGGGTACCCATGACCTGATTTACCACACTTCTCAACAAAAATGTTGTGTCTCTTCCCAGGACCCAGCTCGGGAAATCCAGAAAGTAGCCCAGTTCTTGAGCATAGAGCTTCCAGAACCAGTTCTAAAAAAGATTGTGCAGCACACAACATTTGAGAGTATGAAAGAAAACCCGATGGCGAACTACAGGACTGTACCTTCCGTTTTCATGGACCAAAGTGTGTCAGCCTTCTTGAGAAAAGGTGCATGTATGAATGGGGAGGATAGGATGTAGCCACATCTGATAAGCATACCCTTCTGGTTTAGCAGGAACAGTCTCAATTAATCTTCTGTTGTCCCACTTTTCCAGCTGCTTTTAAAATGTTCCACTTCATCTGTCTTCCTCCCTACTTTCCCCATTTGTCCTCAGCTTACTTGAGTTGCTACAAACTGAATCCAGAATGCAAAAGTAGTTTGCACTCAATTAACTCAATGACCAGATATGAAGGGGAGAAATCTTGCCCTTCCCAGGAGGCTCAAGCCAAAGCAAACTGCTGTAGTCCCTCCTAGCTTGTGTGTTCTTCCTCATTAATAACTTTTGTCATCTTGACCACATTCCAATGCTGCTTGGCTACACATATTTTGGTTTTTCATCTGGGAAATGTTGGAGGGTATGCGTAAAGCACTTGACTTGTTCGATGAAAAAGTGCCAAGTATCATAGATCACAGACAAACCTGGTTTGTGATTCTGACTTGTGAAGGGAACAACAAACCAGAGCCTCAAAAGTGACATTCAGCTAAAAAGCTGTTCGTTTAGTAAGTATCATTACTGGAGAGAAGTAAGACAGGAGCTTAATGGCTGCCTGCTGATGACGACTCATTCCATGTGAAATAGCCACTCCCTTGCACAGGTAGAGAAAAATGACACCTGGGGTTCACTCTGTAGAATATTTTTCAGAGCTCTCTGCAAAGCAAGCTCCGCACTGTGGTAACAGTTTAGAGAACTCTAGATCACTTTTTCAGCAAAGGAAAGGAGTCTCTTAAGTTGCAAACTATAGAAAGTTGGATAATTGCTGGGTTGGCATAGCAGGAATGGAGGACTGGAGACTGCTTCATTGAGAACTCTCTTCTCTCCCGTCATGTGTTCCCCATTTACAGGTACTGTAGGAGACTGGAAGGAGCACTTCACAGTGACTCAAAGTGAATGGCTAGATGACCTCTGTGCCCAGCAACTAGGAGGAACCAGCCTGCGCTTCCGCACCCAAATCTAAGCACCTGTTTCCTCTCTTGCCAATTTTTTTTTCATCCTGATGTGCCTGATCATTTCTCCTGCAGTAAAGAAAAGAAGCCATATATTTGTACACAACACCTATCCAAACTATTGAGGGGCAATGGATAGCACCATGAGAACTGAGCTTGCCCAGTTGCCTGTGAATAGTGACTCATTTTTGGGCAGGATTGGAACCCTGCAGGACTCAACACTACAACGTTTTGTTGCAGCTCCCACTTAGTCACTTTATTTTCAAATATACAGGTATTTCTTACACAAATGTAGAAAAGAATGGCTCCTCATGAAGAGCAGTTACACTGTCTATGTATGTGCCTTCACATCACCTGTTGACTTGTGGTGACCCCATTAATTTCATTGGGGTTTTTTTGCAGAGGGAGAGAATAGTCAGAGATAGTTTTGCCAGTTCTTCCTTCTGAAAGAGAGCCTATGGCACCTGTTATTCCTTGGTCATTCAAGTACTAAGCAGGCCTGTTTAGCTTCCAAGATCAGAGATGATGTGGTGTCTTCAGGGTATTTAAGCTTCTAACACTCTGAATGAAATTCCCACAGAGAAAGAGAGATGCCCAGTATTCTAAGGTATTTTCACCTAAGCTTCCAAATTTCTTTCCTCCTTTCCTCCTTTCTGTCTTTCTGTCTTTCTGTCTTTCTTCTGTGATGCTTTCCAAATTAGTTTCTACATGCCCACATACACACCACTGGTGTCCCTTTAACTGTGAACTTGGCCTTTTCCTGAAGTTCTGAAGAACATCACATGCAAACACAAGGCAGCAGATTTACAAACAGCGCTCCACACACTAAGGCCATTTCCGCACTACACTGTTATAGTGTTATTATTCCACTTTCAACATTCTGTGGAATTCTGGGGTTTGTAGTTTACTGAGGCCTAAGAGCTCTCTGGCTGAGAATTCTAAAAGCTTCTCCCTAAACTGCAAACCCCAGGATTCCATAGATGTTGAAAGTGGAATAATAGCACTGTAACAGTCTAGTGTGGAAATGGCTTCAGTCAGAGGTAGGATAAGTGCCTCTTAGGGGCAGCTATTTTGTGGCCCGGAAAGACTCTCAAAGCCATCAGACATTGCCACCTTCTGAAAAATTTCAGCTGAAAATTCATCCCAGAGATAGTTCTAAGAAACAGAAAAACATTGCATAGACACAAAAGCATGGCAGTTTGGCTTCCCTTGTGCCCCCCACCATTGTCCAAACCCTGGAAAATACTGAAAAATCAGTCAAAAATATGTCAAATTCCCAGTTGTTATTGTTCTCAGAACTGGATCTGATATGATATCGTCTCTAGGGTCTCTAGTCCAACACTCAACCCCCCCCCAACTGGCTCTAATAAAATTCTGATTTTAGAAGCAGGTAGAGTTGCTCTGTCAGTTCAACTATTAAGTAATGTGTGCTTCAGTTGCTGTTATTCTTCACATCCTTTGTCCTCAAACTCTTTATACAGAAACGCCCAGTATTAACACAGAGAGGAAACAAACTTCATCTGAGACTGATTATTCATTTCCTCAAGCACATTCCTCAGAAGGCTGTGACTCTCGCTAAAAAATAAACCTTAGCCAAAAATTCAATATCATTTTAGAAGCCAGTTTTTGGATTTGAATAATTGTTAACTGTGCTCTGCGTAAGTCAGATGGCACTGAAGAAGAAATTATTATTAGAGCATGAAACGTATGTATCTGGATGCATCCTTTATCAGTGAATGAAAGAAAACACCCTATTTTGTAATGTTTTAAAAAATCAGTTAATAAATGCAAACTTTTTAAAAAAGCTGTGTCCCAAACAGGAGGTATGAAAGAATTATGATTATGAACGGAGGAAGAGAATACCAACCTATACAATATTTTTTAAATAATACACATGCAAGTGGAAGCTGGATTTACACTTGCATTATGTCATTAAGAGAATTGTTTAATGCTTAAAAAATGAAGATTCATCAAGAAAATATAGCAGGGTTACAAATGGAGGATGTTGTTTACTGGACTATAAAATTCTGTATTGGAATTGAGACAATGGTAAGAAAACTCATCTGGACTTACTCCAGATGGGTGTTTCCTTTATTCAGGAGGGCAATACCGTACATTTGTGAATGTTTATATCTCAGTAATAAACAGTGCTGTAGAGTTTTCCACTCTAAGCAGAACAAACTGACCTTTGTTACCAAACAAAAGCCCTACCTTTGGAATCATGGGTTATGGTGGGATGAAGGTCAGTTGTGGTCTCTATAAGCAAAGTGCAAAGAATAACAATAATAACATGCTGGAACCATCCCATGTGGGTCATCCTACCACTGCTTAGTCATGGATATCTTGATATTCATTAAAAGTAACTTTCCAGGCACTGTTCCAGGCAGCTCTGGGCACAGTTCTTGTGAAAGAACCCTGACTAGCATGCAAAAAACACCAACTAACAGAACACTCCCCTTTCTCTCTCATCAACACGCCCATGTTGGATTATGAACGAGAGTTCAGGAAGCAAAGAGAGAGGGACACACACAGCAGCAATGTCCTTGGAAAAGAAGGGATGTTAAAGATACTGAGTGGGGAGTGAAGGGCTGGTAAGTGGATATGTCGTTCTACTCTAGTGCCAGTAGGTGAGCTCAAGGGAATGAGGCAGGAGCAATGGCAGCTTGGAAATGGGCTGAGATCCCACATGTGCTCCAAATCACAGTGCCATGGCCTCCTACCATCCAGCACCTGTCAAGTTCTAGGTGGGCCTCTCTTGTTGCTGTTTACTTGTGGGTAAGGGAGGGAGTGGGGAGGCAATTCAGATTATAGAAAAGCAGCTGGTCTCTGCTTGATTGTGGGAAGAAATGAGGGTGGGCTCTCAAACGGAGTGCACCTGCCTTTTCCTTCCCCTAGGAGCTCAGAGCAACCAGACAACCAGACCTTAATTGTTCTAAATCCCTTTCCTCCTCCTTCTACTTCTCTCAAGTAAGAAGGAGCAGCAGCAGCTGCTGCTGCCGCCGCCGCCGCCGCCACCACCACCACTCCTTGGCTTGACAGTGACCAGATGTTAAGGACTTATGGAAGGTCAAGAGAATAGCTCTCTTCCCTGCATCAAAAAAGAGACTTATGCATGTGTAAGGTGCACCTATGCACCCATAAGTTACTGATGAGCTGCAGAATATTAAGTGGAGTAATAGACTCCTATCAATATTTTTGTATCCCACCAGATAGTTGATCTCCAATCAAATATGGAAAGTTTGGACCCCAGCTCCATCAAGCCCATTAAGCTAGTGAATATCAAAGGGATCCCTTTATTTGATGACAGTGTGGAGGAATGGGAGACAATATGGAATTTCAAAGCTCGGCCTGATGATCTTCTTATTTGTACTTATCCCAAAGCAGGTAAACATGGTCAGAGGGGAAGTAAAAAATATAGGGGGAGATACCAAAAGGAGAGCAATGTGGTGCTGCAGAAATTAGGGGCGGACTAGACTAATTTATATGATCTCCATAACTCTCCTTTCAATACCTCCCCTTCCCCAGGGACAACATGGATGCAGGAAATTGTGGATATGATCCAGCATGGAGGAGATCCAGAGAAATGTGCTCGGGCTCCCATCTATGAACGAATACCTTTCATAGAACTATGTGGTCCAAAACCTCTTCCTTCAGGTGAGCAAGGGGAAGCACTCTTTCAGATTGATCATGTATGAGAGTGAAAGGTTTCACAACAGGAACTTGAAAGTTTCCATCTGCTGTCACAGGTGTTGAAGAAGCAGAAGCAATGCCCTCACCACGCACACTCAAAACTCATCTCCCAGTTCATCTCTTACCACCTTCCTTCTGGGAACAGAATTGCAAGGTAAGAAAAATAGGTAAGGTTGGTTGGAAGACAAGGTTCTGATGTGAGATCTTTCTCAGTTTCCTATCTCAAGTATTTAACATGTGAAGATTGCAACAAAAGAAAAACTGATCCTAAACATGTTCCAGCTAATTTGATACAAGGCTCTTTCTTGCTTGCTCTTTGCAGTGGGAATATTCTGCTCTGGAATATGAAATGTGGTGAACAAATGATTGAGTCAGCTGATAAACACCTTGATAACAACAGTGATCAGTAGAAGCCATCATGGATTTGTCAAAGGCTTCATTAACTGAAATATAATTCTATCATGGTTTGGGCATCATAGTTAAATATGAATATAGCCAAACCAAAATTAAGCAATGGAGAGACAATGAGAGAGGAGAAGAGTCTTTAATGGTAGAATAGTGGAAAGTGGAAGGCATGAAACTAGGAATTCTAAGTTGTCTTTGTTTGGATGCTGTATTTGCACAGATCATTTATGTGGCTAGGAATGCCAAAGATAATGCAGTCTCTTATTACCACTTCTACCGCATGGACAAGACAATGGAAGACCCTGGAAGCTGGGATGAGTTTCTGGAGAAATTCATTGCTGGGACGGGTGAGTGAAGGAAGAGGGGAAATAGTATAAAAAAAGACCCCCCCCCACATCATACTTAGTAGATCCCTTAGTTCAAGAGAGTGAGTGAGGATTCTTGGCACCAGTCTTCCAGTCTCTGAAGTGGGCAATGCTGCTTACAGGAGTAGATCAATGGATAAGAGTACAGCCAGGAGGCATGCTAGCCTATGAAAGATTCTGGGAGTTGTAGTTGTCATCTGAGAAAGTAATCTATCCAGGCTCTGACTATGAATTAGCATAATCCTGTGAAGAGGAAGACTGCTACATGACTGGAGGGTGCAAAGGTAACTGTAATGGTTTCCGCTACAACTCTGAAAGGCTACCGGCTTCATGTTAAGCAATGCAGGGGATGAACCAGAAATCCACTGTTGCTCTTTTCTTCTTGTTCCTCTCTCTGAAGTTGCTTATGGCTCTTGGTTTGACCATGTTCAAGAGTGGTGGAAGGCTAAGGACCGTCACCCAGTTTTGTACCTTTTCTATGAAGACATGAAAGAAGTAAGTGGCAGGCATGTGTTTGCTCACATATATTTTGGACCTGTTATTCCCACCAGCAGCAGTGGCTCCCACTGTTCCAAGGATAAGTATGTCTAATTATTATGGTGTTCTGTCCAGCCTATCAGGTGTTCTTCCTTCTGGCTTAGGCCATTTCTGCAGCTTACCTGATTCCATTGTCCTCTGGTTGCGATCCTGGCAGCACCTTTGCTGGGAAGGGAGTGTGACAGGAATGCTCCTCTCTGCACTCGACCAGCTCCCTGCGAAGGGAGCACAAGGAACATACCTCTTCCTTCCATAGTGCAGCTGGGCTCTTTCCCATGCTGCACTGGGGCAGGAAGTGCTTCCATCACGCTTCCAGCCCTTCTGCATGTCCGGGAAGGATGGAAGTGTGATAACAGGGTTTCCCCATTATCTAGGTAACAGAGCTTAAGGGAGATAGTTCTCTCTCAGGCATACAAAGGGTTAATTGACTGCTAGGTTTAGGTTACACATGAGATTGGGCAACTATCTCATGTGACCTATCAGGAGGGAGAACAGAAAGAATCCTCCACACGCTTCAATGAGAAGTGGGGAAAAAAAATCCTCAAGCGACCACGATGAGGGTGAGGGATGCCAGTAGAGGCAGACAAGGCTGCCTCCTGGCTTTCCCCAAAATATCATCTCAGAAATGACCAACTTCTGTGAGTAGCTTAGAATGTGTCTAGTTAGCTGCATTAGAACTTTGTTATTTTGGAAAGTTTGGCTGATCTTGAGACTCTTATCTGTGTTTATAACTACTTGTAACTATCAAGCATACTTGAGGGGAGGGAAGCCCTTTCATGAGTGTTATTTTCTTATTTATCTTGCATGTTTAAAATAAATACTTTTCTCCATTCCCATGCATTCCTTGGCACTTGCGTGGATAGGATTCCTCTCACAAAGAAGGGGAAGGGAAAGGATCTTTGAACATCGAGATTGTGAATTCCCAAGCAATGTCCCACTGTGTTGCTGTACAGTGGGCTAAATCAGTGGGGGGTGGCAGCTCAGAATTAAGAGAATTTGGGGAAAATCCCTAGCTCCTATTCAAGGCAGAAGTCAGCATTGAGAGGGAGGAGGGCCCCTTTCACCCTGAATCTCCAGAGGGAGCATCATGCAATTGGGCGTCCTTTACCTTGCAGATGCACCAGCTGGAGATGGGAGAAGGGTGGGAGTGCAACAATGTCATGTAGAAGTGTTGTCGGAAGCCCCCTCCTCTCACATCCTCATGCTGAGACACAGTCATCCTGCAGAAATGACCTTAGTCACAGGGAACTTTGGGACTGGTAGTTCATAGCATTTTTTTTCTAGCTAATGAAGAAACAACAACCTTGTTTTTATGTTTTTTTTAACCTAACAAGATTATTTGCTCTGTATCAAATGTTAAATTCAGAGAGAGATTTTGGGCTGTTTAGGACTCCCATGGAATGAACTGTTTTTTGAAATCTTTTTAGAACTTTAGCACTGTTGTACCATTCCTATACGTTGCTATGATGGTATCTCTGTGTCTTCTCTTGTGTAAGATCAACCACAAGCACTCCCCCTCTGTGAAATGAGGCATTGGAGGAGACTGATGGCTATTGAGGAAAAACACAGCAATGTCACCATAGCTGTTTATATCACCAGTGCTAAAGTTCTAGAGACATTAATGATAATAGTGGTAGTGGTGGTAGTGGTGATGATGATAATGATGGAAAGAGACATTGGGGAGAAAAGAGAGTACATGAAGGTTGCAGGACATCTGGAAACTTCTGAAGACAAAATGGGGTAGGGTGTAAGGGGCACACGCACATTTCATGAACCAAAATGTGCCTCCCTTTTTATTCTGATTGGGGGGGGGAAGAAATCAAGAGAATGTTTGGACTGGGAAGTGACAAGAAGTTACCCTGCGTGGGACAAATTGTTAATCTGTTTGAGCAGATTAACAAATCTATTTGAGTTCCCACTCCTGAACTACTAGAATGAGGATCCTCCAGATCTCTAGTCTTATCTTTCTCTCCCTAGGACCCAGTGCAAGAAATCCAGAAAGTAGCCCAGTTCATAGGTGTGGAGCTTCCAAAACCAGTTCTGGACCAGATTGTGGAGCACACAAAGTTTGACAACATGAAAAAAAACCCAACAGCTAATTACACAACTGTGCCTAATTGGATGATGGACCAAACTATCTCACCCTTCATGAGAAAAGGTGGGGTTTAGAGACTAAATTCCACTCCATCCACCCCTGGTAGGCTGTTGGGAAAAATGGTGAGAGCACTAGAGTTATAGCCGTGTTAGAAGACTGGAATCAAGTTTTGCAGTGTCATAGTCATTTATTCTAAGATCACATACATTTGAACTAGCAGCAGTTGTTTAGGGAAGAGGGAAAAGTTCTTTGAATATGTACAGAGATGTTGTTGTGTGCCTTCAAGTCATTTCTGACTTATGGCAAGCTTACTGCAAACCTATCACAGGGTTTTCTAGGGCCAAGACTGTGTGATGATGTGCCTAAGGTCATTCAGTGGGTTTCTATGGGTGTGTCCCAAGAACAAGGGGAAAAATAAAGAAAAGCCAGCCAAGAAAAACTCTATATAGATAAGCAGAGATAGCTTCACACAGCTGTCAAAGCATGCCAAGCTGCAGAGAACACCTTTAGCAGCAAATGCACTAAGCCAGTAACACTCACCCACTCAGCTTGTAATCTTCCAATGTGGAGGCTCTTTATTCTTTGTTACAAAATATATACAATATTTACAAAGTCCAGATGGTGATCTAGCATATCTAGTTTGCTCTTTCTGGCAAAGCCTCAGACAACATGTGCAGTTGTTGGCTGGGATTGTGCTACCTTTATACAGACACCTAACCAATCCTGGTCAACCCTTGCATTGTCTGCACCTGGTGCTCATCAGCATGACTCTGCACAAACTAGCTCGAGTCACATTCCTTTCCACAGGTGCACTTAACAATTAAAGCAACATGAGATTTACACTTACATCACAAAGTATTTTTCTTGGGGTTTATTCCAACCTTTTCGGACAGGCAGAGCAGGAAATAAAGCACTGGTCAGAGTTGTAGTCCAATGCTCAAAACACTACTCCACACTGACTCAGTGCTATACATCTCCATATATGTCTCCTTTGCAAAAGGGGCATAGATACAAAGAAAAAGATGTGATTAATTCAGGCTTTGGTAAAATAGGATGTATCTGTAAGGGGGAAGAAGGAAGCAGAAAGTGAAAATACTTGCGTCTGGCTTTGAAAAGGCATCTTGGCAGGCTGATATCCTCTAGATGTTTCAGACTATAGCTCCCATAAACCCCAGACCAACAGCATTTCTCATGGTAAGAACATGAAGTCCTAATCATTTGCAGGGCTCCACTTTGCCTAACCTTGTTCTAGAGTGGGTAGAGACGGGGACATGTGACCCCCATCATCCCTTACTTTCTCCATGCTGGCTGAGGCAGATGGAAACTGCAGTCCAACAACATCTAGAGGGTCACATGTTCCCCACTTCTGCTCTAGACAGTCTTCTGGAGCAGATCGACATCTTAGATGCCCACACTGTATTCAGCACTTACCCTGCAACACTGACCCAACGACAAATAACAGCAGCATATATTTAAATCAGAAAACTCTGACTTATATAACTATCAGTCTTCTAATAACGAATTGACACTATACACAATTCCTGTCTAATGCGATTTCTTAGTATTATTACCATAATGATACTATAATGTTACAACTATGTATATATTTCTGATTGTTCACAAGTATGAAATCATAACTATGTTTCTCATTTATTATTCACACTGGTAGAGTAATACCCCGTATATTCCCATGTATAGGACGACTGGGCGTATAAGACGACCCCCAACTTTTCCAGTAAAAATATAGAGTTTAGGATATACTTGCCGTATAAGACCACCCCTCTTCCAACGCACACCAAATAAAAATTAAAAAAACATCAGATTTGATTTAAATATGGTAATTTTAACTCAAATGCTTATGATATTAAGATTAACTTTCCCTTTTTCCACAAGCCTTCCCATTTACTCACCAGAGCAGCCAGGTCTGAAATAGTGGCTGGGAGGGAAGAGGCCATGTATTTGTAGGAATACCATCTTACAGATGTTTATTTAAAAGGAAGTCCTGAGAAAAGCAGTCTCAGATTGCATTTTAGGAAACAAAGAACAAGAATATCTTTGATGTTGTCCTCACCCAGGAGTTTGCTTCCAATTACCAAATCTTAGCTTGTAGTCTTTCCTTATGAAGAATCCATTCCTGATTTTCCCACAATACTTATTTGTTGTAAGAGCCAAATCTGCCTCAGGAAATAGGCAGAGCTTTATAGTTGTTGTATTGGAAGGCATAGCAATGTTTGTTCCATATAAAGGAATCATGTAGCAACTTTGAGCCTTATCTAACTACACTGTGACAGTGCTGTTCTGCCACTTTAAATGCCATGGCAACATCCCATGAAATCCCAGGATTTCCAGTTTAGGGAAGGGCTTTTAGAACTCTTAGCCAGGGAGCTCTTGGGCCTTAGTAAACTACAAACCCCAGAATTCCACAGAATATTGCCATGTCAGTTAACGTGGAATATAGCCCTGGAACAGTGCAGTGTGGTTAGTCTCCTTTATAGTTGTGGCTCTTGGCAGGCCTTCCTCCTGCCTTTTTGCTACCAGCAAGGGAGAAAGATACGGTAATTGTGAGGTTTTCTGTCTCATTGACTTTATAAGCAGGATGACTGAACTCCTCCTCAGGCAGCAAAATGATTTGTGCTGGCCCTGGCCTATTTCTGCCCTCAAGAATGAGGAGAAACAGTTAACCAACATGCGCCCCCCCCAGGCCAGCACCACTCAGGTACTGCATGTTCCTGATCGATTTAGCATTTAAAAGTAAAAAAAGGAGAGGATTTTGTAAAAGTCCAGTCGTACATGAGACACATCCGCACTAGACTGTTATAGCGCGATTATCCCACTTTCAACATCCAATGGAATCCTGGGGCTTGCAGTTTCGGGCGGGGCTCCTCGGCCCCTCCCTAAACTGCAAACCCCAAAATCCCATAGGATGTTGAAAGTGGAATCATAGCACAATAAAAAGTGTAGGGTGGAAATGGCCCTGATTTCCGAGTAGCCCGTTCCCAGCGCCGCCTATGTCTGTGGCCACGGCACAGCTTCGGTGGAGAAAGAGCACGACTTGGTGCTCCAGCCAGCCCACCCGCCCGCCCGCGCAGCAGAGACCGACTGCTGCTCCCGCTACGGGGTGAGTCCATGCGCGAAAGAAGGGTAGTGGGGAGCGCAGTGGGGGGAAGCAGGCCAAGGAGGCTCTAATCCCTTTCAGAAGCTGGGTGGCGACAGGGGCTCTCCCCGGCCACGCGGGAAGCGGCGCAGGCCAGCAGGAAGCTGGGCGGCGACGGGGGCTCTCCCCGGCCACGTGGGAAGCGGCGCGGGCCGGCGGGAAGCTGGGCGGCGACGGGGGCTCTCCCCGGCCACATGGGAAGCGGCGTGGGCCAGCAGGAAGCTGGGCGGCGGCGGCGGCGCCTCTGCCAGGGCAGCGGGGGGTGGTGGAAAGCTCTGTGGGCCCGGGGAACAACAACGGCAGCGCCTCTGCCTGGGCGGCGGGGGGAGGGAAGTTCTGCGGGCCTCACACCCGGCGAATAAGACGACCCCCCACTTTTAAAAAGTTTTTTGGGGGTTAAAAAGTCGTCTTGTACATGAGGATATACGGTAATTAGATATCTCATTAGATAAGAATTATACATGGTGTCACTTCATTATTAGACTATTGCTTGTTATATATAAGTTTCAGAGTTTTCTGATAAGATATAAACTGCTATTGTTTGTTGTTGACCTCTTAGATGTCAGTTTCTTTTAACACATTCTTATTCATCTGCTGTTAACATCATCTTGCTCTGCAGATATTAGCAGATGCATTGCATGCCCTGCTTAAATTTTTGCAGACCATGCTGCCATGAAATCTATAGGAGTAAGCTGTGAATGTTTTGGTTCCATTCTGCTGCTAGCAGGAGGATTCTGGGAGTTACAGTTTTTTAAAAAAATATCTTTCCAAGCTGTGCTGTCTGATAGCCTGTCGGTCCATAGCTACATACACAGTGTTAACCTAGGACCCCATTTTTGGCCAGTTAATTTTTTTAACCAATTAATTTAACTGATTAATCAATGAAAAGTTACCACCTCATACTTCTTTGTTTTGGTTTCCTCTATATGTGTAGACAGGCTCTAAAAATTTACTTTTTCTTTGGACTACAATTCTTAGAATCCTCTAACCAGCATGATCTGTAACAGTCCAAAAAAGCAACTTTTCCACACATACAGACAAACACACACAGCTGCCCAGTATATCAGGGTCAGATGTTTAGCTAGTTTACTTTTAAAATAAATTAATCTAAGAGATTAGTCAACTAAATGTTATTACTACCTTAAATTGTTGAGATTTGTTTCCCTCACGTTGTTTTCTCTGCCTGCAGGTATTGTGGGAGACTGGAAGGAGCATTTCACAGTGGCTCAAAGTGAACGCCTGGATGACCTCTGTGCTCGGTTATTGAGGGACAGCACCCTGACCTTCCGCACACAGTTATAGGCAGAACTCTCTGCCTCTCACCTTCCTAGTATTGTTGTCACTGTGTGTCATATGTCTCTAAATGCTCAATGGGTGGTTGCTTTATTATTGAGAAAGACCAATAAATTCAGTCGATATATAATTTTAGTATGTTCTTCAGGGACAATTTGAACTCTGACTGCAGAAATTTCTGAAGCTGAGAATCTCATTCTGTTTGCTCATTCCAAAGCAAATAGAAAGAGACTTTCAGTTCCAGAAATTTCTGCAGAAAAGCTGGCTGCACAGAGACTGGTGCTAACCACTTCCTTGTGTGTTGATTCAGTACAGTTATTTAAATGGCCAAACTGAACTAAAATGTGCCCGTTTTAGTTCACCCTCACTAAAGACTCAGAGAGCCAGCATGGTGTCGTGGTCTGAATGATAGGTTTGAGGAATTGACCAGAGTTCCGTTCCTTGCTCAGTCATGGACACCCACGGGGCAACCTTGAGTGCTTCACATACTCTCAGCCATGAAAACCCCCTGATAAGTTCTCCTTAGTGATGCCATAAGTCAGAAACATATTGAAGACACATGACAACAAAGCCTCACTCTCTTTCATTGGGTGGCTGAGCATCACTGTTTCACAGGTTGTTTGCCTTCAAGTCATCTCCAATTCACAGCAAACATACTGTGCAGTTTTCTTGGCCAGATTTGTTCAGATTACTATCCCATAAACCTGACTTTAGGGGACAAGGGTCAAGGATGCGAAAGGACTCTCCGCATCTGGAGCACTTGGTACAAATTTAGCCCTTGCTAACATGTCTATCTTATCTGCACCAGTGATATAAATCAAAACTCTATTCTTTCTGGCACAGAAGAATGAATAATTTAATGAGTGAGATTATGAATTCTTTTGCAAATTTGGGATGAGGTATGAATGCTTTCAGTCATTTTGGGGTGATTTTTCACATTCTGGGAAATTTTGTCTATGCAAAAAAACAAAAACAAAAAACAAACAAATATAAACATCCAGTTTTTTCTGGATACCAAGGAGGAAGGCTCATCAGTGAATTAAAAACATCTATTTGGTTGGATCTCCAAGGGATATGAATTCCTAGTGCTCTGCACCTGGGCACAAGAGCTTTAGAACAATTTTCTCCTTATATACTTTCAGTGCCGGGATGTCTATATGTCCATTCCTTGATCTGTACAAAGTCAAGATCCCAGTGTCTTTTCCCTCATTTCTCCTCAAATTCAACTCAACTGGTTTCATGTTTGGAAGATCATCACCCTGAGATGCTTAAAAATCCATATTTGTTCAATATCCATTCCACTCATCTTGCACCCGAGCAATCATCTCTGCGGACCTCTGGAAGACTTCTGGAGGTCCAAGCAAATGCCTGTTGCTGTGCCTCCACCTGTAAAAAAAAGCTGGACACCTGCCTGCTGCAGGTATCCACCAACCAGGAAATGGCTAGGTTCAGGGAAATGCAGCTGAGAATATGTTGTGGGGTTGGGGTTGGATGGGAAACTATCATAGCTCCATTTTATGGCTAGTTCTCTTGATGCAGGACTGCAGTCATTATTATGTCTTAGTATTTTCTTATGATCCAAAATACACTGAACAGTTCTTTTGTTTTGAAAATAGACCGTCACCACCATGACCCATACATGAGCCATGTGTGGCAGCCTATCAATCTGTCTCTCAATATTGCTAATATCTTAGTATTAGTATCCAAAATTTTTACAGCCCATTCTGATGTAAGTTGACAGATGTGGAATCCCTTACTTGGTCATAGCATGGTGGTCTCCCAAATGTGCTGTAAATTCAGCCTAACGGTCAGGAGGTCTACACAATATGCTGTGGCAAGGTACTTCCATCATAACCAATAAAGTTGTGGCCATTTTCACTGCAATGAGGTGCAAAAGTATTTCCTTTCTGATTTGCTCTACACTCTCCTTACCTGGGACCTAGCTGGGAAAAGTTACTTTTTCAGACAGCAGCTCTCAGAATACTTCAGTTGATAAAAGCATTGCCATTTTGGCTGGAAAAATCTGGGAGTTGTGATTTGAACAGGAACTTCTCCAAGCTCTGATCTGGGAGGATTAAACCCTTGAAGCATTGCTATATGATCTTTTTTATGTGAATATCCTGTCCGTGTTTAGCCACCTAAATACCCTAAAGGCACCAGACTCTTGCCCTTTTCGCACGGGCTTTCCCGAGCGAAATAGCCCCGTGAGCCATGCGGGAGTGGGAGCGCCGCTCCACACGACGCACTCCCACTTCTGGCGCTCTCACGGGGCTGCAGCGACACGAGCGCGGGGTTTTTGATTTTCGCTTCCAAGCGAAAATCACCCCGCGCTCGCGCAACGCTCCCGGCGCCCACCCGCACTTACCTGTTGTGCGGTGCGTCAGAGAGGCGGCCGGGTAGCGCTTCCTTCCCTCCGCTCCTGCGGAAGGAAGGGGTGGGGCGGGGCGCTTGCGTGACGGATGCGATGGCATCCTGCTTCGCATGGGTGGGGGGTTGCTCGCGACAGCCTCCCGCTTCGCGCGCGTGCGCAGGGGGTGGGTGGGCGCGACTGTCGCTCGTTCCTGGCGCGCGCGGGGGGGATGGGCGCGACTGTCGCTCGCTCCTGACGCGCGCGAGGGGGACGGGCGCGACTGTCGCTCGCTCCTGGCGCGCGCGGGGGGACGGGCGCGACTGTCGCTCGCTCCTGGCGCGCGTGGGGGGGACGGGTGCGACTGTTGCTCGCTTCCCGCGTGCACGGGGGCGGCGCGAGAGGCTCCTGCTTCTCGCGCAAGCGGGGGAGGATGGACGCGCGAGCCGCCTCCGCCTCCGGGACGCTGCCGCTTCCCCGCTTGTTCCTTCACCTGCGGAAGGAACGAGCGGGGAACCGGCAGGCTCTCGGAAGAGGCTTTTCGCGCAAGCCGCCCACCCCGGCTCACGCAAAAAGCCTCAGTGCGAAAAGGGCCTCTGTCTGATCCTGGAAGCTAAGCATGGTCAGCCCTGGTTAGTACTTGGATAGGAGACTGCCAATGAATACCAGGTGCTGTAGACTTTATTTCAGAGGAAGGAACTGGCTAAACCACCTCTGAGTATTCTTTGTTTGAGCAAGCCTTATGAAATTCATGAGATCACCATAGGTCAACAGGCAACTCGAAGATACATACACACTGCTGTCAATGCTTATCCTTCAAGTAAGCAAAGCAAAGGCAATTGTTACCTTAGAAGTAAGGAACAAGGAATTTGTTTTTATTGTCAAAACTGAGCTTGCAGCACTTCAACAAAAAAATCCATGCGTGGTCTCCCCACAAAGCTTGCTTTATTTCAGCACCCAAGCTTTACATATTTGTTTGTTTATTAGCTGACGCAAAGTGTGCTTTCTCTCTTTCTCTCTGTGCCTGCTTGGCTGTTGTTTAACCATTGGGATTAGACAACCTTGTATATATCTATTATCAAAGCATGTGACTATTTACCAGTACACATCCAGGATTATCAACAATCCCATGAGGTAATCAGCCACCACCCTTGCTTATTCCTAAAATAGCCGGAGTCAGAGAAAACCCAGGCCCTGTAAGATGTCCTTGAGTTTTCTTGACAAGTCTGCAATCTCAGTTCCATAAAAAAATCAAGTCAAATGCAAAAGAGATTTCATTAAGAAAAAAACTGAGCAGAAAGATGCTGGATTTAGAGTTAGACCAACCTTAGTCATGTGGGCATGTAGCCCAAACGATATAGAGTGAGATTATTTAAAGAGTAAAGTAGCATAAGTAACTTTAAGAACAAAACAAAGAATGGAGATCAGCAAACAGTGCACAGTCATGGGAGGACAGGGAGGGCGGTTCACCCCAGGTGGCAATGTTTTTGGAGTGTCCCAGCCTGTAGCCATGCCCATGCACGCCCTGGCCATGCCCCCCCACTGCAGGCATCCCCCCCCCCGTGGCTACACCTCTCATGCCGTAGCCATGCCTCTCCCGCCACACTCCAAGCTCTGCCACTGACAGTGCAGCAATTACAAAATTACACAGCAGACCCAAACCAAAGAAGCTAACTGCCTAGGCCTAATGCCTACCAAAAATGTAGCAAAACACAAAGGAAGTCTATACACTTAGCACAGAGGAAAATGGAGACTATTCAAAAATTTGCCATATTAAACAAAGATACACTCCATTTTATAGGAAGAACTGAGCATAGCAGAGGTGAACACAGCCTAATATGGCAGCATCGTGGCTGGGAGTTACTTTTTATCCAAGGCAGTGGATAAAGCAATAAAGAGGCTTGCAATAAAGAGGATTGCTCTAAACTGAACAAACTGAACTTTGATATCAAACACCCCCCCCACCTTTGCTATTTCAGCAGACAATGAGGCAAAGGCCAACCTGTCTCAGGTGGGACACCTCCATTTTCTTCCAGCAGAGCTTGTACATTTAAGAAGAAAGAATATAGTGGCATGCTGAAGTTGCAGCTAAGAAAGATGAATATAATGGCATGGTGAAGCCAACCCATAAAGGTCATTCTGCTACTATTCAGTTGTGGCTGGTTTCAGGATATCATATCATTGTTTCTAAAAGTAACTTTGTAGGTTCTGCTACTTTAAGCGGTTAACAGAAGGGGGTCCCTCAAATATTTTTGTAAGGTATCACACCATAGACATACATGTTTAATTCCACACATAATTAACCCCATTAAAATTCACATATTGTGAATCCAGGGGAAGCTTCTACCTCCCGTCTGTATTGGAGCACATGAAAAGCATCCCTGTACCAGTTGTAAATAAGATGTGTGCCTTAAGCACTATGTTATAATAAATACAATGACATGCTAAAGCCATCCTGTAAGGGCTATCCTATCACCATTCAGCTGGCATTGGCTTTAGCTTGTTATATCATTGATGTTATAAGTAACTTCCTAGACTTTGTTATAAGAACACCTATTTTAAGTGGTTAATAGAAGTGGGGTCCTCCAAAGGCTTTTGTAGGATTTCATACCACACACACACATATTTATCTCCACGTGTGAGTAACCTCATTAGGAATCACATGCAGTGAACTAAGGGAAAGGTTTGATCAAAAAACTCTATTGGAGCATTTGAAAACTATCCATGATCACACCCTTTTCTCTCCCATGAATACACCTTTAAACAAACTTTGGGAAATGTGTGTATATTTAAGGGGGGCACAGATAGGGAGAGAAAGAGATTAGCTGATAGAGAACTAGTCAGACAAAGAAAAGACATCAGACCATCAGAGTAGTGAGCAAAGAACTGGTACGTAGACATATTCTTTAGCTTCAGTGCCAGAAGACAGAAGTGGAGGGAATGGGATATGAGAGCAATAGCAACTTAGTGACAGTAATTGGGGCCATACTCTCTTATTAATGCTTTTTCCTGCCCCCACCAGATGATGGATCTCCAAACAGGGAGGGAAAGTTTGGATCCCAGCTCTGCTAAGGGCTTGAAGCTGGCAGATATTGAGGGAATTCTTTTGTTAAAGGACACTGTGGCGCAATAGAAGATGGTAAAGAACTTCAAAGCTCGGCCTGATGATATTCTTATTTGCACTTACCCCAAAGCAGGTAAATATGATTGCAGATAAAAAAGAAAGGAGGGAAAGGAGGAAAGACACATCTCTCAGAGATACCAAAAAAGAAGAGGATGTGATCAAAGATCACTGGATGAATTATATCCTATTCATACCTCTTTTTCCAATATCCTCCCCACACCAGGGACAACGTGGATGCAGGAAATTGTTGATATGATCCAGCATGGAGGAGACGCAGAGAAATGTACTCAGGCCCCCGCCTACCAACGTATGCCCTTCATAGAGCTATGTGGTCCAAGCCCCCTTCCTTCAGGTGAGCAAGGGGAAGAACTCTTTCAGGCTGATCATGTATGAGGGTGAAAGGTTTCTTGGCAGGAACCTGAAAGTTTTGGTCTGATGTTACAGGGGTTGAAAAAGGAGAAGCAATGCCTTCTCGACGCACATTCAAAACCCATCTCCCAGTTCATCTCACGCTGCCTTCCTTTTGGGAACAGAATTGCAAGGTAAGAAAAACTGGGGTGAGGTTCTTGAGAGGATCAGCTTATTATGGGCCAGGGGTCTGATATGGGGCTTCTTTCAGTTTCCTGTCTTAAGCCTGGAACATGTGAACACTTAACAAGACTGATCTTAAACATGTTCCAAAACTGGGAGCTTAATTTGATTCAAAGTTCAGTTTTCCTTGCAATATTTTGCTTAGGCACATGAAAAATCAGGTGAATTGACTGGAAAACATCTTGATAGCAGCGCAGTGATTAGTAGAAACCATCAGGGATTTGCCCAAAATAAGTTCTATCATATTAATCTTGGGCTATTTCCACACTAGCCTGTTATAGCGCGAGAGGGGCCGGCCGGAGCTGCAAACCCCAGGATTCCAGAGGATGTTGAAAGTGGAACCATCGCGCTATAACAGGCTAGTGAGGAAATGGCCTTACTCTTTCTTTGAAAAAGCAGGTTATGAGTTTAAATAGGTTGTGGGAATACAGTGGATGTAGTTCATCCTCAGCAAAGCATTTGATAAAGACATTTTGGTCAGCAAGCCAGCCCAATATGGATTAAATTACAAGCAGATTTAGAGCTGACTGGAAAATTATATTCAAAAAATGTTCATCCACTATTCCTCATCAAACCAGAGAGAAGTTTGCAGTGGGACTGTCCTGGGTCTGGTCTTCTTCAACATATTTATGAATCATTTAATGATCAGGTAGAGAGAATCCATAACAAATTTTGTAGGTCTCACTAATCTGGAAAGGCTAGCTCCAGATTAAAATTTTTTTTTTAAAAAAAATGATAGAATGGAAAACTAGGTTAAAACTTAAAATCCACAGCACAGAAACACATCTGCATGTAGGCAAAATCGTAGTAAGAATCAAATGGTTGAGTACAGGGTGGGAGATACTTGACCTGGCAGCAATACATGTGAAAAGTTTCTGTAGTGTACAGGCTGAAATCGTGTTCAGTTTTGGCACATCAAAATACTTGGTAAGTAGTATTATGGCAGTTATAGTTCTGTATATCACAATTAATGTAAGACAACCATAGCTAGAACAGAATTAAGAAAATGGAGGAGGGAATCTCAAACAACAGACCTCTTATTGTACAAAATTATAGTACTTTATGACACCACTTAAACTGCCATGGCTCCATCCTATGGAATCTGAGGTTCACTTGTTTCAGGAGGTATTTAGAATTCTCTGACAGGCAGTTCTAATGCCTCGTAACACTACAAATCCCAGGATAGTATAATTATGTAGTGTGAAGGAGACAGAAGAATGGTGGAGAATGAGAGACCCAGAGTTAGGACATCTGGGTTCTCTTTTTCTGGATGGCTTTTTTTCTGTTTTCAGATCATATATATGGCCAGGAATGCCAAAGACACTGCAGTCTCCTATTTCCACTTCCACCGCATGAACAACCTGCTTCCAGACCCTGGAAGCTGGGAGGAGTTTCTGGAGACTTTCATTGCTGGAAAGGGTGAGTGAAGGAAGATGGGATGTTGGAAAAGAGAGACTCCCATGTCAAACTCAATATATCCTTTAGCCCAAGACAGAAAGTTAGAATCCTTGGACTCATTCTTCAGGTCTTTGAAGGGAGTAGTGCCTAGAAGGGTATACCAATGGCGGCAGGGGGGGATGCTAGCTAGGGATTCTGGATGTTGTAGTCTAAAATGGTAACTTTCCCAAGTTTCACAATACCATGGAAAAGAAGGAAGCTATGTGAGTGTGAAAGTCCTGAAAGGATTTTCTTCCAGTTCTGGGCAGTTACAGAGTACACAGTAAAGAAAGGAGGAAAGTGTGAAATTAATCAGAAACCCACTGTTGCTCTCTTCTTCTTGTGTCTTTCTCTGAAGTTGCTTACGGCTCTTGGTTTGATCATGTTCAAGACTGGTGGAAAGCTAAGGACCATCACCCAATTCTGTATCTTTTCTATGAAAACATCAAGGAGGTAAGTGGCCAACATATGTTTACCCGCATATATTTTGGGCCTGTCACTCCAAACTGCAGTGGCCCAAAGGAGGAAGAAAGAAAGCCAGTGGACTAATGAAGGTCTAATTCTCAGGCCCTTTTAGTACCTTATCTTTTCTCGGCGCTGGGGTGCGGGGATCGCGCAAGCAGCTTTTTGCAAGAGGTTTTCGCATCCCCACTGCTTCGCCTCTGCAGCCGCTGCCTGCTAGCGAGCAGGCAGCGTGAGGGCTCCTCCTCTTCTTCCTGCACTGCAGCCTGGGATTTTCCCAGGCTGCGCTGGGGCAGGAAGCACGAGCGCCGCGGCTCTGCAGGCTCTGCACTCACAGTGTGGGGCCCTGGAGCAATGCACAATCACGCATCATTTTTGTCTAGAAGCTGAAAATGAAATATTGCATGATTGGTGCCTGCCCGCCTCAGCAGCATCGTGCAATTGCGAGGATGTCATTTGGACAGCTCCTTGCAATTGCGTGATGTTCCAGAGGCCCTTTCGCATGGCGAATGCTCTGCGAAAAGGGTCTTAGTCGCTGCCAGAATGAGATTCCTTCTGATCTATAGACTCTCTCTCTTGATTTCTCTCTCTAGGACCCGGTCCAGGAAATACAGAAGGTAGCTCAATTCCTGGGAATAGATCTCCCTGAACCAAATCTGAACCAGATTGCGCAGCACACAAAGTTTGAGACCATGAAAACTAACTCAATGACTAGCAACTTGCCTTCCTCCATCTTCAACCAAGCTGTATCACCCTTCATGAGAAAAGGTAGGTTTAGGAGTCTGAATGCCACACCATTCAGCATACTTGGCTCTCCTTCTCCCCATTTTATTCTCACAACAACCCTGCGAAGTAAGCTAGGCAGAGAGACTGAGAGTGAAAGAGACAGAGCGATGACAACAACAGGCCCACAATCACCCAGGGAAGAGGAGGAGGAATATCCCACCTTTCAAGGCAGCTTATAAAGTTTTAATATATGACTTTTTATTTCACCAGCCTCTACATTTCTTATGATTTCCATTTTTGTGGCTAGCCTTACAGATCTATGTTGTTTTGTTCTGGTTTTTTAAACATACGGATAGCAGCTGGTGAAGCAGGCTTATCTGCTCGCTCCCTTTTTCCTCTGTTTTGCTATTCATGCATGCTCAATAGGGAATTCTGGAAACCGCTACAGACAGTCTAGTTAGAATAGTATGGATGGGAAGAATATTCAAAAATATCTTTTAAAATAGTTGAAAAACACGGGGGATTTTGTTTGTTAAAAAACCCTGATGAGAAGGTTTCTGGAAAATCTTTGCAGTTTGGGTCTGAAACATGTAGTTGTTTTGCACAGAAAACAGCATTTTCTGATATATTTCTTCATTGAAATACAATACCTTTGCAGAAAATGTATATGCATAAAATTCAAACGTGGTTGATTTGCAGAGAATACAGTACTCCCCACAGAAAACATTATTTCCTGTACAGGAAATAATATTTCTGTGTTGAAATGCTAGCTTCTCTGCAGAAAATGTCTTTTTCTGTGTGGGAAATGCTGTTTTCTGTGCAAAACAACCATATGTGAATTTTGCAAAGAATAAGGCCATTTTTGCACTACACTGTTATAGTGCTATTATTCCAGTTTCGACATCCTATGGATTCCTGGGGTTTGCAGTTTGGGGAGGGGCATTTAGAATTCTCAGCCAGAGAGCTCTTAGGCATCACGAAACTACAAACCCCAGAATTCCACAGGATGTTGAAAGTCAAGCAATAGCAATATAACAATGCAGTGTGAAAATGGTCTCTACCTCGAATCATGAACAGACTTTGGAAACTGTGTAGTTTTCAAAGACTTTCTCAATAGCATGAAGAAAGTTGCTGAAATTACTCATTGCTACCTTTGAGAAGAAACTAAATAAAGAATTATGTTCCTATAGAATGGAATTCCATTCTTCCCTCACTCAAGCTTTATGGCACTGTCTACTGCAGATGCACTTCTGCAACATAAGAGGCAAACTTTATGTTTTTCCAGCCCTTCTTCAACATCTTCCCAGCGCCCACGCTGCTAAAAAGGTCCTCTTCGGCTGAGGTGGGCAACCATGGAAGACCAGGGGCCTCATTAGCTCTCAAGAAACCTTGGCCCTTTTCGCACACAGTTTCTGTTGCGAGAGGGCCCCTTGAGCGTCGCGTGAATGGGAGCGTCGGTCCGTACGACGCACTCCTATTCACGCGATGCTCACAAGCCTAAAGCAGGATGTGCGCACATTTTATTATTTTCGGCTGGGAGCCAAAAATACTACGCGATCGCGCAATGCTCCTGAGGCCCTCGCACACTTACCTGCCCTGCGGTGCGTCGGATGAGCGGGCCGGTCACGCTTCCTCCCCCAGTGCAGCCTACAGCTCCCAGACTGCGCTGCAGAAGGAAGGGGCGGGGTGCTAGCACGATGGTCGCGCTACCAGGAAGCAAGCTGCGGGACGAAGGAGTGGGGAAGCAGCAGCGTTCCAACTGAGGCTTTTCGCGTGAGACGCCCCCCCCCAACCACGCAAACGGGTAACGTGAAAAAAGCCTTCTTGGATCGCTGCCCCGCCCACTACATCTTCTTCCTCACGCACAAAAACAGTTGCTCTCAAATGACCCCAAACTGTCTCTAGGGGACATGAAGGGTATTTTCACCATGTTTTGGGACCTTCCTGACCCATTTTAGGTCTAAGAAGAACCTTTTTAAACCACAAGAAGTGATTGGAAGTCACTTCTTATTTCAAAAAGATGTCTCCTGGGCCTAAATTGATCTAAGGGGACCCTAAGATGTGATAGAAAAGCCCAGAGAGGGCATATGATAGCATTTGGGGTTAAAATTTTTTTTAAAAAAAATTCACAAAAAATTGTTTTGCTCCCTGGAGAGCCCAGGGACCTCTAAACATGGTAAAAATGCCCTTTACACCCTAAGAGGTCATTTTGTTGCATTTAGGATTTTTTTTTAAAGTATTCCTCTGGGTGCTGGAGGCCCTGGGGGCCACAAAAAGGTCTGAGGCCTACATGTGGCTCATAGGCTGTACTTGAACCACCCTGTGCTACATAGAGGGCAAGGAGGAAAAGCAGAGGCTGTGTGGGTATAAAAAGACGAAAAGGAGCTTCTTTGTTAACTGAATATGCCTATACTACTCTGGAAAGCTCCATGATTTTCCCTTTGGCATCATTTGGCTTCAGCCCTCTTCCAGTACAATATTTCCCTAATGCTCCAGGAACTACCATAAACAGTAAGCCTAAGGGATATTAATGCCATCCTAGTATCAGGGGGAGATCTAGGTTGTGCCGCAAGCCAACACATGATTGAATGAAGGATTCCAAAGAGGACTACTTGGGTTATAGGCTATACATATATTGGAAAGACAGGCAGGATTTCCTGTGTCCATAGCTGGTTATTATCCTTGTAGCACTTCCTAAGCTGGAAAGCCTTTATTTGTTGCCTTTACAACAACCCTGCAAGGTAGTTCCCTAGCAGAAAACCCAGAGTATTTTTAGATAAGTCTTCTATTTGCCTTCTCCAGCTTGGTGACCTCCAGATGTCTCAGACTATAACTCCCACCATTCCAGCCAGTATGGCCCACACACTACTAATTTTATAGTCAGTGTATGTAATTGAATGACACCCTGATTCATTTGTACCCCTTTTGTAGTTTCCCATCATTTGTTTTTTTACTTTCCAAAGAAAATCCATTGAGAAGGGCAATACAGAATTACTCCTTTTGTCTATTGAACGGTAGCCCTAAGAGCCCTGGAAGCATCCCAACTCCCATTTTGTAAAGAACTAAAACTGAAAGAAAGAGAGATTGAGAGAGAGAGAGAAAGTTGCTCAAGGCCAAACAATGACTCCCTGTCAGAGGAGGAACCAGAATCATTGTCAGAGCTGCATATCCCAAGTTGTCTTCCAAGAAAATTCTGGGGCTGTTTGGAAGATACTCAGTGTGGCACTTAACTGAATGCTGCTAACGGTCCTATAACTGTAGCTATATTTTGCAAAGAAGGGGACCATACATTGAAGGCCAAGCTACATATGCCATTAACCATGCTTGGTACCTGGTTTGGCTGGCATGCTTCTTCTTCTTTTTTTTAACGTGTAAACAGAGAGCAGTGTGGTATAGTTGTTTTTAGCACCAGAGACTCTGGTGACCAGAGTTCAAATCCCTGCTCAGTCATGGAAACCCATTGGGTGGCCATGGGCAAGTCACACTCTCTCAGACTCAGAGGGAGGTAAAGGCAAACCACCTCTGAACAAACTGTGTCAAGAAAAGCCCATAATAGGTTTGCTTTGAGATTGCCATAAACTGGAAATGACTTAAAGACTTACAACAATCTATAAGTAGCAACTGTTGGGGACTTTATCAGGGTTCAGACCACGGCCTGCAAGGAAGGCTGACTTGCCTCCCATGCTGTGTAGGAAGCTCTCGGGCTTCCTTAGGAGAAGCATCCCTCCATCTGCAAAAGGAAAAAAAGGATCCTTCTTTTAATACTTGCTATATATGTGTGTACATAAGTTATGTTTCAGATTACAACTCTCGCCAGAATCCCCCAACCATCCTGATCTGTTACAGTCCAAAAAAGTACCTTTCCTACATTCTAGTTTGTGCTTATATGTATAGACATGCACTCATAGCTGCCCAGTTAATCAAAGCCTAGTTTTTAGGCAGTTAACTTTTGAGTTAGTTAATGTAACAGATGAATACACTGAAAGTTGTCATTCTCTTAGATTGTTGAGGTTTTCTTTCTCTGGATTGTTTTCCTGCAGGCATTGTTGGAGACTGGAAAGAGCACTTCACAGTGGCCCAAAGTGAACACCTGGATGACATCTGTGCCCAGTTACTTGCTGGCAGCGGTCTAACATTTCGCACACAGTTATAAACGCACCTCTGGGGCTCTCAGCTTTCCTGACAATACACATGAGAATGCTGACTTTAACTGAATTTAATAAAATAAGACAGGAAGCCATAGCAGGACTCTGTTGAACCAAAGTGTATGTGTAGACCTTTATTTGTCCTTCAAGGTCTTTGTAGTTGCCAATGAATTCCAATAAAGTGAATAGATTTGTTCCTTCTTGCTTTCTCTTTAGGATTTCCATTTTTATAATAACAATAATTGACAAAATCAATTGAGTGGTAAGGATGAATTCACCCAAACATTGCAGGGTTCCCAGTTATGAAGAAAGTCTACATCAATACAAATGCACCAAAATTGGTAGTGGAAGTTGGGAAAAGAAGCAACTATTCTTGCACAAGCCACTGTACCTCTATAGGGGCAGCAGAGTTAGAGAGAGGTTGTTAGAATTCCTTCTTGTTTTGTTGGTTTTTTCTTTGTCTACAGAGTGAGATACTCAAGTCTACCTTGAATTTGTCCCTCCTCTCCTCAGCAGTATTTCTCATGCTGCCATCTGTCCATAGTCAGTAGACCCTGTTCTCTTTGATATGTCAGACATGTAATTTCTTTAATAATAATTCCTATAAAATGGTTTTTGTTATTGATTACAAGCTGTCAGTTTCCACACAGATGGTGGATTTGCCACTCCACTGGCACGGTAGCCTCTAGCCACTACTGATAATGACTTGAACTCAACAGTCCACATCTGAACAAGGCTGCAGATTCTTCAGGTGTGAGTAAGTATGGGAGATTCAATCTGAATTCCCTTTACAAGTATTCTTTGATTGTCTGAGGGAATTGGCTTAGGCCTTTCCCTTAACCTGAGGACTACCCACACTTTCCATTTGGCCCATGTGTAGGAGTCCAATGTAGGTACATGAGAATATACACATGCCCCCCGAAGACACATACCTGTGGGAGCATCCACAGGGTGTGAGACAGCAGAATGGGGCTACCTGGTGCAACTCTTTCAGGTACTGAAAGAATATGTAAAGGTATAGAGGTATACCCCTCTATAGGGGTATAATTATATGAAGGGATTGTCATGTGACAAGTAGGCAAAAAGAGATGGAGGCATTGTTCAAAGGCATAAAGTTTCTGGATGAATGCGTTATGTTACTGAATTGAGGCCATCAAGTCAGTCATTAAAAATATACAAGTCTCAAGTCGAGTCAGTGCATCATTTATGGTTGAGTTGGAGTCACTGAAGCGACTTAAGTTCAACTTGAATCCAAGTCTATTGACCTAAGCCTACTTCACTGATACTGAGACTACACATAGCCAGATCAAGCAATGGGCTAAGGAACTGAAGCCCCTAGAGCAGTGGTTCTCAAACTGTGAGATGGGACCCCAAGATAGGGTGTGATAATTACTGAAGGGGGAGGTGCAAGAAAAGTCAGCCTGCAAGTATAGCAAATGTGAAGAAGGGCAAGCCTCTGTATATGCGTGCACGCACACATGTATGCACATTGTTGAGTATTGGCTGGCACTAGACACCTTTAGTATTTGTTAAGTAATGGTACTTCATGCATGTTTTTTTTTATCAAAAAAATGATTAATTTGCTTTTTTTGTCTGCTAGACCCTGAGTAAGTATAGTAGTATGGGCCTCATTGTTGCTCACCTTCTGCTTGCTAAGTTTGCTTGCTTGCTTGCTTGTGAGATACAATATAATCTCCCATGTTTCCCAACAAAACTGTATCTAGAAGAAACCAGATGTCACTGTTAGTTTGCACTTCCAGGTTTTTTGGTCTATTTTTAGACAGTTTTAATATTTATAGCATGTGGGGAGGGTTGGAGAGTGTTTTGGTGCATAATGCTTCTCCAGGAAGCATGTTATGGGTGTTTCATATGGTTCCATTCAAATAATTTGGGGGTTGTGAGCTTTGAGGGCCTCAGGGAGGACTTGTGGGCAGCAAAAAGGGCTTTGGGGGATCACATGCAATCCATGGGCTACACTATTCCCACCCATGAATTAGAGTGTTTGGAAATCCTCACATAGCTTTCTCCTGCAACATGCTGACTTGAAATGGTCGGAGTTCTAGTCCAATGTATCTGGAGGGCACCAGACAGGAGAAAGTGGCCCTGGCCAAATATGAGCTGTACCTGGATTTCCGCTGGATTTTGTCTGTGTGGATGTTTGTTGTTTGGATGCCAAGTGAGATCTGGAAAAAGGCTTCCCTTCTTAACCATTTTCCAGCAACTTAGCAAAGGGCTGGCTCCTCTGTGTTACAAACACAGTTTCAAAAAGAGCCACATATAATCCAGGCCCTGACTTTTACAAATTCTGAATGCTCCCTGGGGAGACAAGCAAGAACAGCTGGAGAAGACTGTAGCCAAACACAGGGGAAGCGAGAACCACAAGCCAAAGTTCTCCAGCCAATATTCCTTTTGTTTGCTATTGGCCCTGTTTCTCTGTCTCCTCCCCTACTACAATTTAACATAAGCAAAGATAAGCCCCCTGGGGATAGAGGTTAAATCCCCAGAGAAATTCCGCTTCCCTTTGTTTGCCTGCAGTCCTCGTCCAGCATTGTCTACCCACCTTTAGAGGCAGAGGTCAGAACTCTCAATACGGCAAGTCCATCTGGATCCTTCTGATGCGTAGCCAGACTTTTACGTGAATTTAGAAGTACCTAATAGGAGCTGGAGCAAGACAACCACCCTCCCAGCCTTGGATTTTGGTTTCTCTTTTTTGACTGATTTCCTTCCAGAAGTAGAGCAGAATGTCTGGTGACAGTCCATCAAAAGTGAGTAAAAGCTTATATTCAAAAGACAGATTAATTTATTTCTGACTCATAGTGACCCTAAGGTGAACCTATCATGGAGTTTTCTTGGCAGAATTTATTCAGAGAGGTTTTGGCCTTACTTTCTTCTGAGACTGAGAGAGTGTGACTTGCCCAAGCCCACCCAGTGGGTTTCCATGGCCAAGTGGGGATTCAGACCCTGGCCTCCCAGTGTTCTAGGCCAGTACACTGGCTCTTAAAAGGGAGATGGGGCTAAGTAAACTCAGTGTATCCAAGTGTTTTCCTCCCACATGGGAAACCAGGCAAAGTAGCCATTGGAAATGGTTGCTTAAAGACACAATCCACGCGTATTACTCTTTATCTTGCTGTACCAGGTGACAGGAGTCAACCCCAGTTCATTCAAGCGCCCCACACTGTTGGACGTTAAAGGAGTCACTGTGGTCGATAACATTAAGGAGAACTGGGATTCCCTCTGGGCCTTCCAAGCCAAGCCTGATGACCTTCTCATCTGCACTTATCCCAAAGCAGGTAAATGTAGAATGAAGAAAAACAGGGGACACTGACATAGCAGTGAGGAGCAAACAGGGTGAAAGACTTAACAGAGCTTGGAAAACAGAAAGTCACTGTTAGAATTACAGGTTCTCTGTGTCTGTGTCATCAGGAACTACCTGGATGCAGGAAATTGTTGATATGATGCGGCGTGAAGGAGACTTACAAAAGGGTCCTCAGGTCCCCATCTATGATCGGATACCCTTCCTAGAAAAATTCCAGTTTTCTCCCACAGGTGAGTAAGGCAGACTACTTCAGGGAAATGATGCGGAAGGGACTGGATGTGGGAGGCAGCAGTAGTCCGAACATCTCCTTCTGGTGTTTCAGGCTTGGAAGAGCTGGAGGTGATCCCTTCTCCACGTATCATCAAAACTCACCTCCCTGTCCAGCTTCTTCCACCTTCCTTCTGGAAACAGAACTGCAAGGTAAGAACAAAGGGCGGAAATTACACCAGTGGGAGGGCAGGGCTAAATCTGAGTTCAGTCTTGATTACTCTTCCAATTTCTTGGCTTAGGCCTAGACCACGTAAAGAAATAGTTTTAAAAGAAGATGTCTCTGAGCCTGTGCAGATGGTGTTTGATTCTGGCTTGGCTTTGGAGCTTGTTTGCCATGCTTGGTCTCTGTGAAACAAGAAGTGAGCTAGTGCTTCTGAGCATTAGCAGAGTACCTGTGCATTCAGGTTGAGAACTGGGCTGGCCTGCTCAGAAATTGTGGCTTCCAGGCAAGTTTACTGGAGGAGTTCCAGGTGGTGGAGTTAACTTCCACAAGGAATTAGCAACTGCTGAGGAGAGTACAAACCAGTGGATGGGTGGAGCTGTAACTCTCTTGGCTCTCCTCTGTCCCTGCAGATGATTTATGTGGCCAGGAACGGCAAAGACACTGCAGTCTCCTATTTCCACTTCCACCGCATGAACCGTAGTTTGCCAGAGCCAGGAAGCTGGAACCAGTTTCTGGAGGATTTCCTTGTAGGGAAGAGTAAGTGGGGAGTATAACTGAGATGAGACAACTGCTTCCTGCCCCCTATAACCCCACCGGTGCTCAGTTTCTTGGTAATGGAAGAATAGGACTGACTTACTGAGCATATTAGATGGTTGGAGCCTGCAAAGAGAAGGCTAAAGATTACACCTCCAAAGCATATCAATCTTTTCCTTACAATCCCTTACAGTTACAGGCTATATTTTGGGAGTGTTGGGATAGATGAATCCAGATATGATGGTTCATTTTTCTCCTCTTCACAGTTGCCTGGGGTTCCTGGTTTGACCATGTTCGCGGTTGGTGGGAGGCCAAGAACCATCACCCTATTCTCTATGTCTTTTATGAAGATATGAAAGAGGTAAGCAATGATCTCTGAGACCTAACTCCCAAATGGGTTCATCACCTTGGATAGTTCCTAAAATGTGGTCTGAAACTCTAAGCAGAATCAGAGAAATGAAGCAACCTTTCTAGTGTTACGAACTTCTGAGGGCAGGGCACAGACCAACAATGAGAAGCTCCACAGCCTCCCAGTTACAACATTCAAAATTCTCTGTCATCAACCCACAACCCTCAGTCACATCTTTTTCTCCCCAGAACCCAGCCCGGGAAATCCAAAAAGTAGCACAGTTTCTGGGCATAGAGCTCTCAGAATCGATTGTGAACCAAATTGCACAACACACAAGGTTTGAGAATATGAAAAAGAACCCACTGACAAATTATACCACCAGGCCGCCCTTTGCGATGGACCATTCTGTGTCACCTTTCATGAGAAAAGGTAGGGATAATTACTTGGTTTTTATGGGGTTTCCTGCTTGGGGTGTGTGTATGTGTGAATACAAGCAAGGTGTACAGTTGACCCTTCACATTTGTGGGTTTGACTTTCATGGATTTGATTATTTGTGGGGTTCTCCAAACCCTGACCCCTCACCTCAAGTGCTTCTTTTCCAGGGGATCTTCCCTCTCAGCAGCTCTAATCAGGCCATGCAGTCTTTTAAAAACCTGCATCTCGTTCTTCTCCAACAGCTACTGCCTGGCCAGCTAAGGAGGGATCACAGCCCAATTTCTCAGCACCATAAGCCCTCTCTTGACATCCCCACACACACCCAAGGAAGGAGATGGGGCAAGAGAGAGAAAGCACAGGGCTACCATGCCTACCTAACCCCTTTCCATTGCCTTTCTCTGACCTGGTTTGGACCCTGGGTCCACCATGTTCCCCACCACACCTTGACCTCGTTCCCACAGATACATACACACACTTTGAAATTTGTGTTTTTTCCACTTTTGCATGTCATGTTTCTCTAACTCTAGCAAATGTGGAGGACCAACTGTATTTACACTTAGAATAATGGCACCAATTTCAGCAGTGTCATGACCGAATTCACGTGGTTTGGAGATTTGAAAGGTCATTTTGGAAAGGATGGCAGGTCTGATCTGAGAATGACTTGGCTAAAATAGCGGGAAAGAAGCTCAAATGGTAAACCAGACAGATTATAGGGTTTATATTTGGTTTGTTTTTCTGCCTGCAGGCATCATAGGAGACTGGAAAGAGCACTTCACAGTGGCTCAAAGTGAACAGCTGGATAATATCTGTGCCCAGTTATTTGAAGGTAGCGGCCTGACTTTTCGCACACAGCTTTAACTGCCCTTATGTACCCTGCATTGAGACATCCAGGGAACACGCCTGGACTGATATTCTGACCTGTGCTTAATAAAAGAAGCCAATAAATCTCATGTAAGAGTGACCAAGCAAAATTTTGCATACAGTTTGTGAGGCGGTGGCATCCCTTCATTTTCTGTTTAGTTGGATCATGTAACATTTTATAAATGTCATTTTATAAAAGAAAGTGTTTTCTTGCTGCTTCTTTCCTATGTGATGTGAGAAAAAGAACCTTTTTCATTTTTTAAAAATATAAAATATTGATTCCACTGTATTCAAAGGAGCTTTAGGGCATCTAGTACATTTTTCCCCTCCTTCTTTTATCTTCTCAACTGTGTGAGGAAGTTTAGCTTGAGAGAGTGGGGAGAGAGAGAGTTGTGAATCGAACAGAAAACAAAGATTTTCCCTCAAACTCTGTTTTACACACTTCTACAAGCACTGCTTTTAACAAAACAGGGGAGTGCAACTAAAGAATGTTCTCCAAGCTTTGAATGAGAAAAATCAAACTTAGAAGAGGGGAATGATGATCAAGATCCTCCTCTTGGGTTTAATAAGAAGAGAAAATGGAGACAAGATTGAGCAGGGAAGGAAGAAGATGTTATGTCAAGAATTTTAATGGGGAGAGAGAAGAGAAAAAAGGATGGAAAAGAATGAAAGAAAGAGGAGTGAAATCAAGAATTAAAAGAGAAAGCAAACAAGAGCTGAAGAAAAAAGAAAGTTACACCAGGTAGGTATAACCTGGATATATCTCTGGCTGAGAAAAGAAATTGTATTGCACTTATACCATTTAGAGGGTGAGGAATTGGGAATGAGCTGGGGAATATTATAATGAGTTAGGAAAGCAGCAATAGCATATTCAGTGACTCTTCAGTTAGCAAATACTAAAAGAACATCTTATTTTGTTGAATAGACTACTCCTTTCTATTGAGCTCTGTTCTGAGAAACTTCAGAGAGAAAGGAGGGAGGTGAGAAGGTGGCTAGAGGGACCCCTTGGGGAGCCTACCATGGCTGTTCCAAAGCAATCTGAAGCAGCAGGGATCACTAGCAGACATTCATACCTCCAGCATTTCAGAGATGAAACAAGGACACTTGAGGCCAAGCAACATCAGGGGGCAGTCAAGATGGCAAAAATTATCAACAAGGAAGAATACACAAGCTAGGAGCAGCTGCAGCAGTATAGTTTTGCCTGAGCTTACTGGGAAGGGCAAGATTCCACTCCCTCCTCTATCTTCCCCCAGCCCCCGTGCTGAGTTAATTGAGTGCAAACTACTTTGGCACGTTGAACTCGGTTTGCACCATTGCATGTCAGCTGAAGACAAAGGAGGAGAAAGAAACTGGGACATTTTAAAGGCACCTGTAAAAGCGGGACAACAGAGGATTAATTGGGACTGTCGCTGCCCAGTCAGGACAATTAGAAGATATACATGCACATTTTAGAACAAAAGCTTTTTGAGGTCATGCTCTCACCTTGAAGTCCTGGTTCTAACACCTGGGAATCCTTCCCATGTCTTTACACTCCTACTTTCTGAAATTCTTTCAAGTCCTGAACTGTTCCAAAAGAGGGTTTCTTCCAAATATAAAATGCTGGGCAAGAGAAAGGGGAGAGGAATGCCTTTTTTAAATGTCAAATGATCATCCTAGACAGCCATTCTTGGTCTCCCCTTAGACACTGCTCTCACCATACATTATAGGAGGCCAAACAAACAAAACAAAGCAAAACACCATCTCAGTCTCAATTTCATTAAGTTTCTCCAGTTTCCATTCACTTTCCATTCCTGTTCCTATCTCTTATTAGGTTACAAGACTTTGAACCTTTCTGCACTTACAGTGTTATCATTCCACTTTCAACATCGTGTGCAATTCTGGGGTTTGTCGTTTACTGAGGACAAAGAGCTGTTTGGCTGAGAATTCTAAATGCCCCCCCAAACTGCAAACCCCAGGATTCCACAGAATGTTGAAAGTGGAATAATAGCACTATAACAGTGTGGTGCAGAAATGGCCTTTATTTTTTCTCTCTCGCTAAAATTCATGTAGGTATTAAACTAACTGAGAGCCAGCATAGTGTAGTGGCTTGAACATTGGACTATGACCCTGGAGACCAGGATTCAGTTCCCAGCTCAGCCACAGAAACCCACTGGGTGATCTTGGGTGTATCACACACTCTCAGCCCCAGAAAACCCCATGACAGGTTCACCTTAGAGTTGTCATAAGTCAGAAATGATTTGAAGACACACAACAACAATAACAACAAACTGATTTGTCATAAGACACGCATTCATTTTCACTCGTTAACCAAATCCACTGCTAAGAGTTTATGAGAGGGAAGGCCCATTGGTCTCTCATGTAATCTTGTAGGGATGTATCCCGCACAATACCTCCCAATGTTGTAAAACTTTGTTTACGCTTAAAGGCCCCTTATGTCCCATAAGTGTCAAAGGTGGCATTTTTTCCATGTTTAGGGGCCTCCTGGGGCTCTTTGAGGTCCAAGAGAGTCCTCCCCACAACATTTGGTTTATTTCCTGGAGAGAAAAAAAGGCTGTCTTGGACTAAAAGAGCTCAGGGAGATGACAAAACAGTGAAACTGTGTGCCCCTTCATCTTAAAAACATTACTTTTTCCAAAAATAAAATAAAAAATGTGGATGCTGGAGTCCATAAAAACAACCTGGGCACATGTGGCGTGCAGTCCACATTTTCCCGAGTCCTGTGGTTCTGGGCATTTTTGGAACTTTTTAAAAATATATATATGAATTTATTAATGTAAAATATCTTACAAAACAAAAAATTATACACACCATATCTTAATAGTATACCCAACATTTAACAAATCAGTCGTATACATACATTTCCTTCTTTTTTGTCCCCTCCCCCTTTCATCCCCCACTCACCCAGGGAACGGTGTAGCTTATTAGTTTCCTTTTTGTTTCATGTGGAAAATCATCTTAACTGTTCCCTTTACTTTCTCATACCCCTCCCTTTCCTGAATAAACTCAATCATTAATCTCCAATTACTAAACCAGACCTCCTCTTTCCTTTGACCAAAAGATATCCTTCTTTTTTCCATTATACAATCAGCATAATATATTCCGATATGTACTGCACCCATTCATTACGATTCCATCTTTCTTTTTCTTTCCATCCATATGCAATTACTGCTTGTGCTGCTATAATTGTTTAATTAAATATTTTTGTTCCTTCTTTAATCCTATATTTCTAATATTACAAGTTATACATATTTCTTTATCTAATTGAATTTCTTCCCCAATTATTTTATGTATTTCTTGTTCTATTTCCTTCCAAAAACTTTGCAGCTTGGCACACTCCTACCACATATGAATATATGTTCCTTTACTCCCACACCCATGCGAACAGGCAGGTGATACATTTTTAATAATATAACTGTTGCGTTCTATACCATCTTGCTATGACACTCATCTGTTGTTCTCTAACCTTGTTATTTTTGATAATTTTGATTTCCTGTAACCATTGTTCCATTTGACTGTAAACATGAGAAGGATAGGTCAACTCAAAACTTTCTCCAGGTAAGACTGAGTCATTTGTCAGGCAAATACACACCATTCCTGGGGATAATAGGCATAAATAGAAGCTGGAATTTTCAAGGGAATCCAACGGTGAGGAGCTCAACAGGACACTGATTGACAGATAGCCATCCCTTATACACTTGGATTCCTTCCTCTTCCCTCACAGCACCCACAATAGACAGCTGTTACAACATCCATCATGTCTTTGTCAATCAAAGTACTAAGCCCATCAACATGTGAAAGACCCATTGTCCACAACAGGTTCCCTTTGTCTTGCATCTGGAACCTTCACTACCACAGGCTATTTTCAGGGTACAAATACCCCTGATTTTTAGGATGCCCATTGCAGTCTCTTGAAGGTCTACCTGTCACTCTGTCTGTCTAGCTCCTGAATAAGAACTGTCCTTAGGTCCTACCTAAGCCAAAATGCATTTCTACTCTTCACCACTCTTCTGGACTGGTAATTATAAATCCCCTCAAACCCCTCAGCCTCTCTATAATTTTTCCTCCCTTTCTCTTTCAGCCAGCTCTTGTGTGAATGTGTCATTGTGTGTATCTTGCATGCATGCATGAGTGAATTCTCCTCAATAAAACACATTTTTAGCTTACTTCTGAATCTCTGGCTGGTTCTTTTCCTGCGTGTGCCCGTAAATGCTGGTAGGAAAGACCTCACTAACTTGCCCCCCTCTTGCAGCCTCCTGATTTTGAGCTAATTAATTCCCCAAGGAGGTATTTGGCATTGCAGAGTGGCCCTTGTGGCACCTACATTTCGGGGTAACACCATTGCTGCCTCCTATGGAATCCAGGGGTTTGTTGTTTGGTGAGACACTAGAGCTTTTTAGCTGAGAATTCTAAATTCCTCTCCCTAAACTGCACATCCCAGGATTCCATAGGGTGTTGCCAAGTTCATTAAAGTTCTGTGCTGTAATTGGGGTGTGATGCAAAAAGAACCAAGTACTTCAGCCATAGAAGTGAGTCCACCTTGAAGAAACACAGTGCAGAAAAAGGAGAGGCATATAATAAAGAAGGGAGGGGGTGATTGCCTTACATGCTGTATGTCACAATACAGGTTTCCCCCACTTAGCCCCTTTTTGCACAAGGGAGATACATCACTGTAGCGTTGTTGTGTTGTGAATACATCTGCACGTCAAACCAGTTTAATGTCGTTCTGTTGTAGTTTTTTCTGCATGTGTTAAGCTCTTAGCGTGATTCACATCGTTGTGAAACTGGTATAAGATAAAAACAGAAAAACTCCGATGCAAACCAACCATAATGGTGCCGCTGTGGTTTTTTCCCCTACACACGGAAGCATTACATCGATTCACACCACAGAGGTGGGAGTTAAATTGACCAATCAGCAGCGGCAGAGTGGAGGAGGGAGAGAAATAGGAGTTCCAGGAGAATTGACGATGCGGAAGCTACAAATGAATTTCTCCACTTTACTTCGCCAGATACTGGAGGGTATGCAGATAGGAATCGGAGTAAGTTGGAGTAAAAAACACTGCTCATAAAACGCAGTGAAATACTCCTCCACTCTAGTGTGGAAATGACAGTTGAGGAACTGGAGCACTGTCAGAAAACAGAATTGGTTGAAAAATGGAACCCCTGTACTGTATTGTGGGGAGTACGAATGACTTAGGGAGGCTCACTTAGGACCAACCACATGTGTGCAGCTTACAAGTCTCTCAGCCAGCTTGGCACCTTTCCCCCCTTCTCAGCTCATTTTGAAAGCAACACATGTGTGTGAGCAGTCCCTAGCAAGCCTCTTTTGGCAGGAAGAATTGATGAAAGAGCAGAACCCTCGTTGCACGAATGGATCTTTTCCTTAATATGTAAGCATTGATAGAGCAAGTCATCAGATAACAGGCTGTCAAAAAGTGGGAGCTTCCTGTTCTAGTGCCTATGCTGGCAATCCACACCACATTACTGATCTGGAGTATGAAGGACATGCTGCTGTGTATGGTTTGCACTCAGAGAAGCTTTGTTACCTAAGGTGCATGTGTGAGCTTATATGGATGCTTATATGTATACAATAAGTTGACAGACAACTTGAAGGTACATACATATGTGTACAATGCAGAGATACGTGATGAAGTTCAGACACTCATGCCGATCCCCATACACACTTCCATGAAAGTCAAAGGGTACAGGCAGCAACGTTAGCTGCCTGCATACACACACCCTAAAGACAGTGATATATAGCAGAATGTTCAATGTATTAGGATCAGTTGACACAGGGTGGATCCAAATTAGGTGTATGGTCCTCTTGCTATCAAATTAACCCATTTTTTTTTTAAAAAAATACTGTTTTGTTAATTGAGAGATACCTGTGATAAACAATAACCATGAATTTGGAAATCTTGCTTGAGCCAGAAACTGGCCAACATTCTGAAAATTTGGCCAAATTTGGAAGAAGGAAGGTAGTCTTATGCAAATGATGATGGACACTGACATATCCAGGTGGGCTAAGAAGCAGGAGTACATAACACAAAAGGGAAATACACAACAAAAAAGAAAGAAGCAAAAGCTGTACTGAAATTTTTGAACCACGCTGTTCGGAACGTTTGTAAAAGTTGCTGTTTTTGAGAAAAGGTGGATTTGTCACTGGTCATTATTGGTTCTTGCATATGTCATATAAATAATATAAATATAAATAATTATTGGTTGTGAATTGATATCGATTTATGGTGACTCTACAGCTGAGAAATGTCCAAGCCACTCTATCATTAACCGCCTTGCTCAGGTCATACAGATTCAGATCCATAGCTTCCTTGATTGAGTTTATCCATCTGTAATGTGGGCTTCCTCTTTTCCTAATGCCTGTTATCTCATCAAGCATTATCATCTATTCCATGGCCCTTTTCGCATGGCATTTGCCATGCAAAAGGGCCTCCAGAGCATTGCGCAATTGTGAGGAGTGGTCCACATGACGTCCTCACAATCGCGTGATGCTGCTGGGACCAGCAGATACTGATTGCGCACTATTTCATTTTCGTGTAGCCAAAAATGGTGCACGATCTTTTGTTGCTCCGAGGCCCCCCACACACTTACCGTGCATGCGGTGCCTCCAGAGATGAGGCCCTCGCGCTTCCTCCCCCAGTGCAGCCTGGGAAAATGCCCGGCTGCACTGTGGAAGGAAGAGGCAGAGCCCTCACACTGCCTGCTGGCTAGCAGGCACCAACTGTGAAGACGGAGCAGAGGCTGCTCGCGTGATCCCTGCACCCCCATGCCAGGAAGAGGTAAGGTGCAGAAAGGGCCTAAGACTCACCATTTTTTAGTGAGTCATGTCTTCTAACAATAGGGCCAAAATATGACAGCCTCAGTTTAGTCATTTTGACTTCTAGAGAGAGCTAAGGCTTGATTTGTTCTAGGACCCTTTCACTTGTCATTTTAACAATCCAGGGTATCCATGGAACTCTTCTCCAGAATCACATTTCCAAGGAGTTGATTTTTTTCCAGTGAGATTTCTTTACAGTCCAACTTTCACAAGGGCAAATTGAACAACAACAAATCCCCAAATTTACTACTCATTTAGACCCACCCAGTCATAAAACAGTGAGCAAAGGGCAATGTGGTAGCTACACTACTGGCTGGGTTTCCCTGAATTTGCAAGGGAAAAGGAAAGAGGAGAACACCCCTTGTCCCTAACCTTTTTAAATTTACCATGGTTTCCTAAGAGTTTCTTTTCCTAGCAGTAGGGAGGAAGGTTCTGTCTCAAATTTAGCAAACCAGTTGTTGTAATTTTCTTCTCCACCAGGACCAGACCAGCCTTGAAAAGGGAATTCAAATCCTTTCCACTCCCTGCTTGATATTGTTTGAATCTGGAGAAAAAGTTCTGCCTGCATGACAAGCTCTAGCACATACTTTGCTTTTGCACTAGGACAGACACCCTCCCCCAACACAAACACACACACACACACACACACACACACGGTTCCTGGGTCATGAACTAATTTCAGGAAGCAAAAGAGAAACACAAGGAATAAAGGAAATCTGGCTGTTAGAGGGAGGAGCGAGGCTGGTGGGTGGATATGATATTTGGTTCTAGCACTCGGAAGTTGATGCCGTGAGAATAAGGAAGGAACACAGTGTGCTCAAGTAGTGGAGAATCATATTTAATTATATAATCCCTCTTGCTGCCTCAGCCAGTAATGGATGTTGAATCAGGTTGGGATCCCAAATCTGTCAAGCGTTCAACACTTGCAGAAATTGAAGGAGTCCTTTTTCCCTCTGATGTGTTAAAGGGATGGGATCCTATCTGGAACTTCAGAGCCCGGCCTGATGACCTCCTCATCTGTACTTATCCCAAAGCAGGTATGTGGGGAGAAAGGAGAAAGGCATCGACATTACCATGGGGAGATAACAATGGAAAACCATGTGGTTTGTGAGAGTGAGGGCTTGGCCAAATTGTGGGGCACCCATGACTTATTATGCCCTTTTCTGCCCATTGCAATAGGGACCACCTGGATTCAGGAAATTGTGGACATGGTCCAGCATGGAGGTGACCAACAGAAATGTGCTCGGGCTCCCATCCATGAACGAATACCTTATATAGAGATGAATCCTCCTAAACCACTCCCCTCTGGTAAGTAGGGAGAGCTGTTTCAGCTTCGTATACTTAAAGGAGAAGGGTAAGGTAAAAGGCTTATGACTATGAAGGTGACTGTCACCCTCTGTTTCAGGTGTTGAAGAAGCAGAAGCAATGGCCTCTCCACGTTCACTCAAGTCTCACCTCCCAGTCCAGCTCTTGCCTCCTTCTTTCTGGGAACAAAAGTGCAAGGTTAGACCAACTGGTATAAAGATAAGAGAAGAGCAGGACTTAATCTCAACAAATGTTGATTACAAGGATCTGTTTCAGTAACTTGGCTGTGGTTTGGATTGTGTCAGACTAGTGGAAGTACAGCTATACCTCCATTAACAAGTAGATAGATGTGTTCCTGGGCATTACTTTCTTTAATAGAAACTTTGGTACCAAAAGCAGGAAGAACATGGAAAGTGTAGGCACAGGTTCCTGCACCACGAAAAGAGGAGTAATTTAACATGTTTCCACAAACTTTTCATTTGAAATGAACAGCAGGCTCATGTGGAATGAGTCAGTCATGTCAAGTTAGCCTTGCATAAATAATCAAAAACATTTTGAGTCTTCTTGAAGCCACTTGAAGGTTTCTTCCAAAATGCATACAAGCATCACTTTTGCCAGCCTCCACTTTTTTATTATTGGTTTTGGTGGCTATACATTATGTTCTATGTTGTTGTTTTTTTAAAAGATGAAGGCTACTCTCCCCGTTTCTTTCTCTTTGGTTGTTCACAGATGCTCAGAATGGGATTCTTGAGGCAGATGCTTTCTACCTCGCCTCTCATTGGCAGGTGCATGCAGCTACAGTAGGACTGGCTAGAGCAGAATCCCATTCTTTCTCAGTGGTTAGTTAACTCTACAGCCAGAATTTTGGTCTCCCAATCTGGAAGCTTTCCCCTCTCCCAAATAAAAGACTTTGTATGCATAAGACCGTTTTCATTTGTATGTGAGGAAGATCTCTGTCTGTGCATGTGCATTTGTGACAAAGTAAGAACAAGAGCAGAGATATTTCTTTGAGGAGGTAGTGTGAGGGCAGTCCCAAATGCTCTGTGTGATAAGCTTTTAGCACAAACAAATGCTGTAATCCCAGAATGGTTCCTAAGGCGGAAAATCAAAGAGATCAGTTCTTCTTCAATAGCATTTTTACAACAACCCTTTTTTAGCAGGAGAAGAGCTTGGTGTGATAAAACGCTAGGGTCTTTTTCATATCTAAGGCAAGTTTCAGTTGTCTAGATTTCATATTCTTGGAACTAGGTGAAGGAAAACACACATAGACACAAACTCTCTTTTATTTTTATAAATTGCCATAAAAGAAAAGGATGCTTCTGGGCATAAACAGAATATATGATTAAATAATTACAGCTACCACTCTTTTGACATTTGACTAGTGGAATATCCTTGTGAAAATGTTTCAGACATGTTTAAATCCTTGAAGATATCTATCTGTAGCAGAGAATATTTAGAGCCTGAAAAAACAAATCCAAGAACAGGATGAAGTCATGGCAGTTTAAAGTACGGCCAGATTGCTACAATGGTGTAGTGTAGCCACATTTTTGAGATCATTTTTCCTTGAAGGAATTAAAAGTGCTGGGAAAAACAGAGAAGTATCATGGAAATGGGAACAACATTGGCAGCCTGGGCCTAGTGCCTCGGAGGGTAGGGTCACTATAGGTGGAGCCAACAAAAGGCTTCCCCTACTCATCTCACAGGGAGCAGAACATTGTCAAAAAACAGAAATGGTTGAAAAGCAGACCGCATGTACTGTACTGAAAGGAGTATGAAGGACTTACGGAGGCTCACTTGGGACTGACTGTTTGCATGCTGCTTGCAAAGTCTCTCAGCCGGCTTAGTGCCTCCCTCACCCCCGCTTGCTTTGCAAGCACCATGCATGTCTGAGTGGTTCCAAGTGAGCCTCCATAGGCAAGAAGAACTGATGAAAAAGTGAAATCCCAGTCAAATTAATGGAACTTGTCCTTAATTTGGAAACATCAAAAGAGTGAGTCATCAGAAAATGGGGATTTCTGTAGATATAGGCCCTTTCCGTACGAGGTGAGTGAATCACTCCGTGCCGTTACCTACCGCTTCTTCTTGGGTCCGAAGCAATGCAGACTGTCCCTGAAGCCCTTCCACAGGGCTCCTCCTTGGTCCAGGGCGAATCGGAGCAGTGCGAGGTCTGTAGATCCGCACTGCTCCGGCTTCCAAAATGGCGGCTTCCGGCTTCCAAAATGGTGGCTTCTGGTTGGTCATGGGTCCCAACCAACTGCTGAAGCTCACCACGCCTAAAGCCCACCCTCCACAGATTGCAGGCTCTCATTGGTGCAAGCCTGCGAATCTGCACAAGGCAGGAGGAACACAATGGCACGTTCCAGGAAAACAAAGACCTGTTTTTTTGCGGTCTTTAGAAAACATTATGCCCAGAAGTCATTTTGGAGCGGACTTAGGTGTGGATCTCCGGTAAGTAGTCCGCTCCTAGTCTGCTCCAAGGTGCAGACGATCTCCGTGAGAGGACGCACTGCCCCGTTCTAATTGCCTGGTGTGGAAAGGGCCATCATTTTCCATGCTTCCTTCTCTCTTGCAAACACCTGACCACACCAACACAGAATAGTACTCTTTCTAACTCAGGAGTGACAGAGGCAGATGTCTTATTCCAGGGTGCTGCTCGGCCCATAAAGTCCCATATTCTCCTGCCACCCCCAGCAGCTGGAAGAAGCTGCTGCTGCTTAGTAATGGAGTGGGAAGGATAGAGGAGGGGAGCAGAAGGTGATGCAGAGCATAAAGTAGTTGCTGGACTTAGTTTCATGTGGGGAGGAGAAATGAGGATATGCTGACAGAGAGAGTGCATTCTCCTTTTCCTTCCCCTGGGATCCCAGAGCAGTAGTATCTTTATGGTTTGAATTGTCTTTCTAATCCCTTCCCTTTCCCACCAATAAGAAGTAGAAGCACTGGTATCTTTTGAACTAGCAGTCACTTATTTTAGAGTTTGGAAGTAACTAATTACAGCAACAGTGATTACCAGTGACAAATTATTTTTCAGAATGGGAGAGAGGGCACCATTGGTTTTGAAAAAAATGCGGTGATGTTGCTTTGAAGCATACCTGGGTCATATTTTTTTAACATGTTATTCTTTGCTGCCAGGAGTAGTGGTAGACAGGGGAAGTTGTAGTACTTAACTTATAGATGAAGTACCTCGTCTCTTTACGGTGTATTGAGCTGCTTCTACAGAGTAAAATGTCCTCATAAAAGATATGTAGCCTTTTTATTTTATTTCCACAGATTATTTATGTGGCTAGGAATGCTAAGGACAATGCAGTCTCCTACTTCCACTTCCACCGGATGAACAAGATGATGCCAGATCCTGGAAACTGGGGGGAGTTTCTGGAGAATTTCATAGCTGGGAAAGGTGAACGGAGGCTAAATATGGAAAGTAGGAGGGAAAAAATATCCTGCATCCAATTCAAGATGTTTTTGAGACCCAGGATCCTTGGACTCGGGATCATGTAAACTACAAAAAGTACAACTGCCCTTCTTGGTGTTTGGAAGAGGAGATGTACTCTAAAATAAGCATAATGGGAGGGGAAAACTAGTCACACGCCCCCCATTTCACAGGTGAAAACCAACACACGTTCATACCCTCCAACATTTCACAGACGAAACAGAGACAAGTGTGGCCAAGTGACATCTGAGTGTGGTCTAGACACCTAAAGTTATTAATGAGAAAGAACATACCGGCTAGGAGAGGCTGCAGCAGTTTGTTTTTGCCTTAGCTTACTGGAAAGGGCAGGATTCCACTCTTTTCTTCTCTCCCCTGCTGTGTTAGTTGAGTGGAACTAAAGTGAGACTCAAAGCAGCTTACAATTTTAAAAAAATACAGCTAAACATGTACGCTTTGCTAGGTCTTTGACATTATCCAGACGCTTGGCTCAACAATCTAATTTATTGCTGAAGGCACAGTCTGAAAAGCTGCCAGGAAGATGGTTAGTAAGGCCCTGGATTGATGGCAGAGGTATAGGAGCAGGGGCATTGCTTTGTCCCAAAGGAAAAATCACTTGCTGCAAACCCAGCTGCCATCACCATCTTCTCCCTGAAGGCTGGGATGGGAGGCAGGGCAGGCAACAGCAAAAGGTCCACATTGCTTGGCGACTCAGGGCAGTACCCCTTTTAGGCCCTTTCCACATGGGGTTAAAAAAACAGTGTAGAGAGACCTCCACGGAGGTCGTCTACACTGTAACATGGATTGGGGCGGACTACGTTTGTGTAGTTCCACACCCCAATCCACACAGGGGCGACCGGAAGTGGCGCTGCCCGTACTTTTTGAAAACCACTTGTTTTGTGGTTTTTAAAAGGCACGGGGCGTGCAGCCCCGTCCAGCCCCGTCACAGCACCGGTATGGATCTGCAGGCATGCGCAAGGGCGTGCCTGCAGATCGCGCGAGGGGTGGGATTTCCGGCTGGCGAGCTTCTCCAACTGGCGGAGAGCCTCCGCCAGTCAAAAGCCTCCATTTTGGGCACTGCCGGATGCCGCGGACGCCACCGAGTGTGGAGCGGTGAAACGGGTTGCTCCACGCTGCGCCGGAATAAGGTAAGCCCCGTTTCCGCGTGGAGCAGCCCGTTTCTCCACCCGCGTGTGGAAAGGGTCTAAGTCCAATGGCAGCTATGTGCCAGTGTAGGAGATAATGAGTGAGATCCTACATGTTCACATAGTGGCACACATGTAGTTCCATCTATTCCCACTGCCTGGCAGGGTCCCTGTTTATGGCAATGGGGGGTGGGGAGGTGAATGATACCAGAGAGAAGCGGATGGTCTAAGCTCAACTGGTGGACAGAAATGAGAGTGAACTCTTAAATGGAGTACATCTGCCTTTTCTTTCCCTCAGGAGCTCCGTGCAGCCAGATCCCCATGGTCTGAATTTTCCCACTGGTAAGAAGCAGCATCAGTCCAACACAGGCTTGATAGCTGCCAGGTGGTGGTGTGTGTGTGGATGGAGTTCAAGGGCAAGAGACTGTCACTCCTATTCCATCCTGTTCCTTACTACCTGACCACTTCCACATCTGTTTCACTACATTCTGCAAACAGTTGAATGCCTGCCTGATTGCCATCTTACCACACAGTCAACTAGGCTATTAGGTTAACTGGCTGTGAAACTTCAAAGTCCTTCACTGTTCTCCTTCCCACCTAAAAAAGTTACAGGGAGAGGTAGAAATGAGGGGTATCTTAGCAACCAAATTCCCTTTATATTGTTGTGTCTTGTAGTTGCCTATGGTTCCTGGTTTGACCACGTTCGTGGCTGGTGGGAGGCCAAGGACCGTCATTCAGTTCTCTATCTCTTTTATGAAGACATGAAAGAGGTAAAAAAAAAGGCATTCTGTCTCTGTGTCTTTTGAACACCCACCCACAGCCATTCTCACCCAATTGAAGCACTTTAATTGCCATGGCTCAGTCTTATGGTGTCCTGGGAATTTGGAGTTTCTTAGGAAGGACTGAGACCTCTCTGTGAGAGAGTTCTGGCACTGTAGTTCAGAGAAGTGGGGTCAAGGTTCTCTAAGGGCTCCTTCAGATGGAGGAAGAAGTCTCAAGAGTTTTGATTGTACCTGTTTATTCATAAGTTGCACCCTGTCTCTTGTTTGAAATATACTGGATTCCATCCTCCCTTGTGAACATAACTTTTCCCCTCCCACTAATTATGTGTCATATCCAGTCTCATGCAACATTTCAGAAACTGATTTTCTTCCATTTCCACCAAGCCTTTTTAAAAAATAATTATTCGGGATTATAGACAAAGTGCCAAAATGTGTTGGCAATGTCACACTAGTTGAGCAGGATCATTTTGTTTTTGTGCTAACGTTCCTTTTTCCTTTGCTTTATCTGTTGAATTTGTCTCCTGGAAACAATGGCTGTTTATACTGGTGACGGCGATCCTTACTGCTTCCAAGACAGTAGCAACATAGAGACAAATACAGATACATTTCATTATGGAAAGTACTATTTTAATTTAAACAAACCTGAAGAATGGGAATGAAAAGTCCTTTGAAATGTTAGGAACTCTCAGGAAATTTCCCATTGATCTCCAAATTAAAATTGATTTGCACAGGAAGAAAACCTAAGACTTTTTTATTCTTCATCCAGAAATGCCTTTACAAACAATGCTAAGCCCCTCACCAAACTCCAAATCCCAGAATTACATAGGATAGAACTAGAGTAGTTGCAGTGGTATCAAAGTGCCATAATTATGCAATGCAGATACACATGGTAATATTTTCAGTCACCAAATAACTTTTCTGCTAGAGTTATCCCAAGCATCCCCACCCCACCATCATAGAGCAATGAGAAACAAGTGCTGATAGCCATAAACTCTCTCTCTCTACCCCGTCAAACTAGAAACAGATGGGACAAACACTGGTCTGAGAGCCATAAATAGTAGAATTCTCTCCCTCAGTTGCTGCATCAAATCTCTTATTTTTCTTTCTCTAGGACCCAGCTCGGGAAATCAGGAAAGTTGCCCAGTTCCTGCGCCTACAATTCCCAGAATCGGTTCTGAATCAGATTGTGGAGCACACAAAGTTTGAGAGTATGAAAGCAAATCCACTGACTAATTATAGCACGATACCTTCCTACATCCTAGATCAAAATGTATCTCCCTTCATGAGAAAAGGTGAGACTAGAAGTTGGATTCCATTCACAGTGCATAGAAGAGGGGTACCACAGGGCTGAACAAAGCTGTGATGAAAAGTATCAGAGGAGAGTGCTAATTGGAGTAGGTCAATAAAATTAATCTGGTAAATGAGTGTGGGACACGCCCAAGGTCACCCAGTGGGTTTCCATGGCCAAATGGGGAAACCAGGATTATATTCCAGAGCTCAAACGACTACATCACGCTGGCTCTCCTCACATCTAGATTCATGCAATATTTCAGAAACTGATTTTCAGCAGTTTCCACAAAGCCTTCCTTATTATTCTTCAGGAGTTATAGTTAAAATGCTAAAGTGTTTTAGCAATATTAATTTAGTTAAGCATTAGAATCACTTTGTTTTAGTGCTAACATTCCTCTTTCCCTCACTTGATCTCTGTTGAATCTATGTTATTGAACCAATAGCTTTGTTTTACTGGCAGTGGCCATTTTAACTAGTCCCAGAATAATGTAAACTGGCAAATAGAGATACATTTCATTTCAGAAAATATTGGTTTAATTGAAACTGACCTGGGTAGTAGGAATGAGAAGTCCTTTATAATACCAAGGGTTCCTTGGAAATACTTTGGGATGAATAAAATGTCATATGGTTCTCCAGAATAAATCTGTATGTACAAGAGTAAAACCTGGGACTTTCAGAAACTTTTGTCCTACTTGGAGGAGCTCTCACATACCACCTTCAATGAGCTCCAGCTAAGTAAAATATAACATTAAAACAAGAATATACTATAATGACAGTGTAGAAAGGCAGAATGCCTGAGTTCTTTCTACAGGCATCTCTATACCTATTTCTTACCAGCTATGGCTTCTTCTATGTAAATCTTATATTTTGTAATTGCCCTGCTCAACAGGAAACATTTCCCCAAATCCCCTGCAATTAACTTCAAGACTGGGGTACAAGTTGAGGAAAATGGCAGACAAACTGATTTGAAAAACAGTCCCATAAAAAAAAAAACCACATTAGACAAGATCATGAGGAAAACAACAGTGGAAATTGGATTGTCATTCTTTTTTTCTGGATTGTTTTCTCCACTTGCAGGCACTGTAGGAAACTGGAAGGAGCACTTCACGGTGGCTCAGAGTGAACGGCTGGATGACATCTGTGCTCAGTTGTTGGGAGACAGTGGCCTGACCTTCCGCACACAGCTATAGCATATTTCTGTGCTTCAGACAGACATTTTCACCTGTGCATACCTGGAATGTGGATTTTATTCTATTCAAATAATAAAGAAATCCTAAAAACAAAGAGTCAGCCAAATTGAATTTTGTGTGTATGGATGAATTTTCCAATTTCATTTATTCTGAGTCCTTTCTTTTGCTTCTAGTTTTCCCCATGTTACCCTGATTTCTGGGGGTCCCGTGAGGGACACCTAAGTGCACTCCAAATTACAAAGTTGGGAATTAGTCAAAAGAGCAGAAGCTAGCAATACGAGAGGCAGGGCAACGGAGCGAGATCTTTTACCCAATGTCTACGGGGTCAGGTCAAGTCAAGGAGCAAACAGAAGTGAAATAATAATTGTTGTTTTTATTAAAGTACAATCAAACAAGTGTATGCAGCACACTCACACAGATGACTATAGAAATAAAGGTTGGAGTGGGATAGAGGGATTTTTAGAGGAGGTTGTTGGTGTGGGTAATATTACACCTGTTCTGAAGCCTGGGAATTCTGAAGACGGAGTTCGTAGATGTGGAGTTTCTCAGTACGTGGGACTGAGGGGAAGGCTCACCAAGCAAAGCGGCAGCAAGGTGGGATGGAAGTCGGGAGCGATCCAATGAAGCTCTCAAAGTCAGGGGTTCTTATAGGGGAAAATGTGGCCGTAGGCTAGTCCGTACTTGGGGAAAACAATGAGTTTCAGGCTGGAGACAAAGCCTCCGAAAGGTCATGATTTTACATGATTGTGTTAGGTCCGAATTGTCGATAGAGTAGCCAGTATGCAAACGCAGAGTGCTTGACAGATGAGTATTCTGCTAATCAAGCTGCCAGCTCGGGGCAGGGAGTTCTTTGTAAGTAGCGTGCATACATAATGTGCTACTTGCCTTGCGGTCTCCTGAAGCGGCAGGATGCTATTTCTGGCCTGCCTGTATTTGTGTGGAATATTACAGCGATTAGCAGCCGTACCTGTATGCGAGCTTGTCTGGAGGCCTCGCAGCACGTGGAGAGGAATAGGTAAAGAAGGCCAAATTACTGATATCAAAGTAATATCTAATATCCCACCAGTCCGGGCTAGAAACTGCCGTAACACCCATTTGCTATTGAGGTACAGGAATCGTTTCAGTTATTTTTCAGATTCATAGCCTTCCCTTTGTCCTGACAATTCAAGGTTGCAAAAAGAGCATTTTCCCCATTTTATTTTTCCAACTCTATCTGCAGTTGGAGACTGATGAGTTTCTGAAGAAGCCTTAAATCACAAAAGAAGGTATCAGATTTGCCTATATCCAAGGCTGTTCTTCCAAACCTATTTAGAGCAGAGGAGAGACTGGCACTGTTAAAGACCTAAGGTCTCTATAAGAAAATGCTGGTCCCTCCATTTCCTTCACACTTAAAATTTATTTATTTATTTTTATACTTATTTAGTTATTTTCACACAACCACCATTCTTTGTTTATGTGTTTTTAAACATTTTACCCCATTTTTCTTTTTCTGAAGACTCAATGCAACAAGTAGCACAGACATACAAAATAATAAAGACCATGTCAAACAATGCAAGAAGATATTCCAGGAACAGCAGCAGTGAGGACTGTACTGGATCGGACTCCTTCCAAAGGCTTTTTAAAGTCTTCTCTGGTTCCAGAAGAGAAGGCATAGATGAACAGGGTGCCAGGGGGGAATTCCTTAAGGTGGACACAGTGAAGCATACATGCCACAACCAAAAAGACCCTGCTGGTTGTGCCTACCAACAAAATTATAGTTAATGGGGGATTCCGAGCAGGTGAGGTTCTCAGATATTAAACAAAATGTACATTTCTGAGAAGGAGGTTAGTTATTCTGTTTTGGAACTGGCTACCAAATGCCTGCATCCCAAACTCTTTAGGGGTTCTCATCTATTCTATGACTCATTATTTTCTAGTAAGTCATGTCTTCTCATGTTAGGGCCAAAGTATGACAACCTCAGTTTAGTCATCTTGACTTCTAGGGAGAGTTCAGACTGGAATTGCTCTAGGACCCATTCATTTGTCATTTTAGCAGTCCAGATAGCTGTAGAATTCTTCTTCAGCACCACATTTCAGAGGAGTTTATTTTCTTCCTATTAGCTTTCTCCAGAGAATTCAACAGCAAATTCCAAAACTTACAACTCATTAAGATCTGTCCAGTCATAGAACAGTGAGCAAAAGGCAATTCAGTAGCTACGCTAGTGAGTGGTAATCCCTGAATATGCAAAAGAAAAGGAAAGAGGAAGACACCCCTCATCCCTAATCTTTTTAAAATTACCAGGATTTCCCAAAAGTTTCTTTTCCTAGCAGTAGGAAGGAAGGCTGTATCTGAAATTTAGCAAACCAGCTGTTGAAATTTTCCTCTCCACCAGGATCAAACCAGCCCTGAAAAGAGAATGTAAGCCTTTCCATTCTTGATACTATTTGTATGTGGAGGGGAAGTTGGTACACTGCACAGTCCTCTAAGGGGAGGTCCTTGCCTGGATGACTAGATCTAGCATGCGAAAATTAATTATTAGCCAGGAAAGCACACTCTCTGCTTTTTTGCACCATTTTTGACAAGACACACACCAACACAAACATGCACACAGCCGGTTCCTGGGTCATGAACTAACTTCAGAAAGCAAGAGAGAAACAGAAGCAAGAAAGGAAATCTGTCTGTCAGAGAGTGAAGCTGATAGTTTGGTATGATCTTGGAATCCAGCAGTATGAAGTTGGTGTGAAGGAGAGCAAGGAAGAGGCACTGAGTTCTCAAGTCGTAGGGGAACCATATTTAACTATTTAATCTTTCTTGCTGCCTCAGCAGGTAATGGATCTTAAATCAAGTTTGGACCCCAAATCCATCAAGCGCTTGACACTTGCAGAGATTGAAGGAGTCTCTTTGCCGAGTGATATTGTAAACGGCTGGGATCCTATCTGGAACTTTAAGGCTCGGCCTGATGACCTCCTCATCTGCACTTACCCCAAAGCAGGTATGTGGGGAGAAAGGAGAAAGGCATCGACATTGCCTTGGGGAGATAACAATGGGAAATCATGAAGTTAATGAGAATGGGGGGCTTTGGCCATATTGTGGGACACCCATGGCTCATCACCTTTGCTTTTCTGCCTACCTCAATAGGGACCACCTGGATTCAGGAAATTGTGGACATGGTTCAGCATGGAGGTGACCCACAGAAATGTGCTCGGGCTCCCATCCATGAACGAATGCCCTTCATAGAGGCATGCCTTCCTAAACCCATCCCCTCAGGTAAGTAGTTCAGCTTCACATACTAAATGGGAAAGTAGAAGGTGAAAGGCACATCATCATGAGGGTGACTGTTGGCCCTCTGTTTCAGGTGTTGAAGAAGCAGATGCAATGGCCTCGCCACGTTCACTCAAGTCTCACCTGCCAGTCCAGCTCTTGCCTCCTTCTTTCTGGGAACAGAAATGCAAGGTCAGACCAAGTAGTATAAAGATAAGGGAAGGGCAGGACTCAATTTCAGCAAATGTGGATTACAGGGATCTGTTTCAATAACTTGGCTGAGTGGATTAGGTGAAGCTAGTAGAAGTACAGATATACTCCCATTAATGAAGTATAATTCTCCCTCCACATTCACGGGTTTCACACTTGTGAATTTGGTTACTCGTGAGTCTGCAGCCCCCCCATTCTCCTCCTCTGCTTCCCTGGTGGGAGCAAGCATGCCACAAGATAGCCCAGGGAGAGGGCCTCTGGCCTCCCTCTCGGGTGTGATGCTGGGCTGGACCTTCTTTGGGTCCACCCACTTTGTGGTGGACGATCCTGGGGCATGTTAGCTCCACTCCCGTGATCACCACCTGTAAAGGACACCAATGATCTGAGCCTTGCTGAGCCTTGCTCAGATCACCGGCCTCCCTTCCAGATGGTGATCATGGGAAAGTGCCTAAGTTACCTTGCGACCGCTTCCCAGAAGGGACATCCATGATTTGAACAAAGCTGGCGAGGCCACTCAGGACTTGCCCGCTTTGCTCAGATCACTGGCCTTCCTTCCAGGTGGTGATCGCAGGAATGCACCCAACCTGCCCTGCAACTGCCACCCAGAAGGGATGCCCGTGATCTGAGCAAAGCAGGCAGGGCCAGAGCAACCTTGACCAAGCTATCCCCAACCATTCCAGCTTCACCTGCTTTGCTCAGATTGCAGAGTCTTCCTTGGTGGGCAATCGTAGGGTGAGATAGCTCCGTTCCTGCAATTGCCACTCAGAAGAGACACTCACGATCTGAATAAAGCGGGCAATGCTGAAGCAGGCAGCAATCGCTTGGCCCAGGTCACTCAAGCCTTGTGTACTTTGCTGAGATCAGAGGCATCTCCTCCAGGTGGATTGTGAGAATGGAATTAATCTGCCCTGTAATTGACACCTGGGAGGGCGGCTGGAGATCTCAGGAAAGTGCACGGGGCCAAAGTACGTCCAGCCACATGATCAAGAGGGCCGTTGGTGTTCCTCTCCTGGGTGATGGTGTGGCCCGGTCACTCCAGCCAGCCATGGCTGCCCCAGAGGGACACCAGCAACCTTGGCCATGCCATAGCCCCTGGGCAGTTATTCATGATTATTCCATTTTCACAGGTGTTCTCTACATCAAATCCCTGTGAATGTGGAGGGAGGACTATAGATGTGTTCCTGCCCTTTATGTTGTTTTTTTTAAATAGAAGCTTTGGTATCAGAGGCAGAAAGACTATGGAAAGAACAAGGATAAGTTCCTGCACCACAAAAAAGAGGAGCAGTTTAAGCAAAGTTTTCATTTGAAATATTTCATTTGAAAGAAAAAAAAAATAGGCACATGTGGGCCTTGAATAAGCCAACAAAACATTTTGAATCTTCTTAAGACCACTTGAAGGCTTCTTCTAAAACGCATACAGGAATAACATTTGCTTTTGCCAGCCTTTATTTTTTTTTTATTACAGTATAGTACTTGTTTTGGTGACCAAACATACAGGTCCATGCTTTTTAACATGCAGGCTCCGCTCTCCTTTTCTTTCTGTTTTACTGTTCCCACATGCTTAGCATGGGATTCTCAAGGTAGATGCTTTTTACATTGCCTGTCATAGGCAGGTATATGCAGCTACAGTAGGACTGGCAAGAGCAGAATCCCATTTTTTTCCAGCTCAAGTTTTATGGAATTGATTACTGCAGACACACTGCTGCAACCTGACACCAAAAGTCTATTTGTCAAGCCTCTCTTCATCATTTTCTCAATGCTGATACCGCTAAAAAAAAATTTAAAAAAATCCAGCTGCAGAGGGGATCAGGAGGAAAGGGGGCTGGACAGGCATAAAAAGACTTCTTAGAATGGAGCTTCTTTGTCAAAGGTTTTGTTAATGGAGGGATGTCTCTACTCAGCTTTTCAAGTGTTAGATACCTCTTAATGCTCGCCTGTCCAGTTATGGTACTCTTTATTTCCTCTCCCTTTGCCTCCTCTCTTCCCCTTCTCAGTGCCCTTTCTTTCTCACAACCCAAATGCTCATTTAGTTTTTCTCTCTGCTCATTCTCACCCCCACTGCCTTTATCTAGCATCAGGACTATTTCACCCTCTGTGTTTTTTAACTATCTGAAGTTGTCAGAAGGCCTACAGAGGGAACCATCATTTTCACCTGCCTAAAGACTTTCTTGAAAAAGTAAATATGCAAGGCCGGCCTGCATATTCCTCTCTGATAGTTAATAACATCTACCACCTAGTGGCTGAAGATGATGCTACAAGCTAAGGACAGGTTTCAGTTTAAAGTTAATTAATTCATTTAAAAACCAAAATAACCTTGAGGTGCACACTCATAGGGTCTTTTTCATATCTATGACAAGTTTTAGGTCTCTAGGTTCCACATTCCTGGAGCTGTAATGGAAGAAGACACAAAGAGACACAAATTCTTTTTTATTATTATGGATTGCCATAAAAAGGATTCCTCTGGGCATACGCAGAGTATATGGCTAAATAATTGCAACTACCTCTCTTTGATATTTTGACTGGTGGAACATCCTTGTGAAGTTTTTGCAACACTGTATGAGGTTCAGATGTATGGGTTTCAGATATGTTTAAACCCTCAAGGGTATCTCTCTCTAGCAGAGACTGCTTAGTTCCTCACTAAACAAGCTACTAATTCAAGAACAGGATGGCAATTAAAGTGCTATCAGACTGCTCTAATGGTGTAATGTAGACATATTTCTGGGATCATTTCTCCTGAAGGAATTAAAGGTGCTGGGGGGAAAGAGCAGAATCATGTAAATTAGAACAACATGGGCAGGCTGGACCTGGTGCCTTGGAAGGAAGGGTCACTCTGAATGGAGCCAAGGGGTCACTGTAGACAGAGCAAACTAAATATAATTTTGCATACTTTGTCCACTGTTGCAAAAACTTCACCACAGCAACAGAGAAAAGTTGCCTTTTCAACTGAGCAGTTGAGATCTGAGTACATTGGAGCCCACACAGTTCCATATTCTCCTGCCACCTCCAGCAGCTGTCCAGTCCTGGGAGAATCTGCTGCTGCTACTGCTTAACATTGGGGAGTGGAGAGGGCAGAAGTGATATAGATTATGAAGTAGCAGCTGGACTCAGCTTGGTGGGGAAAGGAAAGAAGGTATGCTCATGGATAGAGTGTACTCTTCTTTTCCTTCCCCTGGGAGCCCTGAGCAGCAGTATCTTTATGGTCTGAATTGCCTTTCTGCTACCTCCTCATCACACTGGTAAGAAGAATTAGTACTAGTATCTTTTGAACTCAGCAGCAACCTATTGCAAGGTAAAATTGCATAGTTTGGAAGTAATTAATTGACAGTAAAATGATTACCAGTAACAAATTATTTTTCAGAATGGGAATGAGGGCTTTTGAGAAAAATACAGCGGTGTTGTTTTTGAGCCCACTTGGGTAATTTTTTAAACTTGTTATTCATTGCAGCTAGGGGTGATGGTAGATGAAATTGTGGTACTTACCTTATAGGTGAGGTGCCTCCTCTCTTCACCAGCCCATTGGGCTGCTTCTGCAGAGCGAAGTGTACTCATAAAAGATTTGTCACCTTCTTATTTTATTTCCACAGATTGTTTACGTGGCCAGGAATGCCAAAGACAATGCAGTCTCCTACTTCCACTTCCACCGGATGAGCAAGTTGTTGCCAGAGCCTGGAAAGTGGGAAGAGTTTCTGGAGAATTTCACAGCTGGAAAAGGTCAATGGAGGCTCAATATGGAAAGTAGGAGTGGAAAAAAAGACCCTGCATTCAGTTCAATATATGTTTTTGAAACCCAGGATCCTTGGACTTGGGATCAAAAGAGTGTTTCATGTTAACTACGTAGAGTACAACTGCCGGTTTGGGAGTTTGGGAGATGAGATGCTCTCTAAAATAAGCATGATGGGAGGGGCAAGCTGAATTACATGCTCCCATTTCACAAAAGAAAACCAGGACACATTCATACCCTCCAACACTTTGGAGATGAAAACTAGGACACATGTGGCTAAGTAACATCACAGTGTGGTGAAGATGGCAAAAATTGTTAATGCGGAAGGACATACAAGCCGGGATAGGCTGCAGCAGTTTGCTTTTGCCTTAGCCTACTGGGAAGGGCAAGATTCTGCCTATTCCTCTCCTCTGTCCTCACTGAGTTAATTGAGTGCAAACTTTTTTCTGCACTTTGAACTCAGTTTACAGCCTCAAGAGCCTCTCTTTAACTGCATACCCCAGGATTCCAGTGGAACAACAGCAATATAACAGGCTAAAGCAGAAATGGCCTAAGTTCGCACGCCAATGCAGTTTCTCACATTTGCTTAGTAACACTGGCTCCTACTCTTCTGATCCTTATTACCTGACCACTCCCACATCAGTTTCACTACATTCTGCAAACAGCTGGATGGGTCTGTCTGATTGCCATCTGACTATACACAGCCAACAACCTATTAGGTTAACTGGCTGTGAAACTTCAAAGTCCTTCCCTGTTTTCTTTTCCATCTTAAAAAGTTACAGCTCAGCAGGACAGGGAGAGGTAGAAGCAAGGTGTATCAAACTCCCTTTCTATTTTTTTGTCTCATAGTTGCCTGGGGTTCCTGGTTTGACCACGTTCGTGGCTGGTGGGAGGCCAAAGACCGTCACCCAGTTCTCTATCTCTTTTATGAAGACATGAAAGAGGTAAAAAAAAAAGTCATTCTCTCTATGTGTCTTTTGAACACCAACCCACAGCTATTCACACTACACAGTTGCAGCACTTTAATTGCCATGTCTCAGTCCCGTGGTATCCTGGGGTGTGTAGTTTTCTTGGGAAGAACTGGGACCTCTGCTAGAGAGTTCTGGCATTGTCGTTCAGGAAAGTGGGCTCAAAGTTCCCTAAGAACTCCATCAGATGAGGAAGAAGTCTCAACAGTTTTGATTGTACCTATTTATTCATAAATTGCACCCAGTCTCTTGTTTGACCTCCTCCTTGTGTCCTTCCCCTCACCCTAATTATGTGTCACATCCAGTCTCATGCAACATTTCAGAAATTGTTTTTTTGTCAATTTCCATGGAGCAGTTTTAGAATAATTATTCAGGATTATAGTCAAAGTGCTAAAGTGTGTTGGTAACATTACACTAGTTGAGCATTAGAGTCATTTTGTTTTAGTGCTAAATTGATTTTCAGCAGTTTCCACAAAGCCTTCTTTATTATTCATCAGGAGTAACAGTCAAAATGCTAAATATTGTTTTGGCAATGTTAATCTAATTAAGTATTAGAATCACATCCTGGCAACAATGGCTCTTTTACTGGGCCTTTCTGCACTACACTGTTATAGCGCTATTATTCCACTTTCAACATCCTGTGGAATTCTGGGGTTTGTATTTTACTGAGGCCACAAAGCTCTCTGGCTGAGAATTCTAAAGGTCTAAACTGCAAACTCCAGGATTCCATAGGATGTTGAAAGTGGAATGATAGCACTATAACAGTGTAGTGTGGAAAAGTCCGTAATATAAACACAGAAACAGGTCCAGATACATTTCATTACAGAGTGTAGTGGCTTAATTTAAACAAAGCTGAAGAGTGGGAATGAAAGTCTTTTGCAAAGCCAGGAACCTGCAGAAAATTTCACATTGATCTCCACATTAAAATTAATTTGCACAGGAAGAAAACCTGAGATTTCCACAGATTTTTTTTCCTTTCACAGACAGTGCTAAGCCCCTCACCAAAACTACAAATTCCAGGATTCTATAGAATAGAGCTACAGCAGCTAAAGTGGTATCAAAGTGCTATAAATATACAATGCAAATACACACATTAGTATTTTCAGTTACCAAACAACCATTCTGTTGGAGTTAGCCCAAGCATCTCCACTCCACTGTTAGAGACTCCTAACAGCAGCAAGAAGCAAGAAACAATTGCTGGCAGCCCTAAACAACCAAAATTCCCTCTTCTATCCAATCAAACAAGAAACAAATGGGACAAACATTGCTCTGAGAGTCATAAATGGTAGAATTCTCTCCCTCAGTTCATGCATCAAATCTCTTGTTTTTCTCTCTCTAGGATCTAGCTCGAGAAATTCGGAAAGTTGCCCAGTTCCTGGGCCTACAATTCCCAGAATCAGTTCTGAATCAGATTGCGCAGCACACAAAGTTTGAGAGCATGAAAGAAAATCCAATGACTAATTATACTGTGATGCCTTCCTGCCTCCTGGATCAGAGTATATCCCCCTTCATGAGACAAGGTGAGACTAGAAGTGCTAACTTTCATCTTTCACTAACTTGATCTCTGTTGAATCAGTGTCATGGAAACAATGGCTATATTTTACTGGCAGTGGTCCTTTTAGTGTTCCAGAAAAATATAAGCAGACAGCCAAGTAGAGATACATTTCCTTTGGGGAAAAAAAAAACTGGGTTAATTTAAACCGACCTGGGAAGCAGGAATGAGAAGTCCTTTATAATTCCAGGAGTTCTTAGGAAATACTTTGAGATGAAGAAAATGTCATGTGGTTCTCCAGAATAAATCTGTATGTACAGGGACAAAACCTGGGACTTTCAGAGATTTTTGTCCCACCTGGAGGAGCTCTCAGATGCCACTCTCAATGAGCTCCAGCTAAGTAAAATATAATATTAGATCAAGATTATACTAAACTGACAGTGTAGAGATGCAGAATGCCTGTGTTCTTTCTACAGTCATGTCAATACCTATTTGGCATCTGCAGTGGCTTTTTCCATGTAAGTCTTGGATCCTGTAGTTACCCTGCTCAACAACAGACATTTCCCCAAATCCCCTGCAATTAGCTTCAAGACTGGGGCACAAGTGGAGGGAAAAACAGTCCCATGGAAAGGCAGAAAAAAACACACTAGACAAGACCATCAGGAAAAGAATACAAGAAACTGGATTGTCATTCTTTTTTTCTCCACTTGCAGGCACTGTAGGAAACTGGAAGGAGCACTTCACTGTGGCTCAAAGTGAATGGCTGGATGACATCTGTGCCCAGTTGTTGGGAGGCAGTGGCCTGACCTTCCGCACACAGCTATAGCATATTTCTGTGCTTCAGACATATTTTCACCTGTGCATTCCTGGAATGTTGATTTTATACTATTCAAGTAATAAAGAAACTCTAAAGGGCCTGCCAAACTGGATTTTGTTTTGATTTTAAAACTTAATTCTTTGCCTCCAAAAGGTCTTAATGAGGATCTGGACCTTCACTCATTATTATAAAACCATTCCACCATGTACCAAAAAACTCAGAAAAGCCCAGGCAATCTTGCAGCCAGATTATATTAGATGTTCTTGTAACTGGTCACACCACTTTCTCTAAACTAATCAGTGCCTTCAACCATCTGAAGAACTGTATAAATATCAACTAAAAATAAAAATAAAAATATGTAGTTTGTCTCTTTTGTTGCATTTCAGTCTGGTTCTTAAGGAGAGTGCAGCAGCAAATCAAGAAATTTCATTGGATTTATGATATGTGTAAGATTTGTTTTATGTATATAATGTTCTGTGATATGAACTTGATGGATTTTACATATGTGTGATGTTCTTTTATATAATATTGATAATATTGTATTTGTTTTTAATACAGCCCCTGAAGAAGGCCAAGCAATGTATAAACAGGCCAAAACACATTGGGCTTTTTCAAAAGAATAAAATTTCATCCATTTATGGAGGCACATAAAGCCTAGGCTCTTTTTGCACAGCATTTGCCATGCGAAAGGGCACCTGGAGCATCGTGCGATTGTGAGGAGCAATCTACACGAAACACTCACAATCACGTGACACTCTAGAGTAGGGCAGGCGCTGCTTGTGCACTTTTCATTTTCAGCTTTCAGCCAAAAATGGTGTGCGATTGCTCATTGCTCCAGGGCCCCGCATGCACTTGCTATGTGTGTGGAGCCTCAGGAGCTGCAGTGATCACGCTTCCTGCCCCAATGCAGCCTGGGAAACTCCCAGGCTGCACTGCGGAAGGAAGAGGCGGGGCTCTCATGCAGAGCTGAAGCAATGGGGATGCAAGGGCCTCTCACTGGAGGCTGCTCATGTGATCTGCACACCACAGTGAAGGAGTTAAATTCAGAGAAGTATTGCATGAGTAGGAAAATAAGTGAATTGGACAGCAGATGTCCCTGCCTTATCTCAGTTTAAAAATATGATTGGTCTTGTAATGCTATGCTTAGGTGCCTGGGAAGTAAAAGGGAGTCAGGCATACTCTCTCTGCCTCTGCTTTGTATTATCTGGTGACTGGGGTCTTTGTTCCCTTGTTTTGGGGGTGGTATTAAGCTCCAAATGTAATGGCTGACGTAGACTAGAAATGTGATTGATTGCTGACGTTGTTGACCAAAGGTATAAAAACTAAGTGTTTTAATCAATCGGGGCCGGCAGTTTTGGACATTGTATTTCCGCTGCTTGCCCTGCGCAGTAAATAAATGGTTTGGAAAATAAAGCTTTCTGTGATGGAACAACCTGAAGGTCTTCATCATTTCCTTGCCACTACATTTTGGTGCGTTGGCCGGGAAATTGAGAGAAGGGTCTTTGGAGCCCCCTTGACGGACGCTTGAGTGCTAGGGTCGCTGCCCCCCTCTTGGCGAAACCCAGGGCGCCCTCGACTGCTTTGGTCGAAGAGGTTTGGCTTTGAGCGGGGTGGTTTCCCTGGCAGCAGCGTTTTCCAGTCAACGGACTCTGGTCACGCAGAAAGTATAAGGCCTCCCCCGGCTAATTGGTGAAGTTGACTCCCTTGCGTTTTCAAGGGAAAGAGAGAGCTTGATCACCTCTCTGTCTCGCCCTAGTAACTCATGGCTAGTGGGGCCGTGAGTGAAGTCGCGAAGACTTTGGTAAGGAGACGTCTCTTCAAGTCTGGTAAACGGTGGTGGGAGGCTGTGTTTGTTGTCTGAAAGCGCGTATGCGTGTATCGTTGCATTTCTTACTGCAGACCATTGGAACTTCCGGCTGCGTAAGTCAGCGAGTCTGAAAGGTGTCTACCTCATTGTTTCGAGCTGTTGGGACCCCCTACCCTCAGCTCACCCCCACCCCTACTGTGTGTTGTCGTTTGGGAAGAAATCTGGGTGGAGGGTGGCAGTTGACAGACACTGCTTCAATGCATGTTGAAAACTTCATGAAAGGGTTAAGTGGAAACTTTACTATTTCTGTGCCATTTGTACTTTAATATGTGTAGGAAAAATTCCAGGAAAGGAAAATGGTTTATTCCTCTCTCTGATTATCTTTCGGTGCTTGAAGCCATCTCCCCACAGCCCCTCCTCCTCAGGCTCTCAGATTTAACCATATGGTTGCTGGCTGTTTTTAGGCTAGAAGTTTATTTAGCCAGAGGCTTGGAAATAGCAGAAATTAAGTCAGTATGGAAATGATGAAGCAAGCCCTAGGTGTTAATGAGAAATAGTGAGGAAACAATAGGGTTTCACTGTTTTCTCCAAATGCACAGGTCGGTGATTCAATCAACTGGAAAGAAAATCACTCTGCAAGAGGCAGAGGGAGTATCCCATGGGCTGGCACGTCAAAAGTCAAAGGACTTTCAGGAGAAAAAAAAAAAAAGGAAGCAGCAAGCTTTTGAAAAAGGAGTTGAATATAGGAGACTTTTTCTTACCTCGATGTTACTTAGCTCAAGTTTTGGAGCAGGAAGGGGGTTGAGAAGAGCGGCATTCCTTTGCCTGCCTCCCTTTTCCCCCTCCCGAGCCCCTCCCTTCTCCTTTAGATGAAATCCATAGTTCTGGTTTTTGGAGAAGGGGAGGTTTTTTAGCCAAATGCTTAAGAATTCTGTCAGTGTTACATAGGGAAAGCTATGAAGTAGTTTCAATAATTCATTTTCAGCCTGGCAGGCTGAGTGAGGATGTCATAGAAGCAGGGTCTGATTTCTAAATAACCAACAATTCAACACACATCAGAGGTAGAGGAAAAATAATAACAAAAAAAGCAGGCTTTCAGGTAAATGAATACAGGATGGCAAAGTTTTGGAAAACATTGCTGAAGACTCTGGTGACAGCTGCCTGTTTCATGTTTTAAACTCTTCAACCATAGAATCTCCCCCCCCCTTGGGCTCCATAGAAGGAAAAGAATAGAAAAAAAAAGAAATTTTAAATTTCTCCTCCAGTACTTTTTGCAACATTTCAAAACAATAAAAAATCCAATGTTTTCTCTAAGCACAGAGAAAAGCTGCATTGGAGAAGAAGGGAAAAACAACAAAAACAAAGCAAAAACCCCACCTTGGGGCCCGTATAGACAAACATGTCATACAAGAGGTGTTATTTCGTTTTCCCTTACAATGAACAATGAACTATTCTTTCTAGTGTGGCAGCAGTTGTGTCTACCTTTTTGATACATTTCTACATAAAGAAGAAAAAAAGATTACAATGCAGCTTTAGCATAGGGAAGGCTGTTTCTCCAAAAGACATGGCTTTTTTCTCACTCCTTGTGGCCATCGGGCTAAATGAACCCCCCCCCCTTTTTAGACGGGGGGAATGAGGAGCGTGAATTTGCAATTCTGGCATTATTCGTCAACAACTTATTAAAAAAAAAAAAGAGAGAAAAAAGAAAAAAAAGGGACTGAAAATCTTATTTGACAATAATTTTTTTTTAAAAAAAAGCATTTAGCATACGAACTTTGGGGCACATGGGAATTGTAGTAACAAGAGAAGTAAAATTTGCCCCCCCCCGGGGGAATTAAACAAAAAAGGAAACTGCCTCCCCCCTGAGGAGACAGACAGGGGGGGGGAAGAGCAAAAGAATAGCGTTTGCATGAAAGACCCGCCTGTTTTTGCATGGAAGAGAAAAGGGTGAGACTGACTGGGAAAAGAAATGGCTGCAGCAGTTCTTCCCCACCCCCAGCTTGCAATGAGAAGGGGGGGGAGGATGGGAGTAGCGGCAGCCCCCACCAGAGAGGCTGCCTGGGGATTCTAAGCAGCAGAACCAGAAGCCATGGTGTAGATTTTTATTTAAAAAGCTACTCAACAACTTAGGGAAATTGTAAACTCCCCTTAATGGGAGATTGGCCTGTGGACATTGGGGCTGGAATGCAGTTGCCTTCTATTGAGGCAGCTAACTAGATGATGCCAAATCTACAACACCTCCCTACATACCTTTTTAGGCTTATGCATATGTCCCCTTCACCAGTCTGATCTGTTGAATTGAAAGATAGTAGAACTGTTTTCTAGCTCATGGCAATGCACATGCCTAACTGGCAAAATTCCAATCACTACTGAAGAAAGGAGCCAAATTTTTAGCAGGTAGAGCGGATCATCAGGAGAGAACTCCCCACAGGCATGGACAAAGGGGAGAGTGTCTTTGATGGACCCTGATGGGATCTGAATACACTAGGAATTTTTCCCCAGTGTCAGACTCTGCGGTTTAAAGTTGTGAGTGGAGAATTACAGGAAACCACAATCCCTGGCTCCCCTTTTCCTACCTGAGAGGAGAGGGAGGGGATGCTCAGAACGGTGGCCAGTAGGAGGTGCCATCTAACATATAGGAAAAACTATGAAACCGAAGGGAGCTGAAAAAGAGAGGCTTAGCTAAAAAAGAGAGGCTTAGCTGCCTGGGCCATACCACCCTAACACGCCCGATCTCGTCTGATCTCGGAAGCTAAGCAGGTCGGGTCGGGTTTAGTACTTGGATGGGAGACCGCCTGGAAATACTGGGAGCTGTGGGCTGTTGTAAAAAACCCAAGGCTATCTGGGGTTTTGGAGGAGGCTCCAGGAATCTAAGGGACTCCTATTTTCAACCTCTTTGATCAGCAGAGGAATCTTTAGGAAGTCTTTGAAAAGGCTTCAGGATACAGGATTCCACAGAAAAATTTAAAGGAAGGGTTTAAAAGGGGCCTGCGTTGTAAGGCTCTATGAAGAAAATTTTTATGCGGGCGGGAAGGGAGAAAAAAGAAATTAACGAAAGATGGAGCAGAGGTCAGAAGAGATAAAAACCCCCGGGGTAGGGTTTGAAGCCAATGTGCCCAGTGGGGGTAGGGGAATTGGCAAGAGACCTGAAGAGAATCAGAGAAGGATGTGGACGTGTGTGGAAGGGAAAGCAGAAAAGATGGTCCAACTGACAGATGCAGGGACTAATGGAAATGAATACTGTCAGTGGCCACAGTTAAGAGGAAAAGTTTTGTTCCTCATCCCACAGACAGAGAAAGGGGAAGGGCTTGGAGGGGACATTCTGGAAAAGGAAAGTTGGCAGTAAGACAAAGGAGTCCCCCTACCAGTCCCCGATAAGGTGGAGATTGGAATGGCTCCCTAAGCGCAGCCTAGCTGGATGGGGGGGTGACAAACACCCCTACGAGTAAGCTGGGAGGAGAGGTGATGGTGCACCTCTGAGCTGGAAGGGAGGGAAAAGGGGGGACTTCTAGAGGCGATTGTGCGCCCCTCCAGGCTGGAAGTGGAACTGCAGCTGAAGGACGCTGACTGAAAAGGCAAGGGAGAAGAAAAAAGGGGATGCAAGCTGTGAGACAGCTAAAGGACCAACAACAGCCCTAAAGGCCCACACACCCATATGCTCAAGAGCAATAGACCTGCATCTGTCCACAGGATCACCAAAGGCAAGAACCACTTTCTAGGAATCACCTGGAAGTCACATTGTACCTGCAGACCTAGAAATCGGAGAAGTGGAGGAAATGGGATAAAAATCCCGAAGAAACAGTAGTTCAACGTGTATGACCCAAACAACAGCCCTGGCTATGTCTTTGGACTGGATGCCAACACAGGGCAAGTGATATGATATCACCATCTACCTAGCCCATTTTACAGAGGTTTTTCACTTTTATTCCATGTGCAGCCCACAACAGAAAAACAAGGAGTATTTTTGTTTTTCCCCGAGCCCCATCATAGGATGGCATAGGATGAGGTGCACACCTCACAGAACCATAAGGCTGTTTGTTCCCTTTAAACCAAACATGAGGCCATTTTGGGTGGATAAGGAGACATATAAGGGAGAGTTATAGATTAGGGAAACTTGAGTAAACGGGAGAAAATGGGGAATAGAGATTCCCCTTAGAGTGCAACTGGGTCATAGGTGGAGGGGTTTATTAGGTGTTGCTGGTTGCCCCACAGCTGTAAAAGGTCCAGGGTTAAGCTTTTGGGAATTTATGAGGGCTAACAGAGCCTTTTCTGATTGGGTTGTAAAATCCTCTGAAAAAAGATCTCCAGACAAAAAGGGGGAAAGAAAAATTTGGACTAGACTCTGCTGTGGCCAGACCAGGAGAAAAGGTCACTCTAAGCACAGTGATCCGCAACTGGTGAATGAAGAAATCTAAGCTAGACCTTATTGCCTGACACACACCTGGAAGCTGTCAGGCTCTACTTGGAGTTAGCAACTGGAGAGGAAGAAACGGGGCTAGGGTTTTTGCAGGTGTACCTGGGACACCACTGCTCTACACATGGCCAGATCCCTGAATGTTGGAGACAATATTATGGGTTTGGCAGGCATAGGAGGGGCAGGAAACCTGGCCTGCCTGTTTTTTCACTAAAACGGATGTTCTTGGGGTTGGAAGATATGTGTATATGGAATTGCTGGTAATGATGGTGATGATGAGAATGCTGGGCAGGGGAACTGGGAATGAATTGGTTTCACCAACTGGTAATCAGATCTTGAAAACCCTGAAGGTCAGTAATGGCTGAGTATGTTCTCATGGGCTAAGCTTAGGAGACTATCCCAATTGTTATGTAAAGTTTGAAATCCCTGAATTCTACAGGCATGCCCCGGAAAGCATCCCAATGTTGACTTTTCCTTTAGTTATAGCAATGGTTTTATTGAGGTTATATGGGAAAAGGGGGGCCTGGTTCCATAAATGAGTTCTAAAAAAACCAGCTTTTACAATGGTAAATGGGTATATGGGTTTTCTTCTGGGATGAATTGGTGTGGCCACTGAGGGTATCACCTTTACCCCGGGCACCAACCAATGAAGGTATGGGATAAACAGTTAGGCTAAACAAAAAAGGAAAGAACTTATAATGAAAGCAATAGATATGATTCTGGCAACATATATCTGAAAGGTTGGGAGTATCATGATCCCAATGAAGGGATTTCATGTGAGGCAGATGCGTTGATGGTTGTGCCCAGCATGAAATTTTTAAATGTCTTACTATTGTGTAAATGAATTTGATTGTGAAGAGGGGAAAAAACATTTCATTTAATGTTAGAAAGTCATTCTTGTACTCTGCAGGCATGTGGACATGATTATCTGGTTCCCTAGTAAGTATGGGTAAAAAACACTGTTTTAAATTGCTTTGTGCATAAATAATGGCCTTACTAAATCTGCTTTTTTACTCTGCATGTTAAAAAGTTTTCAATCTGTAATGATTAGAGTAATAGAGAGAAAGGCTGCAGTATATGCTTTGATTGAAATCTCTCTGTGTTTGAAAGGAATACAATGGTACTCTGTGAGACAGTGTTAGGGAGGATGGAATGTGCCTCGCAAAGCTCCCCTTACTTTGCAACATTAGTAAGATTAGGCAAGAGAATGGTGGGAACCATTTGTATGTGTCAGTCTCTCTTTTTGGACATGTGATGTATTTGTATTGGTGATGTATAAAATGCTCTGAATGTAGGGAGGCGGGGCCCAGACTTTTGAGAGGTATCTCACTGGGACATTGTGCACAATAAATCTTTCCCCTAAAACCGTGGGTCTGAAAGCCCTGTTCACAGGTTTTGTATACTTGACTGCTGGAGGAATCCTACTGCTGCTATGTATCCTTTGTGTTATAAAGGAAATAGGGAAATGGTGCATGCTTCAAATTGCAAGGAATTGAATTTGGCATGAAGGGGGGAATGAAGGAGTTAAATTCAGAGAAGTATTGCATGAGTAGGAAAATAAGTGAATTGGACAGCAGATGTCCCTGCCTTATCTCAGTTTAAAAATATGATTGGCCTTGTAATGCTATGCTTAGGTGCCTGGGAAGTAAAAGGGAGTCAGGCATACTCTCTCTGCCTCTGCTTTGTATTATCTGGTGACTGGGGTCTTTGTTCCCTTGTTTTGGGGGTGGTATTAAGCTCCAAATGTAATGGCTGACGTAGACTAGAAATGTGATTGATTGCTGACGTTGTTGACCAAAGGTATAAAAACTAAGTGTTTTAATCAATCGGGGCCGGCAGTTTTGGACATTGTATTTCCGCTGCTTGCCCTGCGCAGTAAATAAATGGTTTGGAAAATAAAGCTTTCTGTGATGGAACAACCTGAAGGTCTTCATCATTTCCTTGCCACTACAACAGCACTGAAAGAAGGTAAGGTGCGGAAAGAGCCCTAATCTCCTTCTTTTCTGCTGATTCATTGTACTTGCTTTCCAGTATTTGTTCCTGCTCCAGAAAATGTACAGCTCATCTTTACTCCAAGGAGCTCAAGGGGCATCTAATATCATCCTGTGAGGTAGTTTAGAGAAAGAGACTACCTCATAGTCATGCAATGGGTGTCATTCACAGGTGGTTCACACATTCAACTTATATCCAACCATTCCTCCAAAACAAGGACAATGAGAGACTTAGGAAAAGATGGCGGGAAAAAAAGATAAACATAAAAGAGATTAAACTCAGAACTCACTGCTTCTAGCCTCTAGCCTAACACTCTCCAGTTGTGATTTGTGCAGGCATTTTTATTTTAAAAGAACACTGGGGAATAACTGTTAAAACTGTAAATCAGTAATTGAGCAAAAAGGAACACATGGACAACTCCCATCAATAGTTATTATGGATATTGAACTGTTGCGGAAAGAGGCAGTTAAACTGTAACAAACTGGGACTTGGTGATGCTAAGAAGTCTATTGTTGGTAAGCTATAGTAAATGAGGCGTGGGAGAGGAGGACCCCTGGAGAATTTACAGAAGCTACTCTGAAGCAGCCTGCAGCATACAGTAATTTTTCTCTCCCCCACCCCAATTTCTCTTCCCAAAAAAGCACTGTCACCTTGAGATTCTTCTCCTCATAATAAGGCCCAGAGAAGAAGGACCAGACAGCGATCTGGGAAAATTTGCTGTGAGAAACAGGGAAGATGGTACACTGCAACACAGCTCTTGAATGCTGCAAGTGGCCAGTGGATACCTGGTTTTGAATGCAGAGAAGAAGTATGGGAATACCAACTCATTGAGGCTCCCGAGCAACCCCGTGGCTGTGTACAAAACTTCATGTCAACCCTTGATATAAGAAAGAATGTAGGATTGTTAATATAGTTGGCCCTTCAAATTCACCAGGGTTAGGGGAGAAGGACCCTCACAAAAGTGGAAAATTGCAAATATCAAAATGTGGCTTTCCACCACTGTTAAACTATTGGACCATAGTGCTGTGGTTGCCACAAAAACAAAAAAACAAAAACAAAAACCCACAAACAAACAAACAAAAAACCAGTTCCAGCCATTATCATAGCTGTCTTGTCAGCCAGTAACTCCCTCTAGCTACAAGTTGCCCTGGTGGTGCAGAGGGCAAGATGGATGGGCCCCATTGCCATTTCTCTCAGTTTAAGCTGTCTGGAGCCTTACAAATATGCATCAGAATTTCAAGCATGCTGATTTTAGCTTGCAGATATATTGGCAACATCTCAGTGGAGATTGGGATATGCTGATGATCCACCAGAGACAATGAGCTACCAAAGACAAAAAAAGAGGAGTTGAGAATAGAGACACTGATTCCTGATTCCTTGTGTTCAATCCACTTCTATCAATTTCTGCCTGTCTTCAGAGTCAGGGGGCAGAATTCTCAACAAGCCATGCCCAATTGGCTCCTTCTAAGGAGATGAATGTAATGTGCAGCCAGACTCTTCCATGGCTTTAGGAGCACCTATTAGGAGCTGGAGCAGACATCCGCCCAACCTTGGACTTTGTTCTTTCATTCTTCAGATTCAGTCTGGACTTTCCTTCCAACAACAGGGAGTACATCTGGTGATGCTGCAATCAAACGTAAGTATATAAAAAGGGGTTGATGTCCTCACAAGCTATGCAGACACACTATAAGGAAGCCAAGTGCTAAGAAAATAAGTATCTGGCAGGGGAGGGAGTATTGTGGAGGGAAGGACAAGAGGTTGAATGAGGGTTTATTGCCTCCTGAATGGATACTCTTTTCGCTCTCAAAATTTCAACCCATTTATACATATACAGATATGCTAACTTCTTTAGATTTGAATGGGGTCTCAACATGCTGCATATCCCATCCAACAACCTGGGATGTAATTCTTCACCAATTTTTTTCTCAAAGGAAGCACTGAGTAATTTTACAATTGTCTTCTCTCTGCAAGAACCACACAGTTTTCAATGAAACTGCAGTAAAGTTGCCTAGAATAAGTCCAGAAGTGCAGTTTCCAGTCATTCAAAGATTCTTCTCATAAGGCTTTCTCAACATTTGAGAAAATATTATTTGAATATTTTTTGAATTGTTGTTAATTGTCATCAAATCAGTTTTGACTTAGAGTGACATTATGGTCAAGAGACCTCCAGGTCATCTACCATATTTGCTGACATATAAGACACACTGGCATATAAGATGCATCCCATTTATACAAGAGCAATTACCTCTTGTAATTGGAGCTTGAGCGTGTCCAGAGGAGGGTGACCAAAATGGTGATGGGTCTGGAAGCCATGCTCTATGAGGAGCGGCTTAGGGAGCTGGGTATGTTTTGTCTGCAGAAGAGAAGGTTAAGAGGGGACATGATAGCCATGTTTAAATATTTGAAGAGATGTCATGTCGTGAAGGGAGCAGGCTTGTTTTCCACTGCTCCAGAGACCAGAACAAAGAGCAATGGATTCAAGCTGCAGGAAAGGAGATTCCACTTGAACCTCAGGAAGAACTTCCTGACAGTCAGAGCTGTTTGGCAGTGGTATATGCTGCCTCAGAGTGTGGTGGCATCTCCTTCTTTGGAGGTTTTTAAGCAGAGGCTGGATGGCCATCTGTCAGGAGTGCTTTGATGTGTGTTCCTGATAGCAAGGGTTGGACTGGATGGTCCCTGTTGTCTCTTCCAACTCTATGATTCTATACTATTTGCCAGCATATAAAACGCACCAGTGTATAAAGCACACCCCATTTTCAAATGGTTTTTATTTTTATAATTTTATAAATTATCCATATGAAATTGCCCTCAAAAAATATATGTAACTGTGGTTAATCATGTCCCTTGAGTGGTGATTCAACTGTTTCAGTATCTGCAAAGAGATGCCTCTCAGGCCCTTTTCGCAGCTTATCTTTTTTCAGCGCTGGGGTGTGGGGATCGCACGAACAGCCTCCAGCGAGAGGCTCTCGCGTCCCCGCTGCTTCAGCTCCGCACGAGCTGCCTGATTCCAAGCAGGCAGTGCGAGAGCCCCGCCTCTTCCTTCCGCAGCGCAGCCTGGGAGTTTCCTAGGCCGTGCTGGGGCAGCGAGCGTGACCGCCATGGCTCCAGAGGCTCGGCACGCACAGCAAGTGAGCACGGGGCCCTGGAGCAATGCGCGATTGCACTGAAAGCTGAAAATGAAAAGGTGCACAAGCAGCGCCTGCCCTACCCTGGAGTGTTGTGCAATTGTGAGTGTGTGATGCAGATCACTCCTCACAATTGTGTGACACTCCAGGCGCCCTTTCACGTGGCAAATGCTGTGCAAAAAGGCATTCAGGGATCTCTACCTCCTCCCCACTACTACTCAAAAGAGATGGAAGACTATCTGGGCAGAGTGCTCATTGTCAGGGACAGATTATGCAGAATGGAAAGACTCCATGTGATTCCAGCCACAGCATGAACTGGTTGGAGTTGTACCATAGCTCCCCTTAGGAACAGTGCTATGGTGAAGAGTAACACAATGAGCTCTGGGAAGCATTCTCTTTTTGAAGGGTTGTGCAGTCTACCTTTGGTTTAAAGATGGAGAACCGTAAGAATGAAGAACAGGGCCTTGAATTAGCCCACCAGCAATTTATAGCATTGGGAGAGCATGAGAAGGTATTTAGTTTGGCTGATCATGATCTTCCTCTTAAGGTGAAATACACAGATTTTTTTATTTACAATATACTATTTTTTTTTCTAAATGTGCAGCTCTTTATATACCATAGCATATGCACATTTAACACAAATCTATGTCCTCTTTTATGCTGTCTTGTGATGGTGCGTTTCTGCTTTGATAGTTATATGGAAGTACAGTAGCCTAAACTTTCATGCACTTGTCTCTCCAATCTGGCTTACTTATGGCACTTGAAGTTCACTTGCCAATCCAGAGGCTTTTTCACTTATCTGATCCTAAAAAACCCACCCAAAAAGCCTCTAAAGGTCTGCCTGGTGGCGCAGTGGTTAAATGCCAGTACTGCAAGCCACAAGCCACAAGGTTGTGAGTTCGATCCTGCCCGGCTCCAAGGTTGACTCAGCCTTCCATCCTTTCGCAGGTCGGTAAAATGAGTACCCAGCTTGTTGGGGGCATGTATAGAAATGTTTCGAAATACATGCTATTTGTAAGTTCGCCGCCTCGATCTGTATGGAGAGGCGGGATACAAATAAATAAAATAAAATAAAATAAAATAAAAAATAGAGAACATAGTATCAATCTCAATTTTGGCATATGAAGTTCACCTTCTAGTCCAGAGGCTTCTTTTCTTATCTGACAAGCAGACCTCCAAGTCATGAATGGAACATGATTAGATTAGACACATACACAACCAGCAAGGATTGTCTGCTTGGAGTCTACCATGGAGCAGATGTGGACTGGTCAGAATTTGATTCAGGATTTGTTCGAGCCTTGGTATAATTTTTCTCATCACTAAAACACACAGTTAAAAAGAAAAGTTGTGTGGAAAAGTTGCATGTTTGGACAACTCCTCAAATCCCACAACCAGCACGGCTGTAGGGTCCTAGGAGTTGTATTCCAAAAAGTAACTTTGCCAAAGCTTTGGGCTGGAACTGGAATTCCTATGTCTTCCCTTGAGCTTGCTCTTTATTCCACAGATTATTTTTTTGACCAGGAATGTCAACGATTGTGTAGTCTCCTATTTTCATTTCCATTGCATGAACTGTGTATTTCCAGACCCTGGAAACTGGGACCAGTTTCTGGAAATCTTCATTGCTCGGAAGGGCATGTGGAACCTACAGAAGAAAAGAAATAATGTTCAAGACAGCTTTGTAGTCCAGCAGAAAGGGGCTGGGACACATATGTTCAGTCTCTACATCAAGCAAAATCATTGGACCTATTAGCTGACTAATGGTTAAGCAACTGACATAATCCTGAGAAACGCACACCGTCCAATTGTCCTGATTTGACAGGGACAGTCCTGATTAATCCTTGGTCATCCCACTTTTTCAGCTGCTTATAAAATGTCCAAGTTTCTTTCTCCTCCTCCCACTTTACTTCTTTGGTCTCAGCTTACTTCTATTGCTATAAGATGAGTTCAAAGTGCAAAAATAGTTTGCCATGACTTAACTCAGTGTGGGAGAGATGGAAGCAGGGAAATGTAGACTCCGGCAAAAGCAAATAGCTGCAGCCTGTCCTGGCTTCTATGTTCTTACTCATTAATAAGTGGTGGTGCAGTAGTTAAATGCTGGTACTGCAGCTGCAAGGTTGTGAGTTCAATCCTGCTGGGCTCCAGGTTGACTCAGCCTTCCATCCTTCTGCAGGTTGGTAAAATGAGTACTCAGCTTGTTGGGGGCAATTAGCTAAACACGTTGTAAACCTCTTAGAGAGCACTTAACTGATAAGCAGTGTAGAAATACACATGCTATTGCTATATCCATCATTCTCTCCCACCACCGCCTCTCTTATTGTTAGAGCAACTGGAGTTTATATAGGAGAGACTTTCCTGCATATGAAATCCTTCTGTTTTTTTCTCATCTAGATTCTCCCTATTTGCTCTTCCTACCCATTGAAATGTGTGGTTATAAATACCTTTTGTTTATCCAAGTAACTAGAATATATGACCAAGGAAAGTTCCTAGTGTCATCATTCATATAAAGACTCTCCTCTTCTCAGTCTCTGCTATTCCCCTTCCTCTCTTCCCCTTTGGCTATGCTTCGCTACCCTTTTGTTTCTTCATCAACAAGATGGTGAGTTAAGAATGAGGCTCTTTTCTTTACCTAATATTTTCTTTAGCTAGTTAAGATGGCCCTTGCATATTTAAAGGTAGCAGCCAGTAGTAAACTTTTTCCAAGTTTGTAACTTGAAACTACTTGCTTTGTTTTTTAAGTCAGTTTCAGTTCAGGGAAGTAACCTGAGACTTGGACATGCTTATCTGCTACTCTGCCAAAAGAAGGTTAATTCCTAACAGATTTAGTTTTCATATTTTCCCCAAAAAGGCTAACTCTCTGTGAAACTCTGACTCTTAACAATAACTTTTGCTAACTTGAGCACACTATGATTTTGCTTGGCCACATGTGTCTTGGTTTTGATCAGTGACAAGTTGACCTTATGCAACCATTGTCCCCCTTTTGTAGTTATCCTTCCAACCCAGAAAACCTAGAATCTATAACATGATTCTTTGTTGCAGTGAATTGGGGCAGTTGGTTCGACCACATTCGTGGTTGATGGAAGGCTAAGAATCATCACCCAATTCTGTATCTCTTTTATGAAGATATGAAGGAGGTGAGCAACCAATACACACACACATATCCATATTTATCTACATAAGAACACCTCTTAAAGAGAATTGCCCAAGTTATGACTCTTATGGATTTGGGGAGGGGATACAGTGGTTTTTATGGGACAGCTTCTCCAACAGATACAGTTCAACAGCCTTTTCTCTCTTCTTCTAGGATCTAGCCCAAGAAATTTGCAAAATTGCCAAATTCCTGGACTTAGAGCTCTCACAACTGGTGCTAAATCGGATTGTGCAGCACACAGGCTTTGAAACCATGAAAGGAAATCCATCAGTTAATTACACCACTATGCATTTGTTTATGGACCATTCTGTCTCTCCTTTCATGAGAAAAGGTGAGAAACAACACCCAGATTCTAGTTTCAGTTTAGATGTGGGAGACTGTCAGACTCACCAGAAACTAGTATGTGAGATAGGTGAAGGCAGAGCATGGAGATATTACTTTTCAGGTAAGAATTACCTGAATCCCCAGGTCGGTATTCTGGGATTCTGCATGTTCTCATCTAAGCCTATAACCTTCCCAAGATCTGTGTGATCCCCCCTTTCTTCATGGCAAAAAGCAGATGGAGAGCTGGGAAGAAAACACCAGCAATAAGGTGGACTACAATGCAGAGGACAGAGAAGCTTAATTTGTCTTTACTAATTTCAATAAGTGTTTGCTATCCATCTTGTAAGGCAGTCTCACTGTACATTTAAAGAATTGAAGGTGAGAAATAATCCCCTTCCTTTTTTAGATGTAATGTTAAGCCATAGTTCCTGTATAAAAATGAATCTATCCTCCTCCCTAGATGGTTATAACTTTACCAAGGCTTTCAGAGGAGAGTTTTTCATGACTTCCAGTACTGCATCTTCAGAAATATTGACTGTGCATTCAAGACCATACTCTCCATCCTAGCCGGGCAACCTTGAGACCCAACAGAACCAGGACAATGCAGGGCCTCAGCTATATTGGATATTTGCTCTGAAACATTCCCAAAATTCTTTTGGAAAGTAACTGGGGTTCTCTGGCAGGCATGCAGGGAGTCCTCAAGATTAGATAGATAGAGAAATAGAAAATAACAGAGAAGAAAATTAAATTTTAAAAAAAGAAAATTAATCTGGTGGGTTTTACGATCAAGAAACAAAGAAAAACAAGAAAACAGAATTTATTTCTGAATTGTTTTGTCAACTGTAGGCACTGTAGGAGACTGGAAGGAATACTTCACTGTGGCTCAGAGTGAACAGCTGGATGACATCTGTGCCTGGGAACTTGAAGGCAGTGGCCTGACCTTCTGCACACAGCTGTAAGCACATTTCAAGGTGTGTCTCAGAGACTTTCACAAAACATGCCTGGAGTAATTGATTTCACCTCCACTGCTTCCTCCATACTGGATGTTCAGTGACATTCCCACACTGTCTTCACTCACTTTTTATGGGACATCCACCTGACACCATCATTCGATCACAGTCCTTCTGTGCTTTTTTCTAAGCTGGTTCCTTTTTTTCCATGACTAGAGAAAGTCTTCAACATTTTTTTTTAAATGACCCAAATAGTACTGCAATCTCCACAGGTATACCTAGCCTTGACACTGTTTGTCTGACTTTTTTAAATCAAATTTTTAAAGTGTGGCTTTGACATGGGCAGTGATGAACTGGACAGAGATGAACCCACCACAATTTAGCACGCATACACTGTAATCTTTATGTTTGGTTTTGGGGCATGGAAAAGATGAACAACTTTTCTTTGTTATCAGGCTTCTATAGACTGCAGCTGAACTGCAGTTCATGAAAGCTTATGCCAATTGGTTAGGGTTCTTCTAGAAACAGGGCTTGTACCAGTCATGACAGGTAGAACAGCAGAAACTATTCTTGTAAAACCAGTGGTGGATTGATGTTACCATTACCAACTAATAATAATTGTGCATTTATTGCATCTTTCCTTTTGTAACACATGTTCTCTGGAATGAAGAAATGATGAGATGAAATGGTGGGTAAAAGAGGAGGGTTACAAGAGGAAGATCACAATTCTGATTTCTGGACACTCATAAAATGCCATGAATTATTGCAAAATAAATTTCCTCTCTGGAAGCATCCCCAAGTACATGAAATGATCTGGTGGATTAAAATTTGAATATATTTCTCTCTTTTGCATGTTAATATTTTGTGCTATGTGCTTGAATAAACAAATGGACTTCAAAATGTTTCAGACTACTCTGTATGAGTCTGTTTCATTGACATCTCAAAGAACATCTGCATGTTTGATTTCCTTAAAATGCTAGACATTTACCTGTCATAGAGCCTGCAAAGCTACAAGACCTTTTCTGAGATTAAAAATACTGCCTGATTTTAGGACTGGCTCTGCTTCTCTGTGGTGTTTGTCTGAACAAAAGAGTGTATGTTGGCCCAATATGTTTTGTTGCTTGAGACAGAGCAGCAAATGGTTCCCCCACTTGCAATCCAAGTTAAGAAACATATACAGTCAGCCTTCCCCATTCACTAGGGGGTGCAGGACCTACACAAAAATGGAAAAATCAAAAATATCAAAATGTTTGTGTGTGTCTGTGGAAAGGGTCCCCGGCATGACGAGGAGAACAGGCACCCAGGGTGTAAACTACATCAGTTAAAGGAGAGAGAAAGGGAGTGGGTTGACATGGTGGCTCTATACTTTCTCTCTCACTCATCACCTTTCTTGGTTGTGTGAGGGCACTGAGAGAGGGTTTGTTGTCCTGAAAAATTAGGCTGCAATATATCCTTAGATGTCCAGGCAGAAGCTGGTAGAGGAAGAAGAGAACCACAGGCAGATTTTGAAAGGGCTACCTGGCCTGATCGGAGCTGCCAAGAGGGAAGACTCCTTGCAAAAAGAAGTCCTTGAGGTGGGGGAGCAGGGGTTGGAGAAATTCACAAATAATCAAATCCACGAAGGTTAAGCCTGCAAATGTGGAGGGCTAAATGTACTACAAGGCAAAATATTCTCCAAGCATCTCTCCTTTATAAATAATAAGAATCAAATAAGTCTTTGTTGCCCTTTCTTGGCAATCAAAATCAACTTCTCTGAGGCCAGGCACTTACTAGGAGGTCTGTTCCTGCCAGGACTGATGGCACTCTTTTGTCAAGTCCAATATCCTGGTGAGGTATTGCATAATTTTGTTGAATAATGGACAGAAAATTGATGGAGTGTGGTTTGGGTGCATTTTAGCTCACAATTGGTCCATTTACACCTAAATAAGGCCAGTGATGCTGAAGGAATTTTTATTGAAAAGAAAAGAACTTCTCTTCCAGATACAGTGGAAAATATACCTGGGCTATTGTAGCTGTGGGATTCAGAAATGTGTTGTCCAAAAGAATAAATTTTCAAAGTCCTGAATCAGAGGGAGGGCTGAGAAGAGAACATTGCCTGCCATACAAAATAGCCATCTTAATGCAGGAGATGCTAGCCTGGCCTATACTTGAATATGGTGAAGGATATTAGCCCTTCAGCCAGAGATGACGAAAGATTCAGCTCAGTCTGGCTGGCTTCCAGGATTTTAAAAGGGTATAGTTAAAAATTGACAAAATACAAAAGTTAAAAAGAGATTAAATGATCAAAAAAGCATTAAAACCAGTTAAAACATTAAGCACAGAGACACACCCCAACACAACAATAAAGAAAATTCAGCACATTGCTTAGGTAGCAACTAAACAAATCAGTTTTTCATTAACATTAATTACTTGGATATGTTAGCAAGTCTATTATTGCTAAGGCATAGTACATGAAAGGGTAAGGGGTGGGAGAGGAGGTGTCTAACTGAATCCCTAAATGATCTACAGAAGCTGCTCTGAAACAGCCTTCAATGGACAGTTTTGAAAAAAATTCTCTTCGAGACAGTGCTCTCGTGCTCTCTGATTCCTCCCTTCACTCTGAAGCCCACGGGAGATGGACCAGACAATGATTTGAGAAGCCTAGCTGTGAGAAATAGGGAAGACTGCAACACAACTCTTGTATGCTACAAGTGACCAATAGACAACTTCCAATGCAGAAAGGAAGCATAGGAATACCACCTCATTGAGGCCCCCAGGCAACCCCAGGGCAGTGTACAAGACTTCATGTCAACCCATGATATAAGAAAAATTGCAGGATTGCTAACAAATCCAAATAAGACAGTCTCTTTTTCTTTTTTATAAAAAGATGATTAAATGTGTTTATGTTGGCTTCAGGCTTTCCACCATCACAACTGGGCCATAGTGTTGTAGCTGCCACAAAAAAGTCCAGTTCCAGTGGTTATCAGACCAATCTTGTAGGACCGCAGTTCCATCCAGATACAAGTTGCCCAGGTGGTGCAAAGGGCAAGATGGATGGGCCCCACTGCCTTTCTTCCAGTGCATTCCAGAATTTCAAGCATGGTGGCTTTGGCTCGCAGATATGTTAGCAACACTTCAGTGGAGACTGGGAAATGTTGATGATCCACCAGAGACAATGAGCTACCAAAGACAAGAAAAGCAGAAATGAGAATAGACACTGATTCCTGCTTCCCTGTGTTCATCTGCAATCCCTTTCCAGGAATCTCTGCCCATCTTTGGGGTTAGGTGGGCAGAATTCTCAGCAGGCCATGCCTACTTGGCTCTTTCTAAGGGGATGAATGCAATGTGCAGTCAGGCTCTTACATGGCTTTAGGAGCACCTATTAGGTGCAAGAGCAGAAACCCGCCCAGCCCTGGACTTTGGTCTTTCATTCTTCAGATTCAGTCTGGTCTTTCCTTCCGACAACAGGTGGTACATCTGGTGATCTGTAGTCAAATGTAAGTATGTAAAAAGAGGGGGGATGTCTTTTGCCCCTGGACTGTATAGAAACACTAGAAGAAACCCCAGTACTAAGAGAAAAATATCTGGCAGGGGTTGGGTGTTGTGGTTGGAAGGACAACAGATGGAAGGAAAGTTTGTTGCCCCTTGAATGGACATTTTTTATTAGTACTCAAAATTTCATTCTTTTTATATATATGCAGAAACTCTAATTTATTTAGACCAGAATGGAATTTCAATGTGCTGTACATCACATCCCACAGCTTGGGATGTAATTTTTTGCAATATTCTGCTTGAAAGAAGCACTGGGTAAATTCAGGAATTCTCTCTCCAAAAAATGTTTTTGAAAGCAACACAACGACTATGCGCAATTCAGGATTTATTCTGCACTAAATTTGCCTAGAATAAGTCCAGAAATGCAACCTTTCTCATCATTCTGGGATTCTTGTTGGTAGGCTTTCTCAACATTTGAGAAAATATTATTTGAATATTGTTTGAATTGTGATTAATTGCCACCAAATCATTTTTTACTTAGAGTGACCCTATGGCCAAGAGACCTCCAGGTCACCTATTTTCAGCAGCCCTGCTTTGGTCTTGCAAACTTAGGATAACTGATTCCTTGTTGAGTCTATTCAACTCAATTGACATCTTCCTCTTTTCCTTCTGTTTTCTACCTTACCAAGCTTTATTATGTTTTCTAATGAGTCACATTTTCTCATGATATATCCAAAGTACAACAGTCTCCATTTAGTCATCTTGCCTTCTACAGAGAATCCAGGCTTCATTTGCTCTTGGACCTATTTAGTTGTCTTTGTGGCAGTCCATCGTATCTCTAGACCTCTCCTCCAGCACCACATCTCAAATGAATTGGTTGACCTATCAGCTTGTTTCCATACCCTACCAACCCTCCTACAAGATATGCAATTTTCCTAAATTGGACTTATTAGTGACTGGAGAGCAGGATCGGGCTCATGCTGATCAGAGACGTGCTTGGGGTCATGATGTCCAGATAGGATTATGCAGGAAACCCTGATGCTGATGAATTTGTGCCAATCTCTTCACCACTCCAGGCTCTAGACATTTTCAAATATAATGGAAGACAAACTGCCCAACTTGATAAGCAATCGGAGATCATCCATTGATCTTACTGTACAGAGATCTGCCCTATACATCCTACCTGACCAAACATTAAGAGATTGTCAGGAATCCCATCAATGTTTTGTCACTCTGGAGTTATGGCAATCAGCCTATTCCAGACCCCTTTGTCAGTACCATGAGAAAGCCATTACAGCTTTGTCAATGCACTCCTTGAGGATATGAAACAGAGTATAAAAATCCTAGCTTCGAATCCAGCCAATTGTAATATGTAGTATGTAGTGCCCCAGATTACTGTTCTGTGCTACCTCAGATTCTGTCTGAGCCCCTCTGCTTTGACATCCTTCTTCAAGAATGATAACTATCACTCTTTCCACTCCTAATCTCTCTCTATCCTACCTTTTTGTCTCACTTTCTGATAGCCTTGTACGGTTCTTAAGAGTGTTTGAATCCCCATATGATTGTCAATTCAAATAAAATACTTTGTTTAATTTTAACTGGAGACCTCTCTACAGTTAGTACTGGCAGACATAGGTGAAAAGATCCTGATGTTATCCTCCTTTCACAGCCCTCCTTTGAGCTATAATTTCCCCAAATTCTAAGGAGATGCTGACATTGCAGGTGGACCCCAACATCCCTTACTTCTCAGGGTAACAAGCTTTCTTCACTCTCCAGGTTTTCACAACCATACATGGAAATTGCAAATATTGTGGGATGAACAAATCTGACTTTGGTATTTAATTATATGTCTTTACACTTGTGGATCTTGTTTAGTTCCTTCATAGCTGCCCTTTCAAGTCCTAGTCTTCTTCTGGTTTCTTAACCACAGTCCATATTTTTGATTTATGACTGATCCAAAGTATGGAAAATTTTTAACTATTTCAGTGTCTTTGTTGTTTGTGTTAAAGTTATTTAAATCATTTGTGGTCAATCCACAGCAAAATTGTTCATAATCCTGCAGAAGTGAAAGTCACTAGAATCCTTGCAAGGCTATTGGTAGAGTGGATAGTTTTGGGTGGATTCCAAGGGGAGCAATGCAGGCTCCCTGTGCCAGAAAATTACAGCATGCCCTTGCACTTCACTGTGCTTCACTGCACTGAATTGCTTTATCACTGAGGGAAAGCTACCACATTAGAACAGCTTAACATGTGAGAACAAACTCTATGTGCATTTGCTCCTTGCTGTTAGTTGGTCTGGCTGGATACTGTGGAGATGCTATTCCTTACATGAGCTGCTGCTAGAGATATGGCATGGCAAAGTCCCATCCATCATGAACTCCCTTCTCTTTTAGTATTTCTGACTAGGAGATCACAATATTTCCCTAAATTTACTGAAAGTTTAGTTTGGCCCACAGCTGGAAGATTCTTGGAGTTGCTGTCTCAAAAGTAACTTCCCCAAGGTCTGATCCCCTCCCAAAGAAAATTCAATGGTGAGTGCGAGCAGAACAGTACAGCCCTCACTTTGGAAGGCATGACACTTGCAGGTAGACTCCATTTCCTGGGGAAGAAACCAGGGAAGAAAAACAACCAATGTTTATTGAAAGGTGATTGAAAATGACAGGAGAGTAATCTACTGAGCTGCAGCAAAGGACACAAGTGAGATGCAGGCAGTGAAAATTGTTGGTTTGGAGATTAATGGCTCAGTTCACTCATATTTTCACTTTTTTTACCCTACTAGCCACAAGTCTTGAATCTGAAAGGTTTGACTCTCAAGTCGATTATGAGGCAGAACCTGGCGGAAGTCAAGGGAATCCCTATGTTCAGTGGAACTGCAGAGAACTGGGATTCCATATGGAGTTTTGAGGCCCGACCTGATGACCTTATCATTTGCACTTATCCCAAATCAGGTAAAGGGAGAGGGCATGGCAGTGTGGAGCCGGTGATGGGAGGGGGCTCCATATAACTCCAGAGTCTGAGGTTTTCTAGCTGAATTATGGGACTACTTTGTCTCTTTCCCTCTCCTAGGGACCACTTGGACGCAAGAAATTGTGGACATGATTCAGCAAGGTGGAGATCCACAAAAATGTGCACGTGCCCCCATTGACAAACGGATTCCCTTCTTAGAGTTGTGTCCTCCAAAACCCAGGACCTGGGGTGAGAAGGAAGTACTGCTTCAGAGATATAATGAGTGAGAGAGTTCTGAGGGTTCTCTTATCAAGAGAGAGACCATGATGTAGTGCTCTTGAGTGTTGGCCTAGGACTATGGGAGATGACATTTTGAATCCCTATTCAGCCGATGGAAAGCCACTGGGTGACCTTGGGCAAGTCATACTTTCAACCCATCAGAGCAAGGATAGGCAACTTTCAGGTCCGAAGGACCACATTAGCTCTTTGGAAACCTTGGAAGGCTGTACTTCCTCCATAAACAATTAGTTTTTATGCCCCAAAATATTGCCCAGTGAACTTTGTGGCTATTTTCACTACATGAGGAAGAGGAATTGGACCATTTTAAGGCCAGAAGAGGCCTCTCTTACAACAGAGGGCAAGCTGGAAGTCACTTCCCATTCACTACCTGTTTGTAAAAAGGCCTCTCCTGGGCCTAAAATGGTCTAAAGGGGTCACAAATGTGGTGACGATGCCTCCCACATCCTCCAGAGGGCATTTCAGGTAAGAAAAAGTATGTTTTTTATTTAAAAAAAACACTGAGGAACTCTGCAGTCTGCAAAGATGGTGCTGGGAGGCTGCATGCAGTCTTAGGCCTTTTCCACACTAGACTATTATAGTGCTATTATTCCATTTTCAACAGCCTATGGAATCCTGGGGTTTGCAGTTTAGGGAGGGGCCTGACCCCAGGATTCCCCAGGATGCTGAAAGTGGACTAATAGCACTATGACAGTCTAGTGTGGAAATGGCCTAGAAGAAGGCAATGGCAAATTGCCTCTGAATAAATCTTGCCAAGAAAATGCAATTATACGTTTGCCCTAAGACAGAGTTGACCTGAAAGTGGACAGCACCACCTCAGCATGCGGCTTGAATGTCTCCTCCTGATGTTTCAGGCTTTGAAGATGCAGCAAAGATGCCCTCTCCACGCTTTCTCAAAACCCATCTCCCCGTCCAGCTCCTGCCACCTTCTTTCTGGCAACACAATTGCAAAGTAAGTACAGGAGGAGGTGGGAAACTGCCACAGAGAGGGCCTAACTTAATCTGAGCGCCTACAGATATCTAATCAAGGAATCCATAGTTGAGTGGAACAGATCTCTATGCAAATACCTTTAAGTGTGGGAATATTTTTAGTATTAAAAGGGGCACTTAAGAGATGTAAAATGGCCATGTGTCCTATTTTGCAGAGAACAATCGTCTGTTTGAAGTCTTCAGTCATGTATTGGATCCAGGGCTTGCAGGGTTAAAGTGTTGGTACCTGTTAATTAACACATACAAGGAAGTCTTCTACCACTCCCTTCAGGCCTCCTTGTTCCCTCAGAGCTTACCTGCAATCCTTACATTAGTTGCAGAGGTCCGAGTTTGAAGGTGGGATGGATTTTCCCAGCAAAAAGATATTGTTGTGAGCTGTCCCTGAGGGCAAAGTATTCTGTCTGCAAGGAAGGAACAATAGAGAAATGGATTAACACCCATTGCTGGCCAAGCAGTACAGCCCAAACCACTCTTCAGATTCCCCCTTCCCGTCACTCTCTTTTCTTTTCTTTCCTTGCCCTCACTCTTTTGGAAAAGACCCTTTCAAAATCAGCCAAATTGTAGAATCATCCTGAAAACACGAAAAGTCATCTTTCTGGCATGTCCAATATTTAAAAAACTCCCATCTAAGCTTACCACCTCAAGTGGTTGGGATGTACTGTAGCCCTCTTCACTTGCTATGATCATTGGCAAAACCTGCAATCTCCAACACAGGGCCATTTTCTCTGTGATTCTTACCAGTACCATGGGGCCCAAATTAGGATCCCTTTCTGAGTGGGAGAGCTGAACAGCTGAAACTATTTGCCCCCTTATGGCAGGACAGTTGGGTTTGCTACAGATGACATCTTGCCAAAACAAAACAGGATCTTGAGGAATCTGTCATGCTGTACCCAGGAAAAGATTCGGAGGATGGGGAAGCTTCAGGATCAGTTGTTCTGAATGGGCATGAAAATGTGATCCTAATAACCTCATCCAAAAAGCCTCTAAAGGCCTATAGAAAACATACGATCAATCTCACTTTTGGCACCTGAAATTTACCTTCCAGTCCAGAGGCTTCTTTTCTTATCTGACAAGCAGACCTGCAAGTCATGAATGGAACAGCAGAACAGACACAAACACAACCAGCAAAGCTAGCTGTCTAGCATGGCCTCCTCCTGAATAGTAGTGGTGGGCTGATCATGATTTCATACAGGCTTTCTTTGAGACTTGGTATAATTTTTCTCGGCACTGAAATGCACAGTTAAGAAGAAGGACAGGGGTAGGTTGAACTGCTTGTTTGGAGCTTGGAAAGATTTCATTTTTGGACAGTAACTCCCTAAATCCCATAACCTGCATGGTTGTGGGGTTCTAGATATTGTTTACTAAAAAGTAACTTTTCCAAGCTCTGGGCTGGAACTGGAATTCCTGTGACTTCCCTTGATCTTGCTCTTTTTTCCACAGATCATTTATGTGGCCAGAAACATCAAGGACTGTGCAGTTTCCTATTTTCATTTCCATCGCATGCACCGTTTATTTCCAGATCCTGGAAACTGGGAACAGTTTCTGGAGAACTTCATTGCTGGGAACGGTATGTGGAACCTATAGAAGAAAAGATATAATGTTCAAGACAGCTTGGTAGTCCAGCAGAAAAAAGGGCCAGACACATATGCTCAGTCTCTACATCAGGCAGGATCACTGGACCTATTAGCTGACTAATGGTTAAGGGACTGACATAATCGTGAGAAACACACACCCTCCAACTGTCCTGATTTGACAGGGACAGTCTTGAATAATCCTCAGTCATCCCACTTTTCCAGCTGTTTTTAAAATGCCCCCGTTTCTTTCTCCTCTTCCCACTTTACTCCTTTGTCTCAGCTTACTTCTATTGCTGTAAAGTGAGTTCAAAGTGCAAAAATAACATGCCCTGCCTTAACTCAGCAGAGAAAAGGAGAGCAGGGGACAGAATGTGGACTCGGGCAAAGGCAAACACCTGCAACCTCTCCTGTGGGTTCTGTGTTCTTGCTCATTAATAACAATTGGAAAGAGCCAACATTCTCTTACATGCACACACACAAACACACGCGCGCACGCGCGCACACACCCACCTACCTTGTTAAGAGCAATGGGGGTTTATACAGGACAGTTTCTTGCATGTGAAACTCTTCTGTTTTTCTCATCTAAGGCCATTTCCACACTACACTCTTATAGCGCAGTTATTCCACTTTCAACATGCTATGGAATCCTGGGGTTTGCAGTTTAGGGAGGGGCTGGCTGGTCCCTCCTTAAACTGCAAACCCCAGGATTCCATAGCATGTTGAAAGTGGAATAATCGTGCTATAAGAGTGTAGTGCGGAAATGATTTGCTTTTCTCATTTGCTCTTCCCTATCCATTGAAATGCATAGTCACAAATACCCTTTGTGTATCCAAGTAACTAGGCCATGTGACCCAGAAAAATTCCTAGGAAGCCTCTGAGTCTTATCACACAGCACCTTAACACTATGTTGTTCCATTGGAATCCCATAATAGCCATTCCTGTGATAGTATGAGGTTATTAATGCTCTCTGTTGCATCCTTTCTACACGTGCAGATGAGTAGCATCATTTGCACTGTTCCTCCCTCCCTTTTATAGTATCATTGCCAAATTCTTTTCCTTGCCCCACACCTCATGATTGGTCTGGAGATGACTGGGCAGAGATCTCATTGGGTAGCTGAGGGAGGGACAACCTGGGAATGCCCACACCACACCCACTACTAAATCAGCTATGGAAGGAAGCACTATGAGGAAAATGCACTCCCACAGCTAACTGGATTGTTGCAGGAAAGGAGATCATTAACAGATTATTAACAGCACGAAAAAAAGGGCACATTTCAAATGGATTGTAATGCAATAGTTGCTGGTGAGCAATAACGTTGTACAATAGCACTGATCCTGAACCAGGAATAAATAACACAATGAACTGGCCATATGATGCCTTCATGTGATAAGGCCCTCTACTACTCCCCTTCCATTTCCTCTTCCTCTTCTCTCCTTAACCTGTGCTTTGTTATCCTTTTGTTTCTCTATCAACCAGATGGTGAGTTAGGAATGAAGCTCTTTCCTTTACCTTATATTTTTTTAGCTAGTTAGGATGGAGGCTATCCATGCTTACTTAAATGTAAAAGCCATTAGTAAACTTTTTCCTATGTTTGCAACTGGAAACTGCCTGCTTTGTTTTTTAACTCAGTTTCAGTTCAGGGTAGTAACCTGAAACTGAGGCATGCTTATCTGCTACTCTGCTAAAGGAAGGTTGGTTCCTTGCCTTCATATTTTTCCAAAAAAGAGCTAACTCTCTATGAAATTCTAACTCCTAAAAATAACTTTTGCCAACTTGACCGGACTGTGATTTTGCTTGGCCACATATGTCCAGTTTTCATCAGTGACAGGTTGAGGTATGTAACAATTGTTCATTTTTGCTATCATCCTCCCAACTCAGAAAAGCCAGGATCTGTAACTTGATTCTCTGTTGCAGTGAGTTGGGGCAGTTGGTTCGATCACGTTCGTGGTTGGTGGAAGGCTAAGAATCATCACCCAATTCTGTATCTCTTTTATGAAGATATGAAGGAGGTGAGCAACCAACACACACACACATATCCATATTTTTCTACATAAGAACACCTCTTAAAGAGAATTGCCCAAGTTATGACTCTTATGGATTTGGGGAAGGGATACAGTGGTTTTTTATGGGACAGCCTCTCTGACACAGACGCAGTTCAACAGCCTTTTCTCTCTTCCTCTAGGATCCAGCCCAAGAAATCTGCAAAATTGCCAAATTCCTGGACTTAGAGCTCTCAGAACTGGTGCTAAATCGGATTGTGCAGCACACAGTCTTTGAATCCATGAAAGGAAATCCATCAGTTAATTACACCACTATGCATTTGTTTATGGACCATTCTGTCTCCCCCTTCATGAGAAAAGGTGAGAAACAACACCCAGACTCTAGTTTCAGTTTAGATGTGGGTGACTGTCAGAGTCACCAGAAGAAACTAGTATGTGGGATAGCTGATGGCAGAGCCTAGAAATATTATTTTTCAGGTAAGAACTCTCAGAATCCTCAGGTCAGTATTCTGGGATTTTGCCTGTTCTCATCTAAGCCTATAACCTTCCCAAGATCTGTGTGATACCTCCTTTCTTCATGGCAAAAAGTAGATGGAGAGCTGGGAAGAAAACACCAGCAATAAGGGGACTACAGTGCAGGGGACAGAGAACCTTAGTTTGTCTTTACCAATTTCCATAAGTGTTTTTCATCCATTCTGTAAGGCAGCACAGTTGACTTCACAGCATATTTAAGGAACTGGAGTTGACAAGCAGTGACCTTTCTTTTTTAGATGTAATGAAAAACTATAGTTTCCATATAAAAAGGAACCTATCCTCCTTATAAGTTTACCAAGGCTTTCAGAGGATTGTTGTCAGCTACTCCCAGTTTTGCAACATTGGCTGTGTGTTCTAGGCCATATCCTCCATCTTAGCTGGGCAACCTTGAGACCCAACAGAACCAGGACAACTCAGGGCCTCAGATGTATTGGATATTTGCTCTAGAACATTCCCAAAATCTCTTTGAAAGGTAACTGGGATTCTCTGAAAGGCATGCAGGAGACCTCAAGAAAAGGAAGGAAGTAGGGAGAGGGAGGAAGAGAGGGAGGAAGAAAAAAAGGAAGGAAGGAAGTTTTTTTAAAAAAATTAAATCTGTTTTACTAGCAAGAAACACAAGATTGCTGAGAGTTTATTTCTGGATTGTTTTGTTTTGTCACCTGAAGGCACTGTAGGAGACTGGATGGAATACTTTACTGTGGCTCAAAGTGAACGGCTAGATGACATCTGTGCCCAGGAACTAGAGGGCAGCGGCCTGACCTTCCGCACACAGGTGTAAGCCCATTTCAATGTGCCTCTCAGAGACCTTCACAAAAAAATTACGCCTGGTGTAATTCACTTCATGCTTTGCTCCCTCCACACTAGATGTTCAGTGGCATTCCTATTCTGTCCTCACTCACTTTATATGGGGCATTTTGCTGACACTATCATTCAATCACAGTTCTCCTTTCCTTTTTTCTAACCTGGTTGTTTCTTTTCAGTGACAGCAGAAAGTCCACTTTTAACTTTTTTTAAAAAAAGACCCAAATTGTATTGCCATCTCCACAGGTGTACATACCTTTGACGCTGTTCTTCTGGCTCTTCTGACATTTTCCTTTGTTACCAGCTTTTGTGGACTGCAGATGAAAAAGCTTATGCCAAATATAATTGTTTAGAGTTCTTCCAGAGACAGGGCTTGTACCAGTCATGACAGAAAAGCAATGTATAACTATTCCATCTCCTCGCCCCCTGCAATTCATTTCCTCTGATAAGAAAAGAGATAGGAAAACACAGGGGCTACAAACTGGGAAATGTGGCCCAAAATTTATATTGAATTTGAAAAGAAGTCCAGCAATGGTAGGTTATAGCTCATCTTACTGGTACAGTTCCATAATAGCTGTATCCCTATGCTACTACACAAAAGTTTCTTGCTTTGCTCTCCAGGTAAAATGAAATAAGCTATTCTTGTAAAACCAATGGTGGATTGATATTACCATCACCAACTAACAGTAATTGTGCAATTACTGCATCTTTTCTTTTGTAACACATTTTTTAGATGAGATGAGATGATGGGTAAGAAGGGGGGGTTACAAGACAAAGATGCTATGAATTATTACACAATAAATGCTGTCTCTGGAAGCATCCCCAGGTATGTGGGATAATCTGGTGTATGAGAATTTGAACATATTTCTCTCCTTCAAATTTTGTGCTATGTGTTTGAATAAACAAATGGGCTTCACAATGCTTCAAACTACTCTGTATGAGTCTGTTTCATTGACATCTCAAAGAATATCTGTGCTCCATCACTACAACATGTTTGATTTCCTTAAACTGCTAGACAGCTGTCTGTCATGGAGCCTGCAAAGGCACGAGACCTTTTCTGAGAAAAAAGACACTGCCTGATATTAGGACTGACTCTGCTTCTCTGTGGTATAGGTCTGAACAAAGAGGTGCATGTTGGCCCAAGACATTTTTTTTGCATGAGACAGAGCAGCAAATGCACCCCTGTCCAACTAAAGAAACATATGCAATCACCTCTCTGCATTTGCTAGGGTTAGGGTCACAAGACCAACAGAAAAGTAGAAAAACCACAAATATCAAAATGTTTGTCTGTGAGAAGGGAGCCAAGGCATGGTGGAGAGAATGGGCCTTTCAGGAGTCAAAAAGATTTTTCCCAATTCCTTGGCTCCTAAATGTCGTATCTCTGGGAGTGTAGGGGGTTTTCACAATCTTTGGAAGCCCCATGGGCCCCATGGGTTAAAACACATTTTTATTTTTATTTTTAAATTCCCCATAAGCCCTTGTGATGTGGGGGGATTTTATCATCACGTTTCAGGGCCCCACTGAGCAAATTTAGACCCAAGAGAAGCATTTTCTGAAACAAGGTATAAACAGGAAGTGCCCTTGGATTACATCTTGTTGTTCAAAAAGGCTTTGTTGGACCTAAAATTGCTCAAGAAGGCCCAGAACTATGGTGAAGGCATTTAGGGCCACTGTTTTATTTTGGGGTGAGCAAGTATGATGGGAGAGCAACGTGATGTGCTAGACTACAACCCTGGAGACTGCAATGCTGGAGACCAGGGTTGGATTTCCTGCTTGCACATAGAAACCTCCTGGATGACCTTGGGGCATCAAACACTTTCTACGCCTATGATAGGCTCTCCTTAGGGTTGCCATAAGTCAGAACTGACTTGAAAGCACACAACAACAAGGTATGATGGAGTACATCTCTGCAAGTAAAGTAAATCCACTAGTTAATTATGGTAGACCATTGTGCCTCCTTTAACTATGGACCATACTGTCCCCCCTTCATGAGAAAAGGTGAGAAAGAATGGCCAGATTCTAGTTTAAGATTAGATGTGTGACTGACAGAGTCCCCAGAAGGAACTTGTATGTGGATAGTTGATGGAAAAGCCTGGAAATACTATTTTTCAGATAGCAACTCTCAGAATCGCCAGGTCAGTATTCTGGGATTCTGTTGGTTGTCATTCAAGTAATTCATGGCTTGTCAAGCTAACTTTAACTAATCATTAAAGAGTAACAGCAGAGATTAGGTTCCGGATCTGTCACAAAGCTATGGCTAACAGAAATCAGAAGTGAAAGCTTCTTTTCCCTTCAGCATTTATACAGGAGTGGAGAAGAAATGCACTCATGTGAGGTTCAAAACCATACTACAAATGATTGTTTTTTAATATGAAGGGGCTAAAATTGTACAATAGGTGCTTAAGTAGAAAAATAGAGAAAAATAAGCCAGGCAGCTGTACTCTTTATCTTATCAGAGGCCCAGGTATGCGGCTTAGCTATGCATGACATATGGAGAATTTGGGAGTCGACGGGACCCAGGGAGAATACTCCCTGGTACGGAGATACATCATCTCGAAACTGTAAAGGGGGTTTGTAGACATTTCACATATGGTAATCATTTCCTGTATCTGGCTTTTGAAAAGGTATAAATGTATGTTGAAACCTGAGGTATTGCATAATTTTGTTCAATACTGACAAAAGGTGTATTTTCCTTCATGATTGTCCCACCCTAATCCATATATATCTAGGACCATTTCCGCACTACACTGTTATAGTGCTATTATTCCACTTTCAACATCCTACGGAATTCTGGGGTTTGTAGTTTCCTGAGGCCAAAGAGCTCTCTGGCTGAGAATTCTAAATGCCCCTCCCAAAACTGCAAATCCCAGGGTTCCATAGGAGATTGAAAGTGGAATAACAGCACTATAACAGTGTAGTGCGGAAATGGCCTAGGTGTCTGTGGTAAGCAAGCACAGGGTTCCATAGGAGATTGAAAGTGGAATAACAGCACTGTAACAGTGTAGTGCGGAAATGGCCTAGGTGTCTGTGGTAAGCAAGCACAGTGATGCTGATGGAACTTATAAAGAACTTCTCTTCCAGATATGGGCCCTTGCTGCAGACTTCCTGGTTGCTTTTCCTCCCTTTAGGCTTCCAAGAAGTCTATCTATTGTATCTGTATTTATCAATATCAGAGATTAAACCCCTACGGTGGATGCCAGCTTTCAGTTTTTCTGTCTGTTTTTCTTTCTTTAAAATCAAAACCAGTGTTCACTATAAACAGCAAACAAAGGGGAAGCATGTGAAAGTAAGTGAAACCAGACAGAGAAATGCATACTTGTTTGAAAAATGGAAAGAGATGTTTTACAGAACTGCAGGACTGCTCTGTAAAAACCGAAGCAAAGGTTTTATGTGCTGCTTCAAGCTTCCCTTCCCGTTTTGTTTTTTTTTAAAGAATATGTTTTTGCATTAGAGATACCTTGTTGGATTGCATGGCTTCTTATCAATGCGATCCTTGCCACAGCTCAATCCGCTGAAAGCAAAAAAAAGGGATGCGAAAGGCGGTTGAGACACAGGCCATTTCCGCACTTGCACTGTTATAGTGCTGTTATTCCAATTTCAACATCCTGCAGCTTGTAGTTTACTGAGGCCAAAGAGCTCTCTGGCTGGGGCCATTTCCGCACTAGCCTGTTTTAGCGCGATGATTCCACTTTCCACATCCTCTGGAATCCTGGGCTGAGAATTCCAAATGCTCCTTCCGAAACTGCAAACCCCAGGATTCCATAGGATGTTGAAAGTGGAGTAATAGTACTGTAACAGTGGCCATTTCCGCACTAGCTGTTATAGCGCGATGATTCCACTTTCAACCTCCTCTGGAATCCTGGGGTTTGCAGTTTCGGGAGGGGCCGGCCGGGAGACGGCTGTGGGGAACGCTGCACCCGTGGAATTTGTATCCATTTCTGCACTACACTACACTACACCGGCCGGCCCCTCCCGAAACTGCAAACCCCAGGATTCCAGAGGAGGTTGAAAGTGGAATCATCGCGCTATAACAGGCTAGTGCGGAAATGGGCAGTGTAGTGCAGAAATGGATACAAATTCCACGGGTGCAGCGTTCCCCCACAGCCGTCTCCCTAGGGACGCGCTACACCTGATGAATTTCTGCCTGTCATGCAGGCCCTAAAAGGTATGGCAGACCCACCACCAACTAGGACTGCCAGAGTGAAAAACCGGATAGGGAATTTCAACACCTAGTTGCCTGACAAGGCACACCTGCTGGAACTCCCTCTTTTCCACAACCATTAAAGGTACTCCATTTTTCAGTCCGGCACCTTAGCGGGGTAGGTGGCATAACTGCCTCCTCTGTCTGCCTTTCCACCTTGACACCATTTTCTCACTCTACAAAGACAACTCAGCGTCCCCTTCAGAAAACTCAGCTACTCCGACCGCTTTGCTTCACGGGAGCTGTAGTCCTGTCGCTCAACGCCGGACTCACGAATGGAACTACGCATGGAATTACGCACGGGGATATCCACGTGACTGGAATACCTGCGGCCGCGTTGCCTTATGGGGAAGCCAGTTTTCGCTTACTTTTCCCCCCTCCCGCGAAATGCCTTCTGGGAGTTGTAGTCTCTTTGCGCCGGCTCCTCTTTCCCAGCCTCTGCTCCGTTCCCGTTGCCTGGTTGTTCGCCGGCAGCCATGCCCGGAGGAAGGGGTGGGAAGCCCCGCGAGGCCGCGAACCCAGTGTTAGGAGGTGGCATCGAGTCGGTGACAGAGCGGGTCCTCCGGGAGGCCTACTCCCTTTATGTGCATCCGGGTCATGGTGAGAGTTTGTGGGAGAAGGGGATGAAAATGAGGCGGGGGGCTCCATTTTGTGGGTGAAGAGTTGTTTAGGGATGTCAGAAGTCGTGTCTAGCCTTGCCAGAGTGAAAATTTGAAAGAGAGTAGAAGGGGGAGTTCCAGCAGATGTTGCTTGTCACCTGAGGGCTTTCTGCACTACACTGTTATAGCGCTATTATTCCACTTTCAAAATCCTATGGAATCCTGGGGTTTGCAGTTCGGTGAGGAGCATTTAGACTGCTCAACCAGAGAGCTCTTTGGCCTCAGTAAACTGCAAAGCTCAAAATTGCACAGGATGTTGAAAGTGGAATGATAACAGTATAACAGTGTAGTGTGGAAAAGCCCCCTGGTTATTAATAAACAGCACCTGCTGAAATTTCCTCTTCTGCACAACCATTAAATAGATAGGAGCTATCTCCAGTTTTCACTTTGACAACCCTAAGTGTCTCCCTTTTCCCTCCTAGGTCTGGTGACAATTGGAGCACGGCTGGGGCTGACCCTGCTCCCGCCACGCCGCAAAGTGACCGTCATGGTGATGGGTAACCACAGTGCTGGCAAGAGCAGCTTCATAAACTGGTGAGGAGAAAGTAACAAAACAAAACATATTTTGTATGTCTGGATATCATATCATGAAGTGATGGTGGTCATTTCTGCACTAGCCTGTTATAGCGCGATGATTCCACTTTCAACATCCTCTGGAATCCTGGGGTTTGCAGTTTCAGGAGGGGCCGGCCGGATGTCCTTTGAGGTCTCTTCCAACTCTATAGAGGCCGGCCCCTCCCGAAACTGCAAACCCCAGGATTCCAGAGGATATTGAAAGTGGAATCATCGCGCTATAACAGGCTAGTGCGGAAATGGCCGGTGTGAGCCCAGGGCATTGTGGGGAAATCCTGAGGCACTGACATGGGTTCAGAGTGTTGTGGGAAATCTTGAGAGAGCAGTTGGTAGGAATATAAGGCCAGCTGAGTAAATTGTTAGGGATTGGTATGGATGCAAGACATTGTGGGAAGACCTCAGGAAGGGCTGTGTGTGGACATGAGGGAAATCCCATGGCATAGGTTGGTGTGGTTGCAAAGTATTTTTGGGAAATGTGTAGGTGGGGCTCAGTGTGGTTGTATGGTATTGTTGGGAAACGCATAGCCAGGGGTGGAGAGTTTGGCACGGATGCAAACCACAGTGGGGAAATCAGGAACCGATACGGGCAAAAAGGATTGTGAGTTAATTTTGAAAGCCTGATAGTAAGCAAGGCATTACTGCTAGCCTGAGTTTTGGTTAATCATGGCTTTTTGATGACTTAGTGAAAGCATTGTGTTTAAATATGAGATGCTGATATCTGCAGAAATGTGATGGTATATAAAATTGAAACATAGTAACCAAAGGTGGACCAACGTTGTTTATTGGTGTCCACTGATTCATTTGAAAGTTTTATGCTGTACTGAAAAAATATCCATATACTGAATTATTACTAATTTGTGAGTAGTAGAAAATAATACAGGATATTCCAGGGAAAGGGTAGCAGTCATACTGCTCTGTCTGAATAAATGAAAAGGGGTTGTAATCCACAAAGCATTTAGAAAGATTGTGTGATGGGCTTAATCTTTCCACAGCTCAGGAACAAGGTGAGAGACCATAATGTGTTGAAAGATGTTGGGATAATTAAAGCTAGTTATCTTCCTAGGGCAACTGCAGATTACCTGCTAGGACTTCCTGGCAGGTAATTATTTCTGAGAAGCTGCATCTTCCACCCTTAGCCCAGAGCCAGGGATATTTAACACATTAGGAACGGAAAGATTGTGTCTTCCTTTTCTCAACATGTCCTTGCAGGTATGTGGAAGAACACATCCAAAGAACTGGCGTAGCTATTGAGACTCAGGGATTCACCTTCATCACCAGTGGAAGGAAGCGAGAATCCCTCACGGTGAGAATTTTATCCTCTGACTTGCACCATGATACAAAAATAGGTTCTTCTCTTATAAATTTCTGGCCTGAGAATGTTCGGTTTGACACAGCAAAGAATTTCCTATATGTCATAAAGCTGACTGGAGTGGCAATTGAACCTTAAACACAGCCACAGGAATAGTGTCTTGTACCTCTCCTAAAGACAGTAGTCTAATTTAGGGAGTACAGGACAAGCTTGGTGACAAGCAACTCTCTCCCCCAACATCTTGTTGCTACCTCTCAGCGTCTGCCACCTGAGGTGACCATCTAACTGTGCCCAGTGATAGGGCCAGCACTGGCCATAGCACTTTGCTACTGACAGCCAAATACTCAAGGGAAACCACAAGCAAGACAAGATGGAGAATGCCATTCCTTGCTTGTTATTCGTTGACCAGGTATACTTCAAACATAGCTTTTGCTTTTGAGATGTTGCAACTAACACTGCTTGATTGACAGAAACCTGTAAAAAAAATGTTGTGACATGTGCAAGGATTTTTTTCCTCGCTTAGTCCATTCAATGTTTTCTCCCTATAGCTTGATCCCCTGCCCTAGCCATCTATCATTTTATGCCCACTATGCATGCTCAGTCCTTTTTGAGTTGTTTGCTGTTTCCTCTCAAGTTTTTTCCCTTAATTTTTCTTTGTACCTGCAAACCTTGAGACATTTTCAAACCTGCTAGTATCTTATGCATGGATGGTGCTATAAGGAGAATTAGTTTCCTGTTGGTATATAAGATGGGCCTGTCCTCCATGAATTTGCCTAATCGTCTTAAAAGCCATCTGTGCTGTAGCAGTAGGTATAGAACAAACCCATGTCCTAAACCCATCTGTTTTCCCCCTTCCTTTTCTACAGGGTAATGCTACACTCCATCTGTACCCCCATTTCCAGGCTTTGCAGAGTTTCAAAGGTTAGTTTGAACCAACTGAGGATAGAACATGGTGTGTAATTCCATGCTAGACAGTAGCAGTTGTCTTACCACCTTCAATAGAAAGTTGGCAACGGAAGGATGAAGTTGGTGATTTGCTGAAGACCATAGTTTAAGATATGTGGAGGGAGGGAGGGAGATCTTGAAGGTGAAGGACACAAGTGGTTTTTGGCATCAGTCAGTGAGAAGAGCTAGTTGCTGCAGGGTTTTAATATTCTGCCCTTTCTTTCATTTAGGGGTGCCAGAGTACCTGAGCACTGAGATTTGCACTTCCAAACAGAAGCAGTTCCCCCTGGTCACCTTCCTTGACACTCCAGGCTTGGTGGATGGTGACATGAAATATCCATTTGATGTAGAAGCAGCACTTATATGGTTTGGTGAGTGTGTTAGCAATGTGGGGTAAGCAGAACAGTGTTGGCTGCTGCTGTGGATTCTGCTCATGTGGAGTATGGCATCAGGAAAGCATAACTGCTATCTCGGGTCTGGGTAGTAGCCAAAAAGAAACAGGTGTGAGAAGAACTGAATCACAGGAAAGATATAAGCTAGAGGTGGAAAACATTCTGCTAGCTAGATGTTTGGGACTAAGATACCCACAATTCCTTAGTATGAATCATGCTGCATGGGGCTGATGGAATCTGTAGGCCAAACCCTCTGGATGGCCAAAGGTTCCCTGTGATTGGTATAAATGGAAAGTATTGCAGATGAAGTGAGGAGGTAGAAAGCATGAAACGAAAAGTGGGATTTTTCTGCTTTCCTTTCTAATTGGTAAAACCTAGTTGTGAGCATATCTTCCAGTAAAGGGAACTGCAAGCAATGGCTGTAATTTCTGTGATGGGTGTTGTGGAAAATACATGAAGTGCTGGTAGGGAGAATGATTTATTTATTTGCTATCTTTATATCCTGCCTTTCTTCTCTTGAGCTCAAGATGGCATACATTCATTTTCTCCTCTCCACTTTATCGTCATAATAACCCTGTGAGGCAAGTCAGGCTGAGAGAGAAGAACTGCCACAGTGTCATCCTGTGAGTTTCTTTGCTCAGTGGAGATAAGAACATAACTCTCTGACACTCTGACCAGTATGCCAGTTTAGCATGAGACACCTTCTGCTGTGGGAAATGCAGGAACTAGATTCACACTGGCAGTAAATTAACAAGAGATTCTATCTCCCAGCTTTTTTAACAATAGTAGTTTTCAGGTCTAAAACAGAAACAGTCAGAATAGTCTGCCGTAGAATAGATGTAGATTTGTATTCATGCATGCAGCTCATTCCTAAGTAGTACTCATGGGCTACTGCAGGTAATTAGGCCTGCGACTGTCCCCTATTACTGTTTTACTTTTCGAACTCATTGATGGCACATGAGTTTCAAGTGAAAACCAAAAACACACAAGTAGATTTGGTTGGCTTGCAGTCTGCCCTTTTTTTGTATGGCTGTATTTATTTTTGTCGTTGTTGTCGTTGTCATCGTCATCATCATTGTCTTTTTCCACGCTTTTTCCATCATCTATGCTTTTTCCCAAAATTGGGACTCAGGGCAGCTTACAATTTAAAATAAGTACAATATAGCTGAAACATAGAAAAGTCAACATTAAAACAGAATTAAACTATTCATAGTATTGAAACAACCTAAAGCTAAAGAGTTTTTGTAAGTGAAAAAAAAGCACAGTTCAGTAAAAACAATACAGCACCCACTAAAACCCTTTCTTTAAAAACCTGAAGTTCTAAATGCCTGTTGGAATAAAAATCTTCCTGCTGACAGAAGGACAGCAAACAGGGAGCCATTCTGGCATCCCTGGGTTGGGAATTCAGAGCCCAGGAGCAGCCAGCAAGAAGGCCCTGCCACTCATCCTGTGCAGGAAGTAGGACTGTGGGAACGGCCTCTCCTGAAGATCTCAGGGGCTAGGCAGGTTCATACAAGGAGATATGATCTATCAGATACTTTATAGTTCATAACCAACATTTTGAATTCCCTGTTGTAACAGGGAAGTTGTATGGTATGGATATCTGGTTAATACTCTTCTTTTGTGTAAACAACTCCCCACCACCTTTCTCTGTTTTCTAACCTCAGGCCAACTCTGTGACCTCATCCTGGTCTTCTTTGATCCTATGGGGCAAGCTCTTTGCAAACGCACCCTCAATATTGTGGAGAAGCTCAACGAGGGGCATGGTGACAAGCTGCATTTCTACCTCAGCAAGGCTGATGAGGCTGGTGCAGAGGGGGACAGACAGGTACCTGTAGGGAGAGGGTCTTCTGGTGATCCTTGGTTAAGAAGTGAGAAACAGAATACCCATTTTAAAGAAGGAAGCAAGCCAAAGGTTTTTGATGTGTTTGCTTTTTTTTTTAACTTGACCCTGATTTGTGCTTTTCACTGGCAGAGGGTGCTGATGCAGATTGTTCAGGAACTTTGCAAGCGTCCAGGTCTAAATAAATGTGGCTTTGACATGCCCACAATCTACATCCCCAACCCCAATAAGGTGAGTGGCAACCATGTATGCTTCTGGAGCAGGGATAGAAATGGCTAGAGAATCAGGGGGACAATTAGGCCTTCCTCAGATCCTTGGCGAGCTGCAACCATTTTCTAGCCTGTTCTCTAGGGGAGAAAAAATCTGCACTTCTGGCAGTGGCAAGTCATCATTCTTCTCCTGGCAACCTCAGGAGGGTGAGGGTCAGAGGATAAGGAAAATAGAAACAGTAGCAGCAACTTTTACATCCTGATTGTTGCCTAAGGAGGAGGTGAGAGGGCATCCCTTTCTGAAACACCTCACTTGCTTTTTGGAGTCTGGAAAGCAAAGGCACTTGGGAGAGGTGACTGGGCATTTCCAGACCTGACCAGGCAAATGTCTGTCACTTCTCTTAAGTGACTGCATGCATCCATTGGGTTGGACAATTTCTTTCCCCCACCCCTCAGTTCTGGAGGGAAGGTTGATGGGCGAGCTACTGTGAGGTAAGGCTAATCAAAAGGTAGAAATCTGGGGTGTGAGGGTGGAAGAAAAGATGTTTGAAAAAACCTGGTGATTTTCAAAGTAAAATGGTGATGATTTGTAAAACAGTGAGTGGGTAACTCATCTTGCTTCCTCCCTCAGCCAAGTCGGTGCGTTAATCAGATTGAGGAGATCTGCCGAACTATTGAGAAGACGATCAGCCAAACAGTGCAGCACACACTTAATGCCCTGGAGCGGGACTGCCATCTCATCAATGAAGCCACACTGCGTCTGCTAGAGGAGGACAAGTAAGAGTATGGGACTGGGGGAACTGGGGAATTTCACTCTGAGAAAAAGGAAAATGGTGGCGACAAGAGGATAGCACAGGTAGAAATGTGGGGGTGTTTTTATGAGGCAGAAACTTGGGAAAGTAGGCTGAGTGAGATACTAGTCATTCTCTACAGTCATCGTGCACGCTCTTGGAATTTTAATGGGGGTGGGGGTGGAAATATTTTGCCTAAAGAAAGATGAAGCTGAAAGTGAGAGCTGGAAAGAAAGTCTGCATTCATATTAATGTAATAAATTAGAATTGCTGAGCATCCTAGCTAATGGTTTTTGAGCAGCAGTGATGTAGACTCGAGTCAATAGACTCAGAATCAAGTCGGACTTAAGTCACTTCAGTGACTCGACTCGGACTCAACTCGATCATAAATTAGACACTGACTTGACTTGACCCAAGACTTTTATATTTTTAATGACTGACTTGATGCCGTTAGTTCAGTAACATAATGCATTCATCCAGAAACCTTACGACTTTGAACAGTGCCTCCATCTGTTTTTGCCTACTAGTCACATGACAATCTCTCTCAAGCCCAAAGTGTGGGCTCATTTCTCAGAGGGGAACAGCAAATGGGTTAGGCAATGGGCTTGAGGCAGGCTTGAGGTCTGCTCAGCAGCCTGTCCCCTGCTGCACATTGGAGGAGCCGTCTAAAACATTTCCTAAGAGCAAAAGACATGCCCCAGAGTGCAGGATGCATTTATCAGAGGGGAATGGCAAATGTGTTAGACAACAGCCTTGAGGAGGAAGGATCCTTCCTTCTAAAACTTTTGATCTAAATCTTCCTTCTAAATCTTCAATAATGAGGAGTAAGATAAGATCCTATTTGCCACTTCCAAAGCTGCATTTGGCAAAATTGCAAATGTGGAGAGCCGACTCTGCTTAAATTGTTAAAACTAAATTTATTTCTCTCTATCCAATAATTCTGGAATTTTCATTGGGGTATAAAGTTGGCTTCCAGACTTGAGACTTGACTTGAAAGTATCTTCTTCAAGTTATTTGAGACTTGGAGTAAAAGACTTAAATACATCACTGATGAGCAGCATGTTCATGCATGCTAGTTGGCAGATTTCTCCTGCTTGACTCCCCCACTAGCAGCAATAGGTGAGTTAATCAGAAAATAACAAGGAGGTCTAATTTAGGAGAACATTTATCCACATAGCCTACCTTGCAAATCTGTCAATATTTACTTGGAAGTAAATCCCTTTGAGTTCAACAAGACTGGCTTCCAAGTAAATGCGTATCATATCACAACCAAAAATTAGCACTCTTGAGTTCTTTAAAAAAGGCGGGCAGGATGGACTTGATTGCTCTTAATTAAAATGTGTTGTGGCAGGGGAGCTCTGACTTTCTTTAAAAAATAATAAGTGATATTGGAGAGAAAATCAGGAAATTAGTATCTGCATACATCCCTATTTAATAGAACATCTTCCTCATTGCTAGGCTCTGTGTTTTACTTTCTCCCATCTTCCTGTGTGCAGTGAAACCAGAAGCAGCAACTTCCGTGCTCGCTTCCGGGGCATACTCTTGGGGATTGCTGGGTGTCTGCTGCCCATATTTCTCCTTATAACATTGCTGTTTGGCACCTCCATCTCTCGCCAGTTGTGGGCTCTGATCTTGGGAGAGGAGCAAAGCCAAGCATTGGAACTCTATGTGGTGAGTGTCTTGGGGGCTTATTGGTGTGGAGTGTCCCAGAAAGATTGGTTCCTCACCTTCTCTGGTGATGCTCTTCATCTTGTTACTATTTACTCTTAAAAACTAAATGAAATCTGTGCAGCCAATGTTGAACTGAAGATAGCAATGGGGGGAAAATGTAAATTCAATGGCCTTCCTATGTTTTTGCCTCTCCATGTAACTGGGAGGAACACACCTGAGCAAATTAGCTAATTTTCTTTTTGATCTTCCCCACCCTTCAGTTTGCCAGTCTCTGTGGAGGACTAAGTTTTTTTGTTATTGTTTCAATTTGGACAGTGCTGGATTATTACAGACATTTAATACATACTTATATCAAATTATAATTAAAGTAACCATAATTAAAATCAACACTATTATTTTACAGAATTGAGGCAGGTCACTGACTTCAACTTCTGTTGGTACACAATTTGGATTGTTTCTGCCTGTGCTGCTTCTTTTCTAATTATTTTTTTAAAGCATAGAGTAGAGAAATTGTGTTTATGGTTTTGGTGCTGAAAACCAATCATGCCTTTTACTTGTTCTTCAGCGTCCAGTTGCTACAGTCTGGAGTCTTGTCCCTGAAGAGCAGACCTTAACAGTATTCTTTGGCCTTCTCTTCCTCTCAGTTCTTTTCCTGCTCTTGGCCAGTTATACATTCAGGTAGGAAGCTTTCATGGTTTATTACTACAGGTCCTCCACACAGAGGGGACACCTGTCATAGGTCTGTAGGTTCTTTCCTTCATTGATTTCTCTTTATTTTCTGCCCTACTTAGGACAAAGCCCACACTGACAAAAAAACAGAAGAGGCAGCTGGAAGACCGAAGAGATTATGTGTTAGACGTGGTGCTGGAAAAAAAGGTTGATAGCACTGAGAACTTGGTGATTTGGTATTATGACATGGGGCTCGGTATACATGTGAAGCAGTTATGGTTAGCAAAATCTGGCTGCTTGATCCCTGTTATGGCCATCCAAGGTGGTATATCATCCTTGAAAAAAGGGCTTGACCAATACATTGGATTCCAAATAATACTTTTTTTCCCTGCAGAAGCAACTTTATGAAGAATACCTTCGCTTAAGCATTGGTGAGCAGGACCTGAGCTGAAGCTCCGTTCCCAGTGTGTTCAGTCCCTGACTGCCATGCCACATTCAGCCCCTTCCCCCAGCTGTCTGAGTTGCTCCAGAGAAGACTGTCATACAACTGTGAATCTTCTAAGGGGCCAGTTAGATGCCTTCCAATCCGGTTGGCAACTTTTTCCACATAGGTCAAAGAGTAACTGTGTTTGTTTGGATAGCGCTGTTGTCTTATGATTTTCTGAACTGTGACTAACCATACCTGCAGTGTCAGGCATCTGAAATGACAGTGATGTACTTCCTTTCTGCTTCCCTTGTATCTGATTGGATGGTGCCTCTGGGGTTACCTGCAACCTCTGCTCTTTTTGGGGGGTAGGGGCAGCCACACTTCTCCAACTCCTCTTTGCGTGTGATCGGATTATGTCATTCTCCTGCTCCTAAATGATCTTATAGCTGTGCCTCAAGTCTTTAAAAGGTAATGTCTCATTACAGGCCAGCAGTATACTTCTGGCTGCTGTAGTAAGGGCCAGGCATCTTTTTCAATAAGATGGCAACATGTATCTTTAAGGATCAGATTGGTACTTCCCTTTTTTGGTTCTGCACCTCCTCTGTGCCTGTGCCTGGGTCTATTCAGCATGTGTCTGGTCAACCCAGGTATTTGGGGAGGACTTTGTCTCTGTTCAGTGTAAAGTTTGGCATCTTTATCTTTGGGAGAGCAATACCTCATACCTCTGAACCTCACTGGATGTTGTATTGGGGCATGCAAATGCCCCCATCGTCCTCTGTCTCACATCAACAAGTGCCTTCAAATGACACCAGCTCTTGGGTGGAAGGTGGGATATTTTTGCAGATACCACTTCCCCTTTCTGTTCCTACTTATGCTGTGAAAGTTCCTTATATCTGTGACTTGTTTAGAGCTTGTACAATCTACTTTTTGGGACTACAGCTTCCATAATCTCCCAGCCAAAATCAGCAGTGACCACCATGGTGGAGGGATTCTGGGAGCTGTAATCCAAAAAAGTAAATTTTTTCAAGCTCTTGATCTGCCATAAGCTATAATTTAACCCAGCGTCCGTTGTAGCCTGCTGGAAATCTCATCCCTCCTTTCCTCCAGCATCAGCAAGTATTATGCTGAGAAGAGGACTGTCTTAGATAATGCTTTGTGTCCCCTCACTATGTTCATTGATGCTAGGACCCCTTCATTTTAGTTTTTTTTGTGCCTCAGTGGTGGCTTGAGATGTTATCCAGCTGTGACAGGTTTCTATCATGGCGCTGAGATGCTTTGGATAACTAAGCAAAGTGACTGTAGCAGTAGTTACTGATCATACTGGGAGGAACAGGAGCTATTCTAAGGAGTTCTCTGCAATCCAGAGATGGAAAACCTATGGCCTTCTAGATGGTAAAGTTACAGAAACAGTCATCCTTGCTGATGCTACTACTGGCTGGCAGAAATTGTAATCCGATAATATCTGGCAGACCACAAACTCCCCACCCCTTCTGTAATCCCTGGCCTTAAGAAATGCTTTACTTATCTGTAGTCGTTAATAAGGGAATGATGCAAGCTTAATTTGACTTTGTAAATAGTCTTCACAGCTGCAAAAGGTTATGCTTTGGGCTGTAGCTCCTTAAGCGTCATGCCCTAATTCCATATCAGACAATAATGAAGCTGCTTTGGCAGAACAGCATGCAAGTGTTTTGTTTACACCAAGTATGGAGAATCTTTTGGCCCTCCAGGTGCTTTGGACTGTAGCTCCCACAGCCCCTTATGGTTGGCTTGATGGGACATAGCAAAAACATCCACCAGACCAAATGTTCCTCGCTTTCTGTTTTACAGTTCCTTTCCACTTCATACAGACAGGAATTAACCAGTATTAGTCACAGAAGTAATGCATATACCAACCATTGGCTTTGCATTTGACTGAAAACTGCACTGTTTTGGAAAGAGGGGGACAGAAGGAAGCAACATGAATTGCCTATTTTCCACTTCCCACTCTCAGATCATCCTCCCTACTTTAGTTGGCATGCATAGCTGCTAAATTGACAATTGGTGACTAAGGAGAAGATAGATTTGTCAGATACTATTTTTAAAATTTGCTATTCTACATCCCTTACTAGTACATTAATCAAAACTGGTCTGATAGGGACATTATTTTACAATATGCTCCAACAAGCACTGCCAGGAATTTGGGGTGGGAAATTTAATAAAGTCTCATTGAAGAACATGCCTTTGATCTCCTTGTCTTCTCCATTCATTCCCAGCTCTCTGGTTTCTCTCCTTCCTGCTTTTATTTTTTTTCTTTTTGCCCAGTTGCACTCAAATGAAGAACACAAGAAAACAGTAAAATATCTTTATTTAACATAGGAAAAGTACATTAGCTTTCAAAGATTGGATATAACTGTCTTTACATATGCCCCATAACATGCTTTCCCTAGAGCTGCCCCACTTCTGGATCCCTGTCTTCTTGACATTTGCTATGAATCCACACACCCACAATAATTGCTTTCATTTTACTGCTTGCATATTTCCAAATTCCAAAATGGGAGAAGGGCAAAGCCTTTTACATGGGCTATTCACATGGCAAGACCAACTCAGCTAAGCAAGTTTCCTCTACGTGGGCAGGATATTCAAGATACTTGTATATTGCCCTTCATGTATACCAGCAAGTTACAATTTTAACAGCCAAAACAAAAATTGCAGGCTTGGGAAGGCTGTTTCCTATGCCTTAGCCTACATACACCTCATCCCATGAGGAGCACGGCCTGCAGCAATCTCTCCTTCACATGTTCTGGAGTGAGCTGCAGCCATTTTGACAGTCTTCAGTTTCACACCCACATTTGATGCGAGTGGTAAGGCCTTATTTCTCCCTCCTTAGCGCAAGAACCACTGATTTGTGCGGCATCCATCTGTTTCCGTATCCACATCAACATAGCCATTGTGTTCAGAACCTGAGTGACATGACAAGACTCAGACCTGGGAGAGAGGGAAAGTCAGAAAAAGTGGTTTACTAATAATGTACGTATTTGGGCACTGCTGAGGGAACGCCAGTGTTGTGGTCATATTGTATAAAACCTGAGTTGCACCTGGTTGTCTGAAATGGTAATTTTGAGGGATTAGTACTCATCAACCTATATTTTTTAATCATTTCAATTATTTCTTTTCCCTTTGCATGAGAGGACGTGGCTTTGGAGACATGGATAGCAGACATCTTCCCTATTGGTTCATATTAGTGGCAGCCATTGCTATTGGAGCCCTTCCCATTGCCATGTGTAACACCCATTTTATTGACCCACACCAGGGGCATCTTACCTAGCGATTTTCATTTCTTGGATGCTGCTCCCTTCCGTTTCTGCTCTGTGCGTTGCAGCTTCAGGACTATCTTACGCTCATGGCCGCTGGGACTTGGACGGTTGGTGTGGTCCTCAGCCTCTTTCTTGGAGCGGCCTTTACGGGAGGAGGCAACTGTAAAGAAACACTTAAATGGCATCAATAGTTCCACAGCACTGTAACTTTGCCATAGGGTGGCTGTGCACTTGCTTGTTTGTGCTTCTTTACCATCATGATCACTAGGGTTTCTATTTCTTTTAGTCTTAAAGGACATCTGAACCTTTGTGGCTAGAAGGAAAAAACTAAGGCAAATCTGGACAACATCCAGATTTGGGCCTGCAGTTCTCTTCAGGCACTGCCAGGACACCCAATAGTGTGGCAATATGGAAGTGGCAGTCCCAACAACATCTGGTGGACTACATTTCCCAACCCCTTCTCTAAGGGTTGGTTCAGCTTCAAGTCTCTTTTGATGCATGTGGATGCCTGGATCTTCTTCTCTGTAAGAGAGGTGTATTCTTTATCAGTGCCCACTTATGAAGTATTGCTTCAAATATAGATGACCAGCAATTTACAATACTGTACTCACATAATACAATGCATTTGGTTTTGCTACAGAATTGCAAGCAGAATTTCTCCCTCTTCTTTCAAGGAGATCTATAATTTTCCTCTCAATTTAACCCTCCATCCAATCACATCCTGGAAAAATGTTGTTTCGTGGCATGCTTGCTTAGCAGAAATCAGAAAGGAGTCTTTTTCCTTAAACCTTTTACACCAAATTAGCTCAGCTTGGGCATTTGTTTTTGAGAGCCAGAGGTTCACCCCTGATAAAGACGTCTGCTTGTTTTACCTGTTTATAACTTCCAAATTTGGCAAACCCACAAATATTACTTTCTGGAATGACAGCTCCCAGAGTTCTCTATGGCCATTCCCGTCTTTGTTCAATTCCAAAAAGCCCTCTTAGCACGATAAAGACTAAGCTTCCTTGCACAATGTGTGTGTGAGCTGTCAGGACTTGTCCTCAGCTAGCTGTACATCTGTATTTTTGTGGGAAAACTGACTGGCCTTGATCTAGACTCAGAAGATTCTAGAGGAATGATAGTAGGAGGATATGAGGGGAAAGACGGCTTTTCTCGACAGCCATTTTGAAACTTAAAATCAGTCTGAGGTGACTGGAGTGAGAAAGAAGAGATGTACATGCATTTAATATGTTTTGGTCTATTTCAGTGATTTTTAACGTTTTAAAATTTTTTAACCTGTTTGTATTGATTTTGCCTATACACTGCCTTGGGGTCTTTTGATAGACAATAGAGTAGAAATATTTTAATAAATAAATCAGCTGTATAAATAGAGCCAGTGTGGTATAGTGGTTTGAGTACTGGACTATGATCAACCCCCTGCTTAGCCATGGAAACCCACGGGGTGACCTTGGGTGTGTCACACATTCTCAGCCCCAAAAAACCAGCAATAGGTTTGCCTTAGATTGGAAATGATTTGAAGGCACACAACAACAATCAATAAATACATGTGTGAATACACACAGAGATGCATTTGTCCTCTCCTAGTCACACCTCTGCCAAACATTGCACAAGATACTGCAGTGGCCATTTCATATCTACGGACAGTGCCGTGAAAGGTGCCTTCTCAGCAAAGCCTGGGACTATTTTGTGTGTAAGAGAAAAAAGTATTGGGTGCGAGTGAGCCACAGCATCTAAGGATGCCCTACAAAACCCCTTAAATCTGACCATTTACCCCAGCTCCCTCACAGCTGGATAGGGGTGCCATGAGAGTCTTTCATGTGGACTAGTAACATGCTTTGATCACTCTTCTGGATGTACACAGTGAGGTTAAAGAACACACACATGTTGGTAAAATCAGCCTTTTAAACTGTAGTACAGAAGCACGATATAATATACAGCATAAACATTATTTGTGGGCTTAGTTGCGGCTTATGACTTGGCTCCTAACACGCCTTTCATATGCCCCTAGAGCTTGTAAACCTTACTTTTTGGACTAGAGCTCCCAGAAGTCCCCAGTCAGCATGGGATGTTCCTCAAATGCATCTCCTCTCTTTGCATCTAGTATCCCTAAACTGCAAAGCCCAGGATTCCACAGGGGGTTCAAAGCGGAATAATAGCGCTGTAAGAGCGTAGTGCGGAAACGGCCTCAGTCCATAGACAGCACAGGTTGTCCCAGCCCATCCCCATCGAGGATCTCGCCCATTTCCCCCTCTACTTACTGCTGTATCTGTCGGTCAAGCTGTAGTAATCATACTGGTCGAAGTACTCCACCTCGAAAGGGGTCGGCTGGAGCTTCTCGGCTTGGACAAAAGACACTGACATGATGGAACTGGTTTGCTGTGTGGTCAGCTGGCGGACGAGGAGAAGAAAACAACCTGGAGCTTGCAATCGAAGCCACTGCTCTGCCCTGCGCCTGTTTTCCTCTCCAGTGTTGTTTGCCCGACTATATATATTTGTATGTATCCACAACAACACCCACAATTGCATCATCTTCTTTTCCCGCCTCTTAAAGGTGCAGCCCGCCCGACTCAGAGTCTGATGCAATCACAGGCGATTGTGCCAAGCCCCCTCCAGCTTTCTTTTCTTTTCTACTCAGGCTGCAATCTTAACGCTTGCATATTTATTAGGAAGCAAGTCCCACTGAATCCAGCGGGGCATACTGCTGAGTAGACGTGTGTGTGCACTTGTATTGTTAATGGTTGTTATTGTTGTTGAGTGCCTTCAAGTCTTTTCCAACTTATAGCAATCCTAAAGTGAACCTATCACGGTGTTTTCTGGGGGCTGAGAGTATGTCACCCAAGGGTTTCCATGGCGAAGCAGGGAATCGAATCCTGGCCTCCAGGATTGTAGTGGGAGGCTCAAATCACACACAATGCTGCCTCTCGCATTGTTGATTACTCTTTCCTTACTCAACTCAAGACAGCAAGGCCATTTCCGCACTAGCCTGTTATAGCGCGATGATTCCACTTTCAACATCCTCTGGAATCCCGGGGTTTGCAGTTTTGGGAGGGGCCGGAATTCCAGAGGATGTTGAAAGTGGAATCATCGCGCTATAACAGGCTAGTACAGAAATGGCCCAAGTGTGGTTCCTTTTTACCTGTGTTTTATCCCCACAACAACTCTGTAAGGTAGATTAAAAAGTTGTTGTTTTGTGCCTTCAAGTCATTTCTCACTTATGAGACCCTAATGTGAGCCTATCATGGGGTTTTCTGGGGATGAGAATGTGTGATGTGCCCAAGGTTACCCAGTGGGTTTCCACGGCCAAGCAGGGAATTGAATCCTGGTATCCAGGGTTGTAGTTCAACATTCAAACCGTTACATCACACTGGCTTTCAGATTAAACAGAGAGAGACCCCCAAAGTCACCAAGCAAGCTGACACCTATAAGTAGAAATGTGCGTCTAGCTCTTCCTGGTACATACCTAACCACTGCATCACACTACTCCTTAGAATCTGCAATAGATTGCTCTTCTCCACTTACTTGTACTCTCTTTAAACTGTGAGGAAATCATGTTTTATTTTGCTGACACCAACAATAACAGAAATAACTCCCATCTCCTCCCCTAATATCACACCTGCCATTCATGTCTGGGTCGCTTGTCGCCTTGTTCACAAACACCAGTTCTGAATTTCTTTCGGATGTGATGTTTCCCCTAGAGAGGGCCCCTTCTCTTGTATATTTTCAACTGACTAAAGTTCTTGAGGTTTGGATTGAGCCCAAGACACACAAACAGATGGAATCACAGGGAAAGACTGAGTCAATATTATGTTCCAAGATGACCAAGACTTTTTTTTTCCAGTGTTCCTTGAAACGCACTACACTCTTATTAAAACTGCTCAATAAGATGACACTGGTCCCTTCTTTCTAGGTGTTCAGTTTATTACTTCAGAAGCCAGCAATGTTTTAAGTCAAGGGTAGGCAATTTATCATCTTCCTGGTGAACTAATTCTTAACTTCAGTGATGACGAGTAACAGACAATTTGGTCCAAAAACATTCTGAGGACCACAGTGGGTGGGAAATAGGGTTCTGTGTTCCACAGAAGACTAGAGTTGGTTGCTGCTTTCAGTAAACCTCTCAGTCAAACCAGAAATTATGCAAAAAATCCTGTAATTGTATCTTCCAGCATTTTTTTTAATCAATTAGTTTGTGTAGGGTTCCATTTTTAGCAAAGTAGCAGCAAGGGGGTGGGTGTTCACTGCTAATCCCCGACAATCATTTTCCTTCTCTAAATCTTCCCCTTGAAGCTGCTGTTGCTCTTGCAGTAGGAAAAATACAAGCAAGTATCCTATAATTTTCTGCTTTGGTGTTAGCAGTTTGGAAGTTAAAGGCTCAATTAAGCTCTGGAGAAGAACATGATGGTGTAGGTGATTAAACCTGCCACTCTAACATTGCAGCTCCAATTAAAAATTGGATGTACTCACCTATGTCGTTTTAAATAATTTTTTTTAATGACTGGGAGGTCTAGCATCTATTATTCTCAGAAACAAACCCAGAAATAACCAAATGATTTGGGCTTGAAGAGAGATTGTAAGAAAATGTTTTTTAAAGACATTTTGGCCTTCCTCTGAAAGGGTGCTTTCAAATTGTTGGACTACAACCTCCATCATTCCCAGCCATACAGCCATTGACTGTGTTGGTTGGGAATGACGGGGGTTGCAGTCCAACACCACTGGAGGCATCCTGTTGGAGAAAACAGGACTAGACCTAAACCTATTCATGACATAGAACTGGATTAACTCTCCCCATCCCAACTCAATGGATGGAAGTGAATAAATATGGTGCCTGCCTCACCCTCTACTTTGCCCCATATCTGGTATTCCTGCATATCCAAGTGGGGGCAGAACCTCTGAATATGTTCCATATGCCCTGGTGGCGCAGTGGTTAAATGCCAGTATTGCAAGCCACAAGCCACAAAGTTGTGAGTTTGATCCTGCCAGGCTCCAAGGTTGATTCAGCCTTCCATTCTTCCGCAGGTCGGTAAAATGAGCACCCAGCTTGTTGGGGGCATGTATAGAAATACATGCTATTTGTAAGTTGTTCGCCGCCTCGATCCATATGGAGAGGCAGGATACAAATAAATAAATTTTAAAAAAATGCCCCGAATTCGAATAAGACAGACCAAGGCCAGATCAGGAAGAGGTAGATGTCTCATTCAATCCACCCCAGGATGTGTGGTCATTCTGGTTCAGTCATGTCACGAGGAGACTGTACACAAAGAGAACTTTTGTGTGCTTATTTGGAATACATAACTTAAACAGTGAACAAACTAGGAAAACAATATTGGTTGGTCTCTTGCAAAGAATTTTTTTACAAGCATTCCATTGTTTCTGTTTCCTGGAGTGGAAACACGGCAACATTTTGTGAAGTCCATTACATCATAACAACAAATTATGATCAATTTTGTAATAATAATTTATTTACAAAGGTACATGGGGAAACAAAAGACAATAGGCAAGTACCCAAACAGACACTTTCAAGTGTGAAAGCACTTACCTAAGTAAATGAGAAGGAATAATCCTCTCGTTTCACCTTGATCTGGTAACAGTCTCTTAAATTAAGATTTCTGTCCAAACATGAAAATAGATCCTCTCTCTCTCTCAATTTGTACGCTTGTGTTTGAATGGCAAGCTGTGGGCAGCTGTGGTTGATACTTAATGCATAACACTTAATAACATTAACAGGGGCTGCTTAATTAATTGAGGCCAACCAAATATCCAAACCAACATTGTATATATATATATACATTTCTGTTACCTATAAATAAATATGATATGTGAGATTTATAGTAGGAATGGGATAAAGGATGAGAATATCCAATTCTACTAATTAAGGGGCATCGTTTTAAACATCTATAACTGGTAAGACTATAGATCTCCAACTATGTCTTGTACAGCAGAAATTGCTCTTTCAGTTATATTGGTCACCTTAGTCTCAAGAAAGTGCTTTCTAAATTAGCAAACTATTGCAGACCTTCTTTGGAGGTTTTTAAGCAGAGGCTAGATGGCCATCTGTCGGGAGTGCTTTGAGGGTGTTCCTGCATGGCAGGGGGTTGGGCTGGATGGCCCCTGGGGTCTCTTCCAATTCTACATTTCTATGATTCTATGATTCTATTCCACTTATAACACCCTGTGGAATTCTAGCGTTTGTAGTTTAGTGATGCCAAAGAGATCTCTGGCTGAGAATTTGAAATGCCACTCCCTAAACTGCACATCCCAGGATTCCATAGGAAGTTGAACGTAGAATAATAGCACTATAGCAGTGTAGGGCAGAAATGGCCTATACTTGGACATTTGGTCAGCGTTTATAGAAACTTGGGACTAATTTGATTATTTTTCCTCCTCTCCAGCTTTTATTTTCTTGTTTTTGTTATACTAGAACATTCTTGTATGCACTGGAATCCCTTTTGAATATATGTAAATTTTATTTGAAAAGATTAAAAGAAGAAAAAAAAGTCAGAGGCTGTTCTGAGGTATTGGCCTAGAAACCTCAGGGCCCAGGGATGATTCTAAATGGGCAAAACTATTGATGTAGTTCCAGTAGACACCTGCCATCTATCTTTACTTGAACAAGCATTTTCCAACCTTGATATGCTCTTTAAAATGTTGCTATCTAATCTTGAGGAAAGGGGATTTCATTTTGAATGGCCATGGCAACATTAAGGACATATGGAAAAATATCTCAGTGTTATGATTAGTAGCTACAACAGGTCTGGTTAAAGCAGTATCCACACTGCACAACTGTAGCAGTTTGATGCCATTTCAACCACCATAGCTCCATCCCATGGAATGCTGGGGTCTGTAGTTTGGTTAGAATTCTAAGAGGCTTTGAACTCTAAATAACTCCTCTGAACTACACCATTAAAATTCTCTGGCAATGATTTCTCAACACGGTACCAAACTACAAATCACAGGATTTCATAGAGTGGTAGTACCGTAGTTAAGGCGACATCAGTAGGATTGATACACCCCAAGCGCTGTTTCATTTTCAAGTTAAATAAAAGCCTAAAGAGAAAATATTGATCACTTTCTTCCTTTTTTGTCTTTTTTGTCTTCTCCAATTGAAGTTATCCACACCCTGTTTCCAAGAAAATTCTGTGTGGTATATTTATAGTGAAATGTATCAGTTAGTAAAGTATTCCTCTTCTCCAAACAAAATGAGACAGCAAGTTTTAAAAGCTATTTTTAATTCCCCTTTCTTCTTCCCCCTAGCTAATGGCTTGTTTCTTTCAACCGCAAGAGGGTAGATAGGGTGAGCTTCAGAAGTGTTAGCAGAGCTTGGAACAGTTACTTTTGAGAACTATGGGGATTCTGAGAGTTGTAGAATTCCAAAGAAAGGAACTTTTCCAAGCTCTCAGTGATAGTAACTAAGGTATCAGTTATTTTCTGCATAATTGGGGCTTTCTGTGTGTGCAATTTTTTTGTGTGTATGCAGATGTTGTTGCATTTTTCAAGAGGTTCTTGAAGGCCTAGCCTGAGAAAGACTTCTGCATAACTCCAGAGTTTTCATACTTGGATTGCTCCTGGTTCTTCTTAATAAAAAATTATGTTACTTTTATTGACTCTGCCCTTTAATGAAGTAAGGAATAGTCTGATGACACCTCAACTACACTAATATTTAGCATGTTTTCCTGTCCCGCTTCAGATGTTAATTAATGTGCAAAGAGTTCTATGGCATTGTGAAGATTAATGAATTTATTATGGTGTAAGCTTTTGTAGACTAGAATTCGCTTCATCAAATGGAGAAGGTTCTATTGCCTTGGCAGAACTCAGGTCCCTAGATCAACTGCAAGAGGGTGGATGGGCCAGGTACAAAAGCCACAGAACTAAACAGGGTGCCTCTGAGAACATGAGAGATCCAATGTGCTGTAGTGATTTGAGCATTGGACTATGACCTTAGAGACCAGGGTTTGATTCCCTGCTCTGCCATGGAAACGCAGTGGGTGACCTTGGATGTGTCACACAGTCTCAGCCCAGAAAACCCTGTGATACGTTCGCCTTAGGGTCACCATAAGTCAGAAATGACTTAAAGGCACACAACCACAACACCTTGAACTGAGCTCCATTTTAGCTCCGTCTTTTCCAACACTTGTTTATATATTTTACCTCCCAACTGAGAATAACACTTCATTCACTCAGACTCTAGTTCAAATGCTGGATGAGGTCCATCTCTCCAGATGTGATTGGACGGCAACTGCCATCAGCCCTATCCCAAACTGCCAATGGTAAGGCCCACTGGGAGTTCCAATCCAACCACATCTGGGGGGATGTACTTTGCCCACCCATACGCTGCTCTGTGAAGGTTCCACTATTGCTTTTTATGACATGGAAACTCTACTATGCAGAAAAATGCAGGAGCTGCCTTCTCAGTTGTGGCATCCCAGTGGTGAAATACCCTCCCTTTGAGGTGTAAATGGCATCAGAATTGGCCTCATGTCAGTATCAAGTTAGACCTTGGCTTTTCATCAGATCTTTTGGAGGCCCTTGAATACCTTCTAACATTTCACAGATAAAAACCAGGACATGTGTGGCCAAGCACTACATGTGTAGTTAAGATGGCAAAGTTATTAAAGAGGAGGAACACATAACCTAGGAAAGACTAAAACAGTTTCCTTTAGCCTGACCAGACTGGGAAGGGCAGGATTCCATCTTCTTTTCTCTTCTCTCTCTCATTTGTTCTTTGTGAGAAGTAAAATATATTTTAGTTTCTGCAATATTATTAATAGTATTGGTAACATATTAGCTTATAGCTCATAACACATTTTTAAATATATTTACACACATATACTGTAGTATGTGAGCTTTTGAAATACAAAGAAGTCTAAGAATGTATTTTAGAAGCTGGCAGCTGAAGGAGACCTTGAAGCAAAGAGAACCAGACACATAGATAAGGATTCAACAGTGGGATGTATGTACTTTTGTTTGAAGGCACCTGCTTAGGCAGACTGAAGGTCAGCAAAAGCTGAAAGTGGGTAAGAAAAACTAGAGAAGAATTTGGCATTGTTTAGCAAAAATGGGAGGTTAGAATCTGGTTGATGGGCATTTTGAAATAGCAAATGAGAGTTAAGAAAGCACAAGGTTAAAGCTTGATTATGTGCATGATCATATATGCTGTAAATATGGGGAAGGGAGCATGTAACTTCTTAGGCGATTCTGATAGGGTTGTAACTTTTGGGTCCTGCCCAAGGGGAGGGAAGCTGGCGTAGGGGATAAAATGTGTGTTGTTTTGTGGGAGGGGGTCCTTCTCTCTAGAGAACACCCGTGTCTGCAGAAACGTATTTTTTTAAATAAATGCTTGATGCTTCAGCCGATCCTGTGTTAAATTGTTTCATTAGTGTTAACAGCTATCTCCCACATTCTTCATTATGCTGAATTATTTAAACAATTCCAACATTCTTCCAATGGTTTTATATCTATTTTATTGATTACAATCCTTCCTGAGATCTATGACCTGAGGGCAGGCTAGAAATATTATAATAAATAATTATTTTTATAGTTACTGTGCATAATACTCTTTGTTGACAAATCTTTTTATTGTTATACATAAACAGACTCACTACTGTAGGTGTTTCCGGATTGTTTGTTGTTATATTTTGCCATCAAATCAATGTTGATTTACAGTGACCCTGTATAGGAAAGACTTCCATGAGCCCTAGCCACCAACAGCCCTGTTCATGTCTTGCACATTCAGGGCTGTGGCTTTATGTGATTTCCTAATTTCCTACTGTCTTCTACTTTACTGAACGTTATTGTCCTCTCGAATGAGTCATGTCCTCACATGATATTAGTTAGCTACCCATGTTAGTCTTTTGCAAACAAAACAGAGATTTGAAGTACCTTAAAGACTAACACGTCGTGTTTGTCATATGCTTATGCCAAACAAAACTCCTTGTTTTTTAAGGTTCTACAAAACTCTTTTGTCATTTTCACTACTGATGTTGTTAACATGGGATATAAATCTGCTAGTCCCAATCAAGACAGCTGCTGAAATCAATGAGAACTTGTGAAACCAGTCCTTACATTAGTAACACTATCCCAGCATGAATACACCAAGCTTCAGAAATTCAGCAGGGTCAGGCCTGCTTAGTACTTTGGTACAACCAGGGAATCTAGAAGTAGGGTATGGGTGGGCAAAGTGCTGTCTGCAGACCACATGCAGGCCCCTAGACCCCACTTTTGTGAGTCCCAATGTCCCCCCCAATTTAAAAAATCAGTATGATTTTTGGGCAAATTTTGCCCCAGTGTATGTAGAAAACTCCCCTATACACAGAAACACACAAAATATCCCCACCAACCAGCCAACCACAAACACCTCAAAGTCTCATATTACCCTTAAATACCTCTTGTTTTCATCTGCAGTCCCTCTCACCATTTTGAGAAGAACTGAAGAGGAAAACTGAAGTATTTGGACTTGCTGTGTGGATAGATGGAGAGCCCAGGATTTGATTTCCCACTTGGCCATGGAAATCCACTGGGTGACCTGGGCACATCACACACTCTCAGCCCCAGAAAACCCCGTGATAGTTTCACCTTAGGGTTGCCATAAGTCAGAAATGACTTGAAGGCACACAACAACAGCAACAACAGTAGGTGGTAGTGGTGGACCATGAGGAGCTTCAAGATTAAAAAAGCAGCTGGTTCCCACACAGTTGCCCACCTAGGGGTGGGCAACTGTGTGGGAACCAGCTGCTTTTTAATAGTGTTGGGAAGTCTTCCCTGAACCCTGAAGAACTGCCAAAAGGCTTTGGCAGAACTGGTCTATAGGGACCAATGGCTCGCCTTCCTATGTTCCTGCCATTGATTCAATGGATCTATCATAGCTAGGATTAACAACTGGAGTTCAGCCAGGGTTGGGAATGAAGCAGTCATCTAGATCCTGATGAACTACCAGTCCCATCTGCCCCAGCCAGTAGACCCAATGGGAAGGAATACTGGGCACTGCAATCCAAACACATCAAGAAGGCTGCATTAATTCCCACACTTGATTTAGGCTGCAAAAGAGTTGCATTGTCCTTTGAATTTTCTGAGCCTGCCAGTCCCTTCTCAGCCAGAGTTGTACAATCTTATCTAGGACCAACAGTTCTGGTTCACTTTGTTCTTGGGAGCTGTACTGTGTGATGAACAATCATTGACTAAAGCCAGCAGGAGGCAACACAGGGGTGCCCTGAGGGGGAAGCCCTGGCATGGCCATTTATCGACAACCACAAACTGTCACTGCACTTCTAGCGGAGGCAGGTTGTCCAGAAAGTAATTGGGTCCTCTAACCCCACTTCACTGAAGAATTTGTGGGCACTGCTGTTGTGTGCTTTCAAGCTGTTGCTGACGTATAGTGACTCTAAGGTGAACCTATCACTGGGTTTTCTTGGCAAGATGTATTCAATGGGGGGCTTGCCTTGGCCTTCCCCAAGGCTGAGAGAGTGTGATTTGCCCCACACCACCCAGTGGGTTTCCATAGCCAAGTGGGGATTCAAATCCTGGTTTCCAGTGCCGTAGACCAAGGCCATTTCTGCGCTACACTGCTATAGTCCTATTATTCCACTTTCAACATCCTGTGGAATCCTAGGCTTTTTCAGATTAGGGAGGGGCATCTAGAATTCTCAGCCAGAGAGCTCTTTGGCTTCAGTAAACTACAAACCCCAGAAGTCCACAGGAGCTTGAAAGAGGAGTAACAGTAGTGCGATAAGGTAGTAAGGAAATGGCCAGTGTCGGACTGATAGATCGATCTGGCTCTGTGACTCTGGTCATTTCCGCACTAGCCTGTTATAAGCCATTTCTGCACTATCCTGTTATAGCGCGATGATTCCACTTTCAACATCCTCTGAATCCTGGGGTTTGCAGTTTCGGGAGGGGCCGAAACTGCAAACCCCAGGATTCCAGAGGATGTTGAAAGTGGAATCATTGCGCTATAACAGGATAGTGTGGAAATGGCCCTAGTGCTATTATTCCACTTTCCTTTGAGTCCCCTCCCTAAACTGCAAACCCCAGGATTCCAGAGAATGTTGAAAGTGGAATCGTTGCGCTATAACAGGCTAGTGCGGAAATGGCCCTAGTGCTATTATTCCACTTTCCTTTGAGTCCCCTCCCTAAACTGCAAGCCCCAGGATTCCAGAGGATGTTGAAAGTAGAATCATCGCGCTATAACAGGATAGTGTGGAAATGGCCCTAGTGCTATTATTCCACTTTCCTTTGAGTCCCCTCCCTAAACTGCAAACCCCAGGATTCCAGAGAATGTTGAAAGTGGAATCATTGCGCTATAACAGGCTAGTGCGGAAATGGCCCTAGTGCTATTATTCCACTTTCCTTTGAGTCCCCTCCCTAAACTGCAAGCCCCAGGATTCCAGAGGATGTTGAAAGTAGAATCATCGCGCTATAACAGGATAGTGTGGAAATGGCCCTAGTGCTATTATTCCACTTTCCTTTGAGTCCCCTCCCTAAACTGCAAACCCCAGGATTCCAGAGAATGTTGAAAGTGGAATCATTGCGCTATAACAGGCTAGTGCGGAAATGGCCCTAGTGCTATTATTCCACTTTCCTTTGAGTCCCCTCCCTAAACTGCAAGCCCCAGGATTCCAGAGGATGTTGAAAGTAGAATCATCGCGCTATAACAGGATAGTGCGGAAATGGCCCTAGTGCTATTATTCCACTTTCCTTTGAGCCCCCTCCCTAAACTGCAAGCCCCAGGATTCCATAGGATGTTGAAAGTGGAATCATCGCGCTATAAGCGCCTAGTGCGGAAATGGCCTCTACTGCCTGTTGTGTTATTGCTTCTCCGGGTTTATTTCGTGCTGCATTCCCGCACACATTCAAGCCAGAGTGACTACCATTACTCACACTGGCTTCCAAACCAACCTCAGATTGCATTGCATTGCCCTGCCCCCTGTCCTGTCTTCTCAGGATTTCCACCCAAAAACTCAGACCTCTCATGTGCCTTCAAGTCGCTTGTCCAGTTATGGGGACCCCATGAATTTTATAGATTTTTGTCAGGCAAGGAATACTCAGAGGTGGTTTTGCCTGTTCCTTCCTCTGCAATACAGCCTATAGCACCTGGCATTCATCAGCAGTCTCCCATGCAAGTACAGGTCTGACCCTACTTAATTTTCACGATCAGACGCAAAGTCTCTAACTGGGCTCACTCGCTTCCAAAGTTTAATTTTAAAACATCTCCGCCAGTCGGTTTCGCGGTAAATCCAGTGCAAAAAACATAGCACTGCGCATGCGCTTCTGAAAAGGTACTACAACTCCCAGGAGGCACTGGGGCAAAGTCGGCTCTGCCGCCGCACACCATCGAGGTCTATTCTCCATGGGAATTCCAGAAGAAAGCGAAGCGCGCCTTAAAAGACCCGGTAATTCGCCGCGAAGGATGCGCCTGCGCGAAGTACTCCTCCAGCGCATGCGCAAAAATACCCCTCCTTCCAGCCGCTGTCACTAGCAGCATGGAAACTGAGCTCGCACAGTCTGGCGGCATATTTGCGCATGCGTAGTACTCCTCTCTGGACACTCCTTGCAGCCTTGTCCGCCATTTTCAGTCGTACGCGCCTTTTTTTTTTTTTTTAATTTTTACTCTTCTGTGTTTTCGCGCACCCGCCTTCGAGCGCCGTTCTGCCGCTACCGATCTGGGTCCCGAACGGTAGGGAGCGGGGGAGGGTGAAGATGACGCTGCCGCAAAGAAGGGCGCTTGGGAAAAGGACAGCCCGGTTTTAGCTCTGCGCATGCGCCCCGCTCATTCACGGCCAATGTGAGTCCTTGCAAGGAAGCGCGGTCGAAGTGCATGGTGGGAGTCTGGTTCTGCCCAGGGTTTAATTTTAGCAGAGTGTTTTCCTTTGCTTGTCATATTGAGCAAAGGTCTTCCCCCATCTTTGCAAAGCGTGTTTCTTTTACAAAGCTCTGCATACACTGTGAGTCATTGTCTAGGGCCACTTCCGCACTAGGCTGTTATAGCGCGATGATTCCACTTTCAACCTCCTCTGGAATCCTGGGGTTTGCAGTTTCGGGAGGGGCCGGATGGCCCCTCCCGAAACTGCAAACCCCAGGATTCCAGAGGAGGTTGAAAGTGGAATCATCGCGCTATAACAGCCTAGTGCGGAAATGGCTTAGGATAGCAAGTAGCAGTATTAATAAGCCTAAGAACCCTGAGGGCACTAAATCCCACCTGATATTGGAAGCTAAGCAGGGTTAGGGCTGGTTAGTACATCAAAGGGAGGCCCGCAAGGAATACCAGGCGATAAATTCAGAGGAAGGCAAACCAAACCACCTCTTGATTGTTCCAGACTTCCCAACTGTTTTGGTTTGGCATCGACAAGCCTGATTGACCCTGTCATCCCACTTTTTCAGCTGCTTTTAAAATATCCCAGGTTGTCTTCCCATTTTCCCCCCTGTGTCCTCAGCTTACTTCAGTTGCAGCAAACAGTTCAAAGTGCAAAAGTCTCATTTCATTCAGCTGGGGAGAAAGGAGAGGAGAGGCTGAATCTTGTTGTCCCCAGTATGCTAGGGAGAAGCAAACTGCTGCAGCCTCTTCTAGCTGGTGTGTTCTTGCTCATTAATAAGTTATCTGGATCATACTCTGATGTTGCTTACCTACATTTTCATCTGTGGAATATTGGAGGTGTAGTATTCCTTGCCTTAGAAAACCCTGTGAAATTCGCAGGGTCCCCATAAGTGAACAGGGGCTGTAAAATACACGTACAGTGAACCCTCCTTATATGCGACCTCTGGATCTGTGAATTTAAGTGATCGCGGAGCATGGTTTCCTGTGCCTAAAATGAGAACAATGTGCAGGTGGACATGCTGAAGTGTCCATGCACACATCACCACCACTTAATAATATGGGACACAGTTATTTGCATTTTTCTCATTTGGAGGGGATCCTGGAACAGAACACTCTCATATACAGAAGGTCCACTGTACTTTACTTTTATGTAGCAGTATTGCAGTTGGTTTCTGATTCAGGTTGGTTTCTGATTCAGGTTTCTGTTTTTAAGCAACTGGAAGAGTATGACACTCATACACAAGTTTGCATTCTTTCATTATTAAAAATACACAAATGTTTGTTGTTTAGAGGAATACATAGTTATGTTGTTTACTGCAGATATGCTGCTGCAACATTGACAGTGAAAATGTGCTGCGGTATAAAAATACTTAGTAAAAAAGAGTCTCTTTATCAGAAGTTTTGTCAACTGAGGTAGGTGTGTACAGAGAGCTTTGTACTAGATCAGTTGTTCTTAACCTGGTGTCTGGGGACCCCCAGAGGTCTGTGGCGCCCTCGCACAGGGTCCACAAAGCCCTGCTGCTGGATACCAACAGCTAAGGCAGCAACAGAGACTTGCCAAAGGTCACTCAATGTCTGGGTCTCCAGAAGCCTTTAATAAATAAATACTTGAATATTCCCTGGCAACAAACTATATTTACAGGGGGGGGCGGTAAAGAAAAGGTTAAGAACCATTGTGCTAGACAATTTTAAAATGTGCTAGTAATCTGTGAAATTTGTTTATATGCATGTCCATCTGCACTACAGTGGTCTTTGTGATACACATGTTTTGCTTGTGTGTACCAAGACTTGTACGTAACTGTCACATGCACACTGTGGACTTGTGCAAGGGAAGGTGTAAAGAAAAAAAAACATCCTAAGCAAATGACAAAGCCTAAAATCAACACTAGCCTAAAAAATATAGAGCTAACATTGGTCTGAAAAGTGAATGGAAAAGGAGTGACACTGTCTAATAATAAAACCTCTACTAAAACACCACACACACCAACACAGAAATTCACTCAAATAAACAACAAAGATGGAGAGGAAGGAAGGATGGGACTGGTGTGAGTAAGGAAGATTGAAGTCTGTGTACTGGATGAAGGAAAGAGAAGTACAGGCAACAACTCCAACAAAGGTTTTCTAAAGCTTCTTGCTGCTAATAGAGGAGTAACAAAAAGGAAAATAATATAGTTATCCTTCCACAGATTTGAGAGAGGAAGTATAGGGCCACAATGCCCGCCCGCCCCCTTTCCTTTCGCTGACCTGGTTTGGTCCCTGGGTGCCTGTTCTCCCCACTGTGCCTTGGTCCGCTTCCTACACACACACACATTTTGATATTTGCGATTTTTCCACTTTTGCAGGGGTCCTGTTTCCTTAAACCTGGTGAACATACAGGGCTAACTTTTCTTTTGCTTTCTTTTCCTCTGCAGCCACTGTGTTTGGATTATGCTGTGAGATTCTTGACCTAGGTTAGAACCCTAGCCCACCTTTCTTTTTGACTCCAATAGAGTCATCTTCTTATAGTGCTGTGCTGCCACATTTGGGAGATAGATTGTGTGGCTTTACTCTTACTGTGTTTTGGTGTCCACGTGTGTGGAATCAGTGTGAATCATCTCAGACTCTTCTGGTCTGGTTCAGACCTGATACAGATTTGGTTCAATTTGGTTTGGGCTTGTGCAACACTAGTAGAAAGTCTTGTTACCTCGATAGCTACTCTTTGGCCATTTCCGCACTACAGTGTTAAAGTGCAGCTATTTCACTATCAACCTCCTATTGAATTCTGGGGTTTGTAGTTTAGGGAAGGGCACTTCAAATTCTCAGCCAAAGAGCTCTTTGATCTCAGTAAACTACAAACCCCAGAATTCCACAGGGCATTGAAAGTGGAATAGCAGCAGTTTAACACTGTAGTGCGGAAATGGCCTTAGTTAATGCTGGTCATCCAAGAATAGCTTTCCAGAATTAGCAGCTTCTAGATGTTTGGACTAAAGCCTTCATTATCCCTACCTGAATGCTCATTTGCTGTGCTGTGTGGGTATGATGGCATTTTTGGTCTAGTATTTGGATGACATCAGGTTTGGAAAATAAACAGCTAAGAACACACAACAGTGCCAGATACAGCATCAGATCATTGTTCCATCATTCTTGCTTAATGTGTTCCACAGCACACATAGAAAACTTTTAGGCCATAGGCTCAGTGTGACTGACAGAGGCTTACCATTGTTTCAGTCAGTCTGGAAGACCTTGGGCTTTTCATCTTTGTTGTTCATAAAGCTGTCATGCATTAGTTCTGTCTCTGTCACGCAAAGAGAGGCAGCCTTTTTTGCCATCTTGAAAAAGCATATTAGTAGTCTTGGTGATAAACAGAATCCCTCCTCCCCCACCTCCATAGTTCAGACTTCTTGAAATTGTGTCAGCTTTACTTCATGTCATGGAATAGGACTTCCCCCGAACAAAATAGTACAATCAACTTAGAGTGCATCATGAAAATTCAGCTTTTTGAATTCATTTTTCTCTCGTTTCTTTCAGTAACATGGCTCTGGTATCAGCTGATTCCCGCATTGCTGAACTCCTGGGGGAGTTGCATCAGCTTATCAAACAAACACAGGTAACACAAAACATTTCCTGTTCACCTGAAGTTGTGTGAGTTTGATTCGAGACAAAAGAGAGGCTCCTTAGCTTAGGACTGTTTATAGTGGCAGAGGGGAAGGCCTTCCCAGCTGTTTATTGAGATGGAGGGCATCTTTTTAACTTACAGCTGCCATCTTGTTCTGGCAGTGCTTCAAAGGGTATGTATTGTTGAGTTTGATTGTGGAGGAGGAAAGTCTGGGAGAAATGGTTTGGGTATGACAACTTGGGGAAACACAGCTTGTTTGATAAAAGAGACATTGTGTTGCCAGTAACATTACCCAGAAGTGCTTTTGTTGTCAGGAGGAACGATCAAGGAGTGAACACAACCTGGTAAACATCCAGAAAACACATGAGAGGATGCAGACAGAAAATAAAAGTGAGTTGAGACTGAAAACATTGTAATGGCTCAGTATAAATCTGCAGTGTGACTGTACTTGGGGCACTGTGTACAGCAGCCTTTTCAAAAGTCTGGCAGCCTCCCAAATGTGGTGGAGTGCAGCTCCCCTCCCCACATCACTAGTCAGAACATCTAACATTCATGCTAGCTAGGTGTTGGTAGCATATCTGGGGGGAGCCTATGTTGGAAAATAAGTCTGTTATATCTCAAAAGGGATATTGTACATCTAGCAAGGTGGCAAAGAGGATAATCTAAATGATAACAGGAGCTGCTGGAATAACTGTTGCATGAGAAAAAGTTATAACACTTGAAGGTACTTAGTTTAGAAACCAGGTGTATGAGGGTGTATATATTTATACATGATTTGGAGAAAGCACATAGGGAGATGCGTTCCTTCCTCTCATAAAACTAGCAGCTGGGGTCATCCAGTAAAGTTGAAAGATGCAATATTCAGGATAGACATCTGTTTTTCCTCTTCTTGGTCCCTCTGTATTATTTGACCAAATTACAAAGTCTTCTTCATGCAGTGGATGAAAAAACTACAGAATTTATTTCAATGGAATAAGATGACAGCCACTGCATATACAACTTCAGAAATGACTTTGCCTCATCTGCCATTTATTTATTTTTTATTTTTTATTTATTTGTTAGATTGTAAGCCTGAGGGCACGCCATGTACCGTGATGGTCCTATATAAATAAATGATGATGATAATAATAATTTGAACTGGCCAAATAACTCCTGCAACTGCAGCCTACTCTCAACAGCAGTTGTAGGAGTTGTTGCCCAGTGGCCTTCCTGTGAACTTCCATTTGGCACCTGGCTGATCCATTTGGAAACTCAGTGTGCGACTCGAGAGATTCTTGGTTTGATCCGGCAATATTTTCTTTTTGTGGTTTTTTTTTTCTCGTACTTATAAAGCATTCTTGTTGAGTGCCTGGGGTATTTATCCAGCTCTTCTTGCCTGAAGGGCTAATTATGAGGAGCAGGATGCATGTGAGGCTCAAAGGCACACCCCCTGTGTATTGCCTCACCTTCTTTCCCCTTCTTGTTCTCAGTATCTCCATATTATCGGACAAAGTTGCGTGGTCTTTACACAACAGCGAAGGCTGATGCAGAAGCTGAATGCAAGTGAGTGTAACTGAACATTGTGCTCCAACAAAGAGGCCTTGATTCCTTTTGTAAAAAGTTTGCACTCACACTTTCTTTGCCTCGCTTCCAGCATCCTACGTAAAGATTTGGATAAAATTGCTGAGATTAAGTCTCTTCTGGAAGAACGTCGCATTGGTGAGTGTGACAGAATCCTGAGGAGGCCAGTTCAAATGTACTGGGTGAACTGTTTACAAGCCATGGCATAAATTGCTTCAGAACCATCCCATGCTAAGCCAGCAGCTTCTGACTATGTGTTTGAAAACAGCTTTTGTTTGTTTGTTTGTTTTCGTTTTGTGAACCTGATATTCTTTAGCATAGGTGTTGTGACTTTAAAAAAAATCAGATCTTCCCTTGAGGAAGAAGCTGAGAGACTCCTGAAGCTACTGGTAAATAGCCAACCTGTTTCAGTTTGCTGGCTGGCTTAGGGGAAGGTGCTGAAGCCCCTTCTGGTATTTTTTTTCCCTTGAATGGCTGTTACCGCAGCTCTTTCCTGAAATTTTCTGGCTTTGCCTTTATTCCCAGGGCCAATTGGAGTGGGGAGAGTAGTGGTCCACTCTTCTGATGGGACGGATTGGGTGCACAGGCCAGGATAGCTTAGAGTCTCCAGAAATTCTAGTCTGGGGTGTGGAGCAAGGTTTGGCTTGAGCAAATTTGGCCATGAAGGAGGGTGAAAGTCTGTTAGTTACAGTAGTCCCTCCTCATCCTGTAATTTGAAATTACCCACTAATTGTTAAAGGTATGTGTAACATACCTTAAAGAGAAGTTTCCAGATTCCTTGTGATGAAGAAATTACATGGCCTTGGCATCTCAGTTCATCCTTGGCACAGAAATATGGTAACAGCATAATAATTTGAGATCAACAGGGTTGTCAAGTTAGTCTGAAATATATGGGATTTGCCTGAAAATCTGTTTTCTTGGAGTACTGAAAAAAGATGTTTTGTAACCTTAAATCATAATGTTTGGCTTTAAAGAGCTAGACTCAGGTTTCGAGTTTGTCGGTGCTGAGGTGCTTGATTCCTTAATTCTTTATACACTAACCAAGTCCTTCTGATCTGTTTCTTTCTCTCTTCACAGCTGCCAAGATCGCTGGCCTCTACAATGACTCAGAACCACCACGCAAAACCATGCGCCGTGGTGTACTGATGACACTCCTCCAGCAGTCAGCAATGACCCTTCCTTTGTGGATTGGGAAACCTGGAGAGAAGTGATTATTCAGGGCCTTTTGTGGGTGCTGAGAAGTTATCTTGAGTAGCTGTATTTCAGTGGGTGTGCTTATATCCCTTTATTCTCTTTCGTTTCTGCAGGCCTCCCCCACTCTGTGGTGCCATTCCTGCCTCTAGCGATTACGTGGCAAAACCAGGGGACAAGGTGGCAGCTCGTGTCAAGGCAGTGGATGGGGATGAGCAGTGGATCTTGGCTGAGGCTGTGAGTTACAACCATGCCACCAACAAGTGAGTCTGTGTAGCGCGTCTTGAGCTATAGAACTGGCTTGCAGGGCATTGTGGCATTTGTTCATTGTGCCTTTATTGGTCCATGTAAAAACATCATATACAATCTTTTTTTTTAAGAACTCAGAGGTGATGTTGCAGTGGTTCTGAAAACTTACTAGCCGCTCAGAGAAAGTGAGTTTGTGATGTGCTAGTGGGAAAAGGACACTGCCAGTAGGGGAGATGTAGCTTTCCAGGGAGGACTCATTCATTCCACAAGTTTCTTCTGTTTATCTCTCTGTGAGTGATGGGAGGCAAGAGTGTATTTAAAGCCCAGGAAGTTGTTGCATGGAACCTAATTCTGATTTCCAGCCTGAGAAGCTATTACAGTGGAGCTTCTCCCTGAGCAGATGTGTAGAATTTTGGTACTTTGTATGCTTGATGGAGAAGATGTCCAAATTCATAAGGATTACGTCTGACCCTTCCCACTTCCCTTTGATCCCACATCATGTTGCCCTTGGCCCTGCCTCCTCCTGGAATGCAGCCCGTGAGACTTTCCTAAACTGGAATTCAGCCATTGCAGCAAAACAAGATTCCCTGCACCTTCTTTAAGTCGGGGTGCAGAGGTTTCCTCACCCAGATAGTGCGTACAGTGGGTTTTTCTTGAGACTTTGGATGGTCTTTTGGCTGATGGTCCACTCATTGTTAGTCTGTCCTAACTTCAGGCCCACCATCTTCTGGCTAACGGCTAAGACTCTGATGACCAAGTTGTAGATTAAATACCAGGCCAGATTAATCCCAGGAAAGGGCTATTTCCCACTGCTTTCATGATAGATATGGCAATGAAATGTTTCTGTTTTAGATGTAAAAATCTGAACATTGAATAAATGAGGCTCTTGTTTTAAATTAGTGTGAATTCTCACCTGCTATTTTCTCTTTCCCAGATATGAAGTGGACGACATTGATGAAGAGGGGAAAGAGTAAGTGATTGTCGTGACTGGGTGGGGTCTTTGCCATGAGGTATGTGAAAAGTCAGATTTTCTTGTCTTCATTTTTACCCTTTTCCTCATAGACGCCATACCCTGAGTCGACGTCGCATCATCCCCCTGCCTCAGTGGAAGGCCAACCCTGAAACAGATCCTGAGGCCCTGTTCCAGAAAGACCAGCTGGTCCTGGCCTTATACCCACAGACCACTTGTTTCTACCGAGCACTTATCCACACCCCACCACAGCGGGTAAGGGGGAGGCCATGAGACAATTCTTAGTGTAGCTATGGTTCTCTCCCTTTTTCATCCATTGGTTCATGTCGTTTTTCATCCATTGGTTCATGTGGTTCATGCCACTTAAGTTTTTCAAAAGCCTCTATTGGTCCCAGATGGAGGCTTTTAAAAAGCATAGTAAGTGTGTGGGGAGGCATTTTTGTTGTTATTCACCGCTAAAGGAGAGAAAAGTTAGCTTTCCCTGTAAGCTGTGATTTCCCCCTCCTTTCCACAAAGTTTCCTGTTGCAAAGATCTTTAAAACCTTCTTACTGTGCTGGTAAGATGTGTGGGAGTTGCAGCTGGCAAGAGAAGGGATAGTTTCTCCCTGTGAGTTGTGACCTTTTCTTAGATGTCCCCCAAAGACAGAGAGTGCACCATTTAAAATATATTGGTTGTAAAATGCATAAGCTGAAGTGCTGCATAACATAGAGAACTGAGGTGAGGAGGCAGCTGTGGAGGGAAGGGGAAAGAAGAGGGTGAAAAGACAGGTTGAAAACAGGGAAGGACAGATCAAGAGGGAAAAGAAGAGAAAATGTCAGATAAGGGAGAAGAGGGAGGAAGTGTGGGCAGAAGTGGCAGTAAAAGGATGTCCAACCCACCTGAAAGAGCAAAAATTGAGGAGGTGTTATTGTCAGTGTCAATGAGCCTAGGCTTATGTGTTAACTCTTCCAGTATGGCACTGAAAAAGAGATTGGAAGCCTTTCCTTATGATTTTAACTGATCTACTTTAGTGTTATGTTTCAGCTTGGAGAAACTGTTGGTAGCCTTAACCAAGGTCCAACAAAGCAAGCCAACTTTCAATAAACCATAATTAACATTAATCAGAGATGAAGGAAGTGCATGAGTCCTCCCAAGAATGTTTTGAGGTCCCCTGGCTCCTAAAAATCTTTGTCTCTATCACCAGTGTGTTCCAGAGGGCATTAAGAGGCAATTTCTCCATATTTTCAGCCACTCCCAGCTGTTACAGGCCTAGGAGAGGCTTTTTTTTTCCAACAGAAAGTGATCCAGAAGTTAACCCAGGGGCTTGGGGTTGTCAACAGTTCCACATCTCTGTTCTAATATGTGGTTAAGTAAAAATGGATGTAGAAGCTTCCAGTCACCTCATAGCCATGTAAAAGAATGTATATGAGCCCAAAGCTCTACATGATTAATATAGGCAGCTAACTAATGGTGGTGAAAATGTGGTCTGTATGTTGTTGGAGTGCAGCTCTCATCAGCTCTAACCAGTATAGCCATTTAGTAAGCAATGATGGGAGTTACAGTCCAACAATGTGTGGAGGCTTACACATTCCCCATCCCCACAGTTTTGTGTTGTATCCAAATTAAGCCAGCATCACCCAGCACTTCCTTCACTGCTTTGTCTCCTGCTTTCCAGCTTGCCTGTCTGTGTCTGTCAGTGTAGGGGGTTTGTCCCAATCTGCAGGGGAAATTCCATAAGCTTAATGTGTATTGTAGAAAAGAGATATGTCCCTTTTGTGTCAGAGTCCAACTCCCTACCGGTGCCTCACTGCCAGTAAGGGGGAGGAGGTGGTGAGAATACTTGCTGCGAGGAGGAGGCAGCAGTGGAGGAGGAGGCAGCAGTGGAGGAATATCGGATACAAACAACTACTAGGGGAACTGCAGAGCCAAGCCAGGTCAAGGTCCAATCCAAAGGTCCAAAAAGAAGAGGTCCATCCAGAGGGGTCAAGGGAGCCAGAACACCAGGGTTGACAGGGCTTGCAAATTAATTTGCTACAAGTAAAGGGCAAGCCATGCTGACAGACTTAAATAGCCACTGAGGATAGGTGCTGCTTGTCACTGTTTCCTTAATGTAGCCAACACATTTCCCTCTGAGCTGTCTGTTTCAGCCTCCTTGGTGATTGGGGGCTAAGGGACACAGGTGACTGTAATTCCTCCAAATCACTGCTGGTTTCCTCTCCCTCTGGAGCTGGCTGGGGCCACTCTGCCTGTGCTTGTCTTTCAACTGATAGGGATGTTTGCAAGTTGGTTTGGTCAATCACTGGCTCTATTCCTGGCACAATCAGTTGCTCCTTGATCTCAGAGCCATCATCTATCACACTTTGTCTGTCCTGAGTCTGCTGAAAATCTACATGATTATGTGCATTGTGATGCTAGTAGGTGCCATAACCGTAGGGAGCACGAGACAGATAACAGCCCTGGCAACTGGATTGGAAATTAGGCTAGCCCATTCCACAGTTTGAGTGATGTTACTCTAAAGGAAATTGGCAGTGACGCAAAACAGTTTGGATTGTGGGAATGTGAGGTAGTGAATCTAAGGTCTCAAAGTTCTGGGAGATAATACTTAAGCCTCTCTCTTTTCTGTGTCCTTTAGCCCCAGGATGATTACTCCGTGCTGTTTGAGGACACCAGCTATGCAGATGGCTACTCTCCACCCCTCAATGTGGCCCAGCGCTATGTGGTGGCTTGCAAAGAAACCAAAAAGAAGTGACAGTGCCCTCTAGTGGGTGGTGATGGTATGAGATGTTATGGAACTAGACCTGCCACATGGACTTCTGCAATCGCAGATTTAATAAAGCAGAAACAAACAGAAACACAACGGCACAAATTTATAAAGTTATTTAAATCCCAGTGTGATTCTAGCAGGTAATACCTCATTAGGACAAGTAGTTGCAATTTATTGTAACTGCTCCAAAAGTTAGCCACCAGCATAAGGAGTCAGTCGCAACTTTTGGTGGTGGACACTTTAGGCGTTGCAGTAGATAGTGATAGATGAAAAGCTAATTGTTGGAAACATGTTGGTGTATATATAGTGCTTGGAACCTTTGTTTCCTTGGACCTGTTTGATTTATACTGAGAGTGCTGACCTTTGATTTATACTGCAGGTGCTGATTGCAACTGATTGTATTATAAAACAAAAGAGACTGGTTTAAATTGTCACATTCCTTTAAAGGTCATTATGCTTAGCGTCTTGGGGCTTGACCCTGAATAAAGTTTTGGGGAAGAGGGAAGGAGTGAACAAGAAAAGAAATGTAGATGTTGTTGTCTTGGATAGAGTATTAATGAGTGAAACCATGGATTTACAAGCCCAGTGCTGTTACTACTGGGTTTTGTGTAGTGAGAGCCAGGATGGTGTTGTGGTTTGAACAAGACTATGACCCTGGAGACCAGGGTTTGATTCCTCACTCAGCCATGGAAACCCACTGGCTGACCTTGGGCACATCACACATTCTCAGCCCCAGAAAACCCCATGATACGTTCACTGTAGGGTCACCATAAGGTGGAAACAGCTTGAGGGCACACAGCAACAACAACAACGCAGCAACATTATGCCTACAGTTTGTATGATGATGCAAACTTTTTTCTCTTGCTGTACCCCCCAACCCTTCCTCCATTGTGCAGTTCCTTTCAAAGAGTCCCTCTTTCCTCATTAGCCTTTATTAAACTGCCTCAGAAGTTGCGAATGTAATGAAGTTTCTCAGGTCCTCCAAAACTGCTCATCAGACAAGATTTCAAGTACCTAAAACCATTTCAGGTCCAGGCAGAGCCTGATTTAAATATCTGATATATCTCCCACTTTCCATCTTAGTCATGTAACCAGATGCAAGCTTCAGCCTTTCCTTTCTACATTTGGTTTGCCCACAGTCTTCTCAGATGAAGAGCTCCAGAGAACTCAAAGGCTTGTCTGCCATTTTTTGCCCTCTGAGTGGCCCTAAGAAAAGTGTTACACTTACATGGATTTTAGTGTTTTGTTTTGGGAATAAAAAATGGCCAATGTGACTACCTTTTGCTTTTTGTCCCTCCTCATTGTGTAACTGAGGTCCTGTGCCTCTCCTCTGTGTCACTGAACTTTATCCAGTGGCCTTTAATTTTGTTAAAAGTCCATGAAACTTCTCACAGAGTTTGCTGAGTAACAGTGAGTAAAAGTGTTAACTGCCCTGCTATACTGATGAAATGCCACACAAAATTTATACCAAACTGGGTGGAACAGCACACTGCCTAACAATCAGGTGTTTAACCTACCCATCTTAGATTTGGTATTTGAGGGTATTTTAGTGTGTTTTTTCTTCTTGATCCTATGATCTGATCTACTGGGTTCCACTGGATAATGGTGGATGTTATTCTTCTCCGTCTATTCAGAACCAAGGTTTTACCCTGGCCCGTGAAAAGCATATAAAGTCTTACCACCCAACAAGACAAGCCTAATCTGCCTCCACTTACTGGTTACATATTTTTAAAAATCATGTTGGCAACTCCATGTATTGGTGATACTTATGCTGAGCAAGATTGTAACTTGCTGTGGTCTGTAATACTGGCTATTGAGGCATCTCATAATCTGCCCCAGCCAACAATCAGTGTGTGGCAGTTCCAGAATGCTGCTGTGCAAAAATGGTTTGGCAACCGGCTCAGAATTCAGTGTTCTGAAAATGTGCAGTGTGAATAAGCAAAAACCAGATGTTTTGAGAATACTGAATGCACTACCAAATTCTGCCTTTACACAGTACTGTTGTAGAACTGTGAGAGCCGGTGTGGTATAGAGGTTTTGAGTGTTGGACTAAGACCCTGTAGACAATGGTTTGACTCCCTACTCGGCCATAGAAACCCACTGTGTCAGATACACATAGCCCTAGAAAACTCTTGTGATAGGTTCACCTAAGAGTTGTCTTAAGTTGGAAATAATGTGAAGGCACATAGCAACACATTGTAGAACTGCCTGCACGTTCACATTCTTGGGAATGGCAGATGAAAAAATATCCTGAATTGCCAGAAGCTTTATGTATAGACAGTACAGCAGAGCTTTCCAAACTTGTGTGTTGTGACATGTTAGTGTGTCAGCTGCTGTGTGTAGGTGTGTTGCACAAATGTAATGGGTAGAGGGGCTGCCTCTCCCACTGCCACAGCGGACCAGGCCCAGATGAAGGGGCTGCCTCTGCCATCACTGCCCTGGGCCAAGGAAGACCCCGGTGAGGGTGACAGTGGGCCAGGCTCAGGTGAAGGGGCTTTCTCCACTTACTGAATTACTATGTCGCAACATGAAAAGTTTGGAAAGCTCTGCAGCATAGTTTCTAGCTATTAAAGCTGAAAAGGTGAAACACTTAGTGAAAGTACCAGGTGAAATTTCAGAAACTGGGTGAAAGGCTGAGGGAAGTTTATGGTTGAGGGTGGTAAATGGAATGTAGGTCTTCAGCTCTCTTAGAGTAAGAGAAGAAACAGCAGAAGTCACTATACAAAGTCATAGAGCAGCCCATTTGGCATATGGGTTGCTAGAAGTAAAATGGCTTTTTAAATTGCAAAAGATAAGATGGAGAGGAGGGCAAATTTGGAGCCAGCATAAAGTAGTAGTTCCACTCTGCCATGGAAACCCACTCCTTCAGCAAAGTCACAGTGTCTCAAGATAAGAGGAAGGCAATGGCAAAGCTTCTCCTAACAAAGAGATTGTGGCTGTAGGGTTGCCGTAAGTCAAAAACAACTTGAAGGCATACAACAACAACAACAAGGACAAATTTGCTCTAGAGAGGGAAAACACCAGCAATTGCAGCAACATAGATTGTTCTTCCTGCTCATCACCACTTGTGGTGGTGGTGGTGGTGGTGGTGTGTGTGTGTGTGTGCGTGTGTATTTATTTTAGCTGCTGCCACAAACAACAATGCCAGAACTGTGTGGGCAATCTTGCTGCCATTTTGTAATCCTGAGCAGAGTGGAATGGGGGAAGTAAGGCAGCTGACAGCCTTTTTTTAGAGAGATTGGAATGAATTCTCAGCAGGTTTAAGAATCTTTTCTGAGAAATGTTGGCTCATCTGTACTTGTAACAACACCAACAATGTTGTGTCAGACATAGCCTTAGGAGGTTCTAAGTTTGTAGTTCACCAAGTCAACTGTTGCTATGTATAGGTGCTCATTTTGGCCTGAATGATCTTTCTTTGATGCCTCTCAGTGAAGGATAGTCCAAGACATTTTGTGATCTGTGGTGAAGGACAAGATGGTATTTCCCACCTAATTCACATACAGAAACTGGACTACTAGTAGTTGAAAAAACATTTCTCAGCGTTGGCTGTGGGATAGCAGCTTCCTCCACACCTGAGACTAGTTTAGTGGCTGAGGAATGTTGTGTGATAATCACAGCTCTGTCCTCTCAAAAGAGAGGTAGCATCAGAGTAAGGTTGTCAAACTGAAATCTGGGGACATCTCCTGTACCTTTCATGGTTGTGTAGAAGAGGGAATTTCAGTAGGTTTTGCTTATTGCCTGGTTGCATGACAAGCAACACCATCCAAAATTCCATCTTCTACACAACCATAACAGATAAAGGAGCTTTCTCCAGTTTTCACTATAGCAACCTTAAACCAGAGCATTTATGAAGTACACCCGAGAGGCTGTCTCCAATGCCCTCCAAAATCTGCCGCCTGAGGCAGTGTCCTCGCTCTGCCTATTGGGCTGGCTGTGTTGCTGGTCACATCTTATCTCAAGCTATGCTACATGACTGGAAGGCAGTTTGTCAAGGCTAGACTCAGCACCCAAGGTTAGGTGCTTCTCCATTTCTACTGTTGCTGCCTACACAGGCTCTTAAACAGACTTTGGGTGCATCATGGGCCTTTTTTTGTTTCTAAATTTCTAAGCACAAATACTACTTTATTGCTCACTGGGTAATGGATGGCTTTTTTCCCCTCTGCCTCCTCTTCTCATCAACATAAAGCAAACTGCAGCTGTCAGAGGAAAAACTCTCAACATGTTTGCTCTCCTCTTCTTCTTCATACAAGGGGCCCCAACAGGAGCTTACGGTTATTCGGTATCAGCCTGTTAGGGCTGGAAGGAATCCATGAGAACAAACATTATGCAACAAACGTAAACAATAGCACCACCCTTAGCCAGGAGTTTTGTAAGAGAAAAGGAACAGAATAGCTGTGGGACAGTTTTGATCCGTTTGTGACTGGTTTTGCACACAAGCTGCGGCTGGGCTGGAAATTCAGGTTGCAAAATGAAACAGAAGCCAGCTTAACTAAATTGGTTGTTTTGTCTTATTACAGTCCTTTCCCCACCATTCTGAGGACCAATATACATATTATGTTACACACACACACACATTTTTATTTTGCACAACAAACAATTGTAAACTTCCAATTGGAATGTGTTTTTCTAGTCCCTATTGTGCCTCCACAGCCAGGGCTGCATTAAGGTTTGTTGCCCCTCTAGGCACTCTCGTGTTCAACTCCCTGCCTTGCCTTGATGTCTCACTAGGGATAATTTTTGTTACTGTTTTTGTTTGCCTGAAAAGTTTTGTAAGCCCTAATCACTGTGCCTAAAGTGCCTAAGGGCAGTCCTGGCCACAGCTGTTACTTGAGCCCTGTAGCTAATTCTTCACTACAGACTTTTCGGCTTCTTTTAATACTGCTGTTCTCTTTTTACAGAATGATTCTTTTAAATATTATTTGTGAACTGATCTGGAAGTTTGAATGTCATGTTACTGTGCTTTTGCAGTACATTTTACTTCACGTCTTCATTTCCTTTAAAGTATTTTTTGTAATAAGAGTTTAGTCTGGAGAAGTAAATACTTATTGGATACAACAAGAGTTCTTCAAACTGTTAACAGCAGTTCTGTTCTTCAGTTCTGTTGCGTCACTGGGTGCAACAACACTTCTTCAGACTAACAAGCATCTAGCAATAAAAATGCCAGCTGTAGCATGTTCAGACCGGTTTTTTTTTTAATCCTCAAAGGATGAAATCTGATAATCTTTCTTTTGTATTCTTTCTTCAATCTTGTGGAAAAGCTAAAAATATATAATAGTTTAAATGAAGGCAGGTTCCCATAGGTTTTGTGATCTGGACTCTGAACTCAATCATGAGTACAAAGAGATATGACATAGGAGATTTCAACTGGGTATTTCACACACATACCCATTAAAGTGATTGGTGCATGTCTGTAATATTGACTGGAAAGGTGACGACTAACCTTTTTCCCCTTCCAGTTTTCCCAATCTAAATCAGAACTCACATCAACTTGCCTCGTTTTAATTCTCCAACCTCTTCCACTAGGGATGTGTGAAAACTAAAGTTCAATTCATTTTGATAAAAAAAATTCCAGAATTTGCCTACTTCTTCATACTGAGAATGGAAGAAACTTGAGATGTTAAAAAAAAATTCTGTTAAAGCATGAAAGTGACAAACCATTTCAAGAAACAATGGCCATTGTTCTGTCAAATGAGAAAAATGAAAGGAGTGTTAGTCTAAACATTTCTGTAATTCTTTCTAGTGTGTGTGTGTGTGTGTGTGTGTGTTTTAACTGTACATAAAATGTATGTATGAAATGGACATATTTCATTTTGAAAAGTCTTTCCAAGAATGAAGTACTGTACTAAGTGGAATAAAGAGAAAGCAGCCAACATGTGCTCATTTCAGTACTGTAACAGCCAGATGTTCTTGGAATTCTTTCCTGTGTCTACTGCCAATGTAAGGAAGCCAACAGGTAACAAGGCACTAAGCCATAAATTAAAATGAATAATACTTCCAATTTGTTCTTGACACAGCCTGATGAGAAATAAGTTAGAACTGAACTGGGATCTGAGCAATTCAAAAGATTGATGAGAAGATGACTCCTTTGCTTTGGCAACTATTCCAAGCTCTGGCTTGAAGGAAATAGTAAAGAGTCTTGATTTGGGACCCATTCACACTACACAATTATAGTACTATTATTCTTTTTTAACTGTCCTGGTTCAGTCCTATGGAATCCTGGGATTGGCAGTTTAAGGTAGGACACTCAGAATACTTAACCTTAGGACACTAGTGCCTCACTAAACTACAAACCCAAGAAACCATAGGACATTGCCATGGCAGTTGAAGTGAGATGTGGCAGTGCATTTGTATAGTGTTAATGGGACCCAAAATTCACCATCAAAATACAAAATATCTTTTCAGTGCAGGTGGGGAAATTCTAGCTCATGGACTACATATGTCCCCTTCTCCAATGTGGTCCATGGAACTCCTGTGAACACTCCCACACATACACAAACAAATATTTTCAGCTGATATAACACTTCTCTGGGAAGATTTCACTAAATAATGCTATTTGAGGTGTATGTGAAAAAATCCCACTGCAAAACAGGGGGGGAAGTGACCCAGAGTAACCCAGTGTTACTTCTGATTGGCCAAAGTGGCTCCTACAGTGACATGATACACTTTTTTGGAGATCTGGCAGAGCCTTGAAATGGTGGAGTTAGACCTATGAGCTCAGAAGCCATGTTCACCTTTAATGCAGAATTACATATTCTACAATTGTAGAATTATAATTACAAAGTGGGTTTCAATATGAAATTGACAATGGAAAAACCAGGAAGGTTGGAAGGATTGACAGGAGTTATAATGCTGACCTCTGGCTAATGCCTTGATGCCCAGAGAGTTTTGTGTGTCTGAGGCAGCAAGAGAAAATGGATGGAATCATTTAAGAGAGCATGAGACCTTTGGTGAGGTGGTGAGGAGAGAAGAATGGGAAATACCTTGTCTACAGTTGATCCCTGTAGACTATACAGGATAGAGAGAGAGCAAGAACATACACACACACTCCCTGGCAATCAGGGACATAACATGGATTGTGAGCCTTCAGAGCTATCTCCATGTGAAGAACAATCCAGAAAGTATTGCTTCATTCCTTCTTCTCTCCAGTATCTTACCCAATGCTGCATTCATCAAACAGGAACCCACACCATTTCAGTAGAAGATAATATATTTTTAAAAGAAAGCTAATAGCATCCATGGCATTCTTTAAAAAAATGTTAAAAGGAGATACTATCCAAACAGCATAGCAAAAAGAATCAGATCTCCATCCGGAACTGCAGGGTCGATCCTTTCATTTGTCTCTCATAATGGGCATCAAAGAATTCATTTTGGGCCACTGTGAAATGATTCTTCCAATCACCAGTGATTCCTGGGTTGAGGGAAAGAAACAGTAGTCAAGTTTTGGATAATTAATGGGAGGTAGAGCAGAAAGTGAAAGCCAGTGTGGTATAGCAATAGCATTTATTTCTATACCGCTTATCAACTGAGTGTTATCTAAGCGGTTTACAATGTGTTTTAGCTAATTGCCCTCAACAAGCTGGGTACTCATTTTACCGACCTGCGGAAGGATGGAAGGCTGAGTCAACCCTGGAGCCCGGCAGGATTGAACTCACAACCTTGTGGTTGCAGTACTAGCATTTAACCACTGTGCCACCAGGGTTTGACCGTTGGACCAGGACCATTGGAGACCAGGGTTCTATTCTCCACTCGGCCATGGAAACCCACTGAGTGACCTTGGGCATGTCATATACTCTCAGCCCCAGAAAACCCCATGATAGGGTCCCCTTAGGGTCATCATCAACAACAAACAACAACAATGCAGAAGCTAGAACTTGAAGACCTGTCAAACACACCGGATGGAAAAGGAAGGGAGTTCTTATCCTTTCTCAGCCTTATTATTTCATGTCTCTCCAATTTCTCCCACCACCTGAGGCGACTGCCTCAGAGAGAGCAAAGTGTAGGCTTTCTCTAACCTGCCCTTTCCTCTCTGAACAATCCAAGATCTCCTGGCCTTGAGAAGGATTTAAGGACACAAAGGCATAAAGATTAGACCAATGGGCAGTGCAACCCTTCTTCACTGGAGGAAATGAAAGCAGATCCCAAGCTGGAAGAGCATGCTGTCTTAGGAAATACAGGGCACCCCATGGTATAGCTATGCGGAAAGCAGCAGTATGAGGGTATCACCCTCTTCAACATAAGAATTCTGCCCACTTCCAATGAAAGTTTCCTTCATTCCTCTATGCTAGCAACTTAAGACTTCAGTTGAGTATTTCGAAATAGAGTTTACGGTTTGAAAGAAAAGGGACTGGCAAAGTTACCACAGGAATGCAGACACAGCAAATAGAAGAGTCATAGGTGAGAACAATTTTCACTGTAAGACTATAAATTTGCATACTGAAGGAAAATTACATCTTTCACCTTATCCTTCAAGCTATTCTTATGTTTTTCAGGGCCCTGTGTATGATATTGAAAGCCAGAAGGATGTATTGGCTTGAGGATTGGACTATGACCCTGGAGACCAGAGATCGATTCCCCGCTTAGCTATGGAAAGATTCTGGGTGACACACTCTCAAGCCCCAGAAAACCCAGTGATAGGTTTGCCTTAAGGTCACCATGACTCAGAAATGTCTTGAAGGCACACAACAACAAATGTATCATATTAATAACAGCCTCAATTCTTCATCTGAGTAATTCAGGCCTACTTTTCACTCCCCTTAGGTACTGAGCCATCTCACCTTTCCTCATGAATGGGGAGATGGAGTGGTCCATAAATGATTTGGGGACGCTTGTGTAATTGGTCATGCTGTTCTGATGCATCTTTTCAAAGGAGGTCTGACGCATAATCTTTTCCACCAGCTGTTCATCAATGGGCCTCTCCAGAAATTCCATTACTTTTCGGATCTCCCGTTGTGGGTCCTGGAGGTGAAGCAATAATCAGGAGATGAAGCCAGGAGTCCTGAGCTTGGAATGGGTGGTGGAGAGATGGATGTAATAGATTAGTATGAGACAAATAGTTTAGGGGTTGACCTACCACCTGCAACAGATGGTAACTTGTACTTTACATGCAAACACATAATTAAACAATTGTTAGCCTACACAAAGCCCCATTCAGAGTATTCTGTCTTTTAATTCCAAATTTAGTGTTTCGAGTACATGCCACTTTGGAATTAAAATAGTGCTTCCAAGAATTAGGGAGCAGTTTCTATATATGTGTCAGACTCTTTGATTCAACAGCTGGGCAACCGGGGCAGGCTTGGGGGCTATTCTTCACCTCTGTGATCTGTACCATTGCATAACTGATTAATGATCACAGCTGAAAGTGACTGTAAGTTTACCCACATTGCAGTTTGGAGGCAGTGATTGCAGAGCATGTGTGGAGGACTTAGATGAGCAATGGAAGTGTTTCTTAAATTTCCATGCTCCAGGAGTAGTTATGGACCATTTGGGATAATTTACACTCCTCCCCCCACAAAAGGGAGTGAAGAATTTTAGGGCAAGTCAGGGGATGCAGAAAAGATTTAGGGATTACATGTGACCCATAGGGCACACTTTGCCTGCTGTAGAGACACAGATATATATATTTTTAACTGACAAGAACCTTGCGCTTCCAGGACCTGTGGAATGAAAGAGCATGGAAGGGTGGGGAGGTGGGGATGTGAGGGGAACAGGAAGCTGTCATCTTGGTTACAGATAGGGTTGCCAGATCTCAAGGCCTGGCCCTGAGTCTCCAGTTTTCATGGCTCATCTGTAGGAGGGAGGCAAGAGGGCACATCCTTCACTTTTGCTAGAGTCAGCTTCGGGCAAGAGTAAAGGGCTGTGTACTAATCTCCATCTGAGCTAGTACAGCAGCATTCTGGAATCATTTTCAAGACAAAATTGATTTATTACTGCAAAGACTCTGCAGGGGTTTATGGTTTCACTTAGTTAACTTCTTCCTTTCCCTCCACTTGTTGTGTCTTGAGGACTCACCCTCCACTCTGCTCTGTGTGCACCTTCTGGCTAGAAGCAAGTAGGCTAAATTAAATAATCCTTATCCCATCTTCCCAAGTAAGTGAGAAAGAGTAATCCCTTCGTTTCACCCTAAGATTTCTGTCTTAATTTCCAGTCTGAGTGAATGTGGGTGAGAAGCTGTGAACAACTATGGTTTATACTTAAGGCACAATGCTTAATGTCATCAACAGGGGCTGTCTCTAGGTCTTAAGTTTTAACCTGGAAACCTCAGGGCCTGGAGAGATCATAAACTAGAAGCCACAGTAACAAACCAAGACTTTGTTGTCATTGTTCTAGAACTGGTACTGGGTGTGGGGATTAGACTTATGAGGGGCAGAGGCTGACCATTTTTGAGCAGGGTTAAAACCTGCCTCTTTCAGGTCTTCATAGAAGAGGTAGAGCATCCTTTTTTCTTTTCTTTTGTCCCACCAGCCTTTGACGTGGTCGTACCAAGATCCAAAAGCAACTGAGGAGAGAAATACAGGCATTTTAATGAGAACCTTTCCAGGAAGTAGAAGATCCAGAGGGGCTATGATGGGGGAAATATGGAAATCAATGCTGTGAGAAATGGTTGTTTGGCATAAGGTTCTGCTTTAGGATAGGAAACTGGTGGCTCTTCAAGGATTATTGGACTCAGCCTTCCATCAGTTCCCAAAGATAGCTTCAGTCTTTAGCATATAGGGCAGTGAGAGGTTGAGGGGAAACTTTAGTGGACAGCATGGAAAGATTCGGGCAGTTGCAGCAAAAGACTCAAAGCTGTATAAACCTGAATACCTGATCACTCCCTCTTTGGCACATCTACAGTGTTATGGAAGACCATAACATTGGTGAATATGCTGCAGTGAGTATAGGCTGGCTGGACCATGAGCACCAGGGATGAGGGCACAAGGGTTAGCATGCTCCAGAGATACTTGGCACATTGTTGCAGCCACCATTTGGGGCAACTGGAAGTGTAATCGTATCACTCCTGTTGGTATCTGGAGCCATCTTCGCGGGGGGGGCGGCTCTTGCTTGTTTCAAGAACACCTCCAAAACAGAATTTTAAGGATTTTGTACTGCTCTGAAGGATTGTATTGATAAAAAGCATGGTTGGGCTGAACAAAAATTGGAGGGTTGGGAACTTTATGGTTCCCAGAGTACCCCAAGGGTCACATGCATTTTTCACTCCACAATCCTTACCATCTCCAGTCATAAATTTCTCCAGGAATTCATTCCACGTTCCAGGTTCAGGATGAATTTTTGCCATTTGATAGAAGAAGTAGTAGGAGACAGCCACATCTTTGGCATTTCTGGCCAGATAGATCATCTGTCATGTGGAAAACAGTGAACAAACTAAGCTGATTGCCACATTGTAAGGCACTCCTTCAGAAGAGCAAAGAGTGATGAAAATCACACTGAAACCCTTCCTAGTGACCACTAGAAATCCTCTTCAGACCTCCTCACTGTTTTAAAGATTTTACAGAGCTGCAACGCCTTTATAGCTGCTTTCATAATTACTTTTTTTTCAAAACAAAAGAAAACAATCTATCTGTTTCATGTAATATTTAGGCACTATATGCTCTTACCTTGCAGTTCTTTTCCCAGAACGATTTGGGGAGCAGTTGGACAGGGAGATGGGTTTTAATTAGACATGGGCGGGGTGCTTTTTCTAGCAGCCTAAAGCCTAAATGGAGAGAAAAGAGACAGTGAAAGGGCTTCTCCCAAACCCTACCCAGGTGTAATCTCTAGAGCACTCTCCCAATCCACCTTCCCAAACCCAGGCCCCTCCAGATACAGTGATTGACAACTCTTTTCATCCTCAGCCAACATGGGCAGTAGGGAAAATGCCTGATGAGATGAGAGTGTGACTCCAGGCAGTTCTCCCATGTCACATGAGAGGCATTCCACCATCTCACACACCTAGCAGTCACACACAGCCTTAGTGTTCACACACACATAAACACATGGCTTGCTGCCTAGATTGGGAAACACATGGGTGTTTTACCCGCATCTGATCCAGGAAAAGAGCGCTCCAAGAAAGGAACTCGTACATAGATGGGTTTCTCTCTGCAAGCCTCCATGTTGCCCTCTTTGTAGATCATGTCTGCAACTTCGCTGATCCAGGTAGTTCCTGGAAGGGCATAATAGGATAGGTATGGTTTGATCATTGGACTAAGACTCTGGAGTCCAGGGTTCAATTCCCCATTCAGATATGGAAAGCCACTGGTTGACCTGGGGTGCATTACACACACTCAGCCCCAGAAAACCCCATGATAGGTTTGCCTTAGGGTCACCATAAGTTGGAAAGAACTTGAAGGCACACAATAGCAACAACAATGAATAACAAGCAAGCAGTATCAGCTGGTGATCAGTGGTGCATGTGAATCCACTCTTCCCATGATACAGTATTTTCACTCAGTATTTTTCCAAACTGTATCGGAATTCCTTGATAGCTGAGGGCGAGACAAGAACACAACTACCTACCTTTCTCTTTGTTGATGTGAATTCAGCCCGAGAGATATCACTCACCAGATTTGGGGTAGGTGGCAATCAGCAAGTCATCTGGATGTGCTTGAAATTTATCCACTTCATCCATGATGTCAGCAAAATACTGTATCATGGGAACTCCTTTAACGGACTTCAGCGGAAGGCGTTCCATCTGTCCTTCTGGCTTTGTCCTGGCAGAGAAGAGAGTTTAGACAGACAGCTGTATTACAGTTTGGGAAGTTTCTTTTCAAAGGTAATTCATTCTGCTGCTCACTACAGCTTTGGAAAATAGCCCTTTTGGCAACTGCATCCTGCAACGTCTTGGTGTCATCCCGGTAGTGCCTTTGCTGGGTTGAGAGCTCCCCTCCACATCTGGCCAACTACCGACAGATGGTAGTGCTTGGGATGCGCTCCGTCCTTCCACAGCGCAGCTGGTCTCTTCCTGTGCTGCAGTGAGGAAGGAAGTGCCTTGATAGCGCTTCTGCTCTTCCCGCACAGCCCCAGCCGACGCGATCATCACAAAGGGATCTATTACCGGATTCTTTCTGATGATAGTAAAACACGCTATTGCAGCAGCTGGGGACACGACAGGAGCGGAGCTGCAACAATATGCGGTAGCATGTGTCATGGAGGGGCTTCAATGCATCCCCATGCCAGAGTGGGGCCATAGTGCAGAAATGACCAAAGTAATCTGTTCCTGTTCCTTGTTGCAGTAATGAAAAAGATAAACCCATTAAGTTACTTGCTGAACTGTTGATTATTTTTCCAAGACTTTCTGTGGCTTAATCAAACAAAAAAACTCAATCTTAGCATTTCATTAAATTTGAAATCTTTCCTATGAAAATGCATCTTAATTGCCTTCAAAAGGAACTTTTGTAAATAGCTACAAACTGAATTATTACACCAACAGAGTCATGTTGCTCCCTCCACTTCACAGATGCATTCATTTGCAACTATTGCCTATTCAGAGTGTGTGTGAGTCAGTCTAATCCTAGATATGTCTACTCAGAAGCAAGTTCCCCCTGACTTTGGCCTTTTCCGCACTAGACTGTTATAGTGCTATGTTTCCACTTTCAACATCCTATGGAATCCTGGGATTTGCAGTTTCGGGAGGGGCTGGCCAGTGGAAAGTGGAATAACCATGCTCTAAGAGTGTAGTGCGGAAATGGCCTTTAACAGGGTTCACTCCTCAGATAGTGAAGGCAGCTTTGAAGCTCTGAACAGGGGGCAATACAGTTGGCCCTCTACGTTTGCTAGGGTGAGGGGCACAGGACCATCACAAAAGCAGAAAAACCACAAATATCAAAATGTGTATGTGTGTGTGTGTCTATGGGAAAGGGGATGAGGCATGGTGTGGTGAGTGGGCACTCAGGGTCCAAACCAGGTCAGAGAAAGGAGAGGGAAAGGGGTGGTGAGACATGGGGACCTATACTTACTCTCTTTCATTTACTTCCTTTGTTGGGTGTGTGTGGGGGCATCAGGAGAAGGTTTATGGTGCTGAGAAATCAGGCTGTAAGCCAACTTTAGCTGGCCGGGCAGTGGCTGGTGGAGGAGGTGGAAGACCAGAGGCAGGTTTTTAAAGGGCTGCATGGCCTGATTGGAACTTCTGAGAGGGAAGATTCCCCCAGAAATGAAACAGTTATGATGAGGAGAATACGGCTGAAGAATCTTGCAAATAATCAAATCCATGAAAGCCAAACCTGCTAACGTCGATAGCTGACTGTAGAAGCCAGGATGGTTACTAAGAGCTTATTCCTTCCCAGAAGTAGAACAATGTTACTTTTTGGACTACAACTCCCAGAATCCCCCGGCCAACATACCCACTGAACATTGTTTGGGGGAAAAAATTCAGGCTTTGGTCTCTAATAATAATGTTTTTTTAAAAATTATTTAACTTTTATTTAGTATATAAAACAACACACAACATACAAAGACAGACAGTAAGTAGACAAAGAAACTCTAACATCTAACCTATAACTAAATTAAACTAAAGTACAACTAAACTAAAAAGCGGCCAAAAATACATATAAATGACTTCTAACTCACCAGTTTTTGGTTTCAAGATAATCTGCAAGATATAATTCTTTTAGTGTGTCTGTCATTATCACACTACTGCAGAGCTTTCCAAACTTTTCATGTTGATGACACACTTTTTTAGACATACATCATTTCGCGACACAGTATTTCAGTTTTACTAGCAAACCGGAGGTTAAACTAACCCATTATAAGAGATACAGACACATACATAAATTGTAATAACAAAATGTATGGGGACACAACATATCTCATGAAAATCTTTCGTATATTTTTTAAAACATATGATTTATAAATAATAACATATATTTCCAAGATTGTAGGCGACACATCTACACACTGCAGGTGACACACTAATGTGTCGTGGCACACCATTTGGAAAGCCTTGCACTACTGCGTAGCATTTAATAACTACCAGCTTAACTTTCAAAACCAATAATTGATTTTCCTCTCCAACAATCTCTTTGATATACAATCAATATATCCCAATCATTTTTAAATTTAACCAAAGACCCTTTCTTAATTAAAATAGTTAATTGATCCATTTCTGCCAAATCCAACATCTTCAACAGCCAGTTTTCATGTGAATGAATAGCCACAGTACTCTCTCTGCCAATTATAATCGTAATCATAGTCATAATCATTATAGCAGTAGTAGTACTGGATTTCTGCTTAACATCCCTTGGCTTATAACTCCTGCCCTCACTACCTCACCTGGGGACTCTATTTTGCAGAGTATGTGGAAGAGAAGACAATTTCCAAAGAAAGGCATAATTTACCTTGATCCTAGGATTTCTGCTGGCTTTGTGTCTGTCCCCAGCTTGGAGTATAAAGTATATACTCATCCAGTTTGTTGGACACAGTCCAGAAATGGGTGGTGAAGATAAGAGAGAATATTGAAGATACTGCTGATATGAACATGCTGAGTAACAGTGATCAAATGCTGTGAGGGACGTCCCTGCATCTTTAAAAAAAATCATGATTTAGAAAACACAACAATCTTTTATACTTCGAGTCTTTTCCTACTATATAAATAAAGTATTTTGATACCACTTTAACTTCCATGGCTCCATGGACTCCTGGGATCTGTAGTTTACTGGCGTATTCAGACTTATCTTAGAGAGATCTGGTTCCTCAGGAGACTACTAGCCCTCGGGTTCCATAGGCCATGGCAGTAAAAGTGGAATATGAAAGTGCTGTAATTGTGTATTGTGAAAGGGCCCCAGACTGGGCAGGTCTTGGTATGTGTAAAACAAAGGCCATTTCCGCACTAGCCTGTTATAGTGTGATGATTCCACTTTCAATATCCTCTGCAATCCTGGGGTTTGCAGTTTGGGGAGGAGCCGGTTGGCCCCTCCCAAAACTGCAAACCCCAGGATTCCAGAGGATGTTGAAAGTGGAATCATTGTGCTATAACAGACTAGTGCGGAAATGGTCATTGTTGTTGCCAGAAGTTAGGTCTTTGAAGCCAACCTGTCCTTGTATGTTTAATTGTGAATTAATGATGCCCTATCACTTTAACAAATCATGGAGTATTGGGGAAAAGATTTTCATTTGGGATATATTTATTTATTTGTGATGTTCATGTACTACTCCATAAAATGCTTTTAGAGCACCTTGCACAGATTAAAAACAGGTAAACAACAACAGTCACTAGTATAGATGAGATTATAACCTGCAGTATGTTTTACTTCCCTTTACCTCTCATTCCTGTTTATTTCCAGAGCAGAAGTAAGATTTCTGTCAGAATTTTTCCTAGAACTTACTGGGTAACATGAGGAATTTTGAACGTGTAAAAGGGTGGACAGAGGTCATTATCTACTTTGTTTGTTTTTTAATACCAGATCACCCCGCCAATATCCATCAACTGGAGCCAAGTGTTTGCTGGACGGGTGCTTAAGGTCAGGGGTACCTCTGAGCACACTCGTGTATTTGTTTTTGCTGGTAGAGCAATCTTTCCATACAGAATGTCCTGATATTCCCCCAGCCACCCTGCCCCCAAATCCGTATTTTTCTCAGCAGTCAGAATTAGGCTTTCAGTTATTACTTTGTTCCCCCTGCCTCCCCACTCTCATTTTCCTTGGGTGGGATGTTTTCAGTTTCAATTGTAACTCTGAGGATAAGGATTGTCATACTGCCTATCTTGTAAGCTGCTATAGCAGATCTTTGACTGAATGGCAGGGTATGGAAATTTCAACCAGGGCATATCTTCCAACTGTCCTGATTTGGCAAAGACAGTCCCAGTTAATCCCCTATTGTCCCATTTTTTTCAGCGGCTTTCTCAGTGTCCCCATTTTTCATTCTTCTTTCCACTTACACCTTTGTCTTCAGCTTACATCAGTTGCTGCAAACTGGATTCAAAGTGCCAAGTACTTTGCACTCAGTTAACATGTATGGAAACCATGCCCTATGTTACTGCATTTGCTGGCCCAGATTTGGGGATGCTAGATATCATTTTCATATCAATAATTTGGCTCTCTTCCACCATCCCTCTCCACGTGTTTGTGAGGCCCCCCGACAAGCACAGAACTAGGCTCGGCCACTAATTGCTGAACATTCCCTTCTCCACCCAGGCAGGCCAGAAATAGCCAGATCACTGCTTTAGGAGACCTCTCTGCAAACACCCTTATTATGTATGCACACTGTTTACAAAGGACTCCCTGCCCCGAGCAGGTAACTTGGCAAGCTGAATACCCAACTGCCAAGCACTAAGCATTTGCATACTGTCTACCTCTTTGTCGATTCGGACCTAACTCAATCATGTTAAATTTTGACCTTTCCAAAGCTTTGTCTCCAGCCCGAAACTCATTGTTTTCCCCAAGTACGGCATAGCCTGCAGTTACATTTCTCTCTGTTAAAACCCCTGATTCCGAGACCTTCCTCGGATCGCTTGGATCGCTCTGGACTTCCATCCCGCCTTGCTGCTGCTTTATATGGCGAGCTGTCCTCTCAGTCCCATGTACTGAGACTCCATATCTCCGAACTCAATCTTCAGACTATCCAGGCTTCAGGACAGGTGTCTTATCACCCAATTCTACAATCCCTCTCAAAAATCCCTCTATACCACTCCAACCTTTATTTTCCTTAGTTACTTGTGTGAGTGCGTTGCATACACTGTGAGTCTATATTCAATAAAGATCTCAATTATTCTAATAACTTGGTTTGCTTCTTGGCTTGGCCTGACCCCGCAGACATTGGGTAAAAGATTCCGCTGCGTTGCCCTGCGTCTCGCATTGCTAACTTGTGCTCCAGCTAATTTCCCCAAACTTAGTTAATTGTGAGCGCATTCAGGTGTCCCTCCCGGGACCCCCAGTAAACAGGGTAACACTTATGAGGACAGACTTAGGGAACTGGGTATGTTTAGCCTGGAGAAGAGAAGGTTAAGAGGTGACATGACAGCTTTGTTTAAATATTTGAAGGGATTTCATATGTGGGATAGAGAAAGCCCATTTTCTGTTGCTCCAGAGACTAGAACACAGAGCAATGGCTTAAAACTTCAGGAAAAGAGATCTAAACATTAGGAAGAATTTCCTGACAGTAAGAGTAGTCTAACAGTGGAATACACTGCCTCAGAGTGTGGTGGAATCCAGTGATGTAAACTCAAAGCGATAGACTTGGACTCAAGTCAGACTTAAGTCACTTCAGTGACTTGACTCAGACTTGACTTGGCAAAAATTACACACTGACTCGACTCGAGACTTGCATATTTTTAGTGACTTGCTGCCCTTGGTTCAATAACACATTCATAACATAACACATTCATCCAGAAACTTTACAACTTACTGGTCACATGACAATCTGTCTCAAACCCAAGGTGTGGACATGTGTCTTAGAGGGAACAGCAAATGGGTTAGGCACTGGGCTTGAGGTGGGGTTGAGGTCTACTCAGCAGCCTGTCCCTGCTGCATATAAGAGGAGTTTCCTAAAACTTTTCCTAAAAGCAGAAGGCAAGATTCATGCCCAGAGTGCAGGGTGCATATCTCAGAAGGGAACAGAAAATGTGTTAGGCAGTGGTCTTGAGGAGGAAGGATCCTTCCTTCTAAAGCTCTTGAAGCTTCAATAATGGGGAATAAGAAGGAGCCTATTCCACACTTCTGGAAAAGCCTCTAGCTTTGCAAATGGGAAGTAAGAACGATCATATTCCCCACTTCTGAAGCTGCAGATGGCAAAATCACAAAAGTAAAGGACCAACTCTACTTAAATGGTTAAAACTGATTTTCAACTCTGTCCAGAAATTCTGAAATACAGATTGGGGTATAAAGCTGGCTCCCAGACTTGAGACTTGACTTGAAAGTATCTTGCAAGGACTTGAGACTCGACTTGAGACTTGAAGGTAGAGACTTGAGACTTGGAGTAAAAGACTTAAATACATCACTGGTGGAATCTCCTTCTTTGGAGGTTTTTGAACAGAAACTAGATGGCCATCTGTCGGGAACACCTTGATGGTGTTTTCCTGCATGGTAGGGTTGGACTCAATGGCCCTTGTGGTCTATTTCAGATCTGTGATTCTAACTCAGCATGGAGGAGACAGCAGAATCTTGCCCTTCCCAGTAGACTTGGACTGAAGCAAGCTGCTGCAGCCTCTCCTAGCTTGTGTGTCCTTCCTCATCAGTAGCATTTGATATCTTGATTGCACTCTCATGTTGTTCAGCCACACATGTCCTAGTTTTCTTTTGTCAAATTCTGGAGTATATGCTGGGACGGGGAAAATATAACCAGTGGACTGATTGCATCTCTCAAGGGCCGTTTTGTATCTCCTACACAAGAAATCTGTCCACATTACAATTTTAGCCACAGAAGAATAAGGTCTCTTCTGCGAGTAAAGTCATCTACAGATGACCAAAAATGGGGTGAATTGCACCCATGCCTCCCAGAGCAGAGTTTTCCAAATGTTTCATGTTGGTGACGTTCTATTTAGACATGCATCATTTCGTGACAAAGCAATTCAGTAAGTGATTCAATAAGTCAAGGCAACCCCTCTACCTGAGCCTGGCCCACCACCACCCTCGCTTGGGTATTCCTCGGCCCAGGGCAGTGGCGGCAGCAGAGGGAGCCTCTTCATCCTGGCCTGGCCCACCATGGCTATGGGAGAGGCAGCTCCTCCACAAATTATGTTCATGCAACACACCTACACACTGCTGGCGACACACTAACATGTTGCGACACACAGTTTGGAAAGCTCTATCCTAGAGAGTGTTAAGAGCATAAGGGACAAAAATACAAACTGTGAGGTGGTGTCTGGGAAATACAGCTTTCCAAGGTTCCTTGGAGAGGTGAATGGAGCCTCCAAACTCCTGACACTTAGTCACCCCTTTCACACAACCAAGTGAAGAGTTACAAGCCCTTAGAAACCTACACATATATCCTGATTTATCTTTTGCCCAGACATTTTCTAGGGCAATGCTACTCAAATTGTTCCCTGAACTGATGTTGGTTCCCAAGCAATTGACTGCTAGTCCCTGGCGAATTACCATGAGAAGAAGAAACAAAATTCAAAATATTTAGGCCCAATGAATTAGATTGTATTATTATTAAAAAATAGATATTCTTAGAGATGTACCTTCTCTCATACAAACGGAGAGGAAGAATTCTGTGAGCATCAAAAAGCATGATGTGTATCACACCTTTAGTCACAGCATATGCCAAGCAAGGCCATCCCTACTGTTAGGCAGAGTGAGGAAACTACATCAGGTACAGATGCTGAGGGGAAGCACTGGCATGATGTTTGAGATCATAGCTGTATGTTCCACATGGACCCCCCCAAATTATCCTGTTGGCTTGTGCAGTGAAAGATGCCAGACCATTACCAGTACTGATGTAAGATTCAACTGTTAAACTGGAATGTGGAATGGAATGTGGACTGGCACTTAAGGCACCATCTTGTCCTTGTCTTGGGCCTCCACTCATGTTAGATTTGTGTGTGTATTCCTTTTGGTTACTCTGGTTTCACTTCAGATCATATAAATAGTTTACCTTGTACTAAAGCCTTCCCTGGATAGATCTGTATATTTCTGAATATCCCAGAGTTTTCCACTTCAGGAAAGAAAGACCTTTTAGACATATTCTGAGGTGAGATTATCAGAAGTACAATGCGGACACCCCATTTTTGTTATGCCATCAATAGGGCTGGTCTTACTAGGCAGTGTGAGGCACTCATATCATGCAACAGATTTTGGGTGACACAAAGGGACAATCAATATTCTGTTTGATTGTATTTTTACTAAGAGGAAGAGGGAAGGGGCTTATGGCATTTTCTACCTCATGTGCAAAGTAATTTTGCTGGCTTCAGGTACCGTCCATCTTTACTTGGCTGAGGTGGGATGGCAGGTGGTGGCATTGTTTGCTTTGCCTCAGAACTGTCTTGGTCTGACCCTCCTACAAATACATCTTCCACTCAAGATTGGACTCTTTATAGCAAATTGTCTCATTACATAAAAAGCATATTCACATTTGGATGGCAGAGGGAATGTTTCACATCTTTTCCACCAGAAACACTCAGTGGGCTTTACGAAAATTCCCTTAGAGGAAAACTAAGGGCAGATCATGTCCACAGAGTTGAGCTGTACCCTTTTTCACTCTACATAATTTCAGCAGTTGAACACCATTTTAAGTGCCGTGGTTCCATTCTATGGAACCTTGGGATTTATAGTTTTCATAAGTATTTGCACTTCTTTGGCAGAGAATTCTGATCCTCTCATGAAATAACAAATCTTATAATTCCATAGGATGCAGCCATAGCAATCAAACTGGTATCACCTTGATATAATTGTGTAGTGTGGAACAGATATTTAGAGATATTATTGAAATTTAAAATATATATTGAACCAGTGCCAGCTGTTGAAGATTGTCCAGACTATCCACAAAAATGTGGAAGACCTCATCCTTTCAGGTATTACTCCAACACCTTTCCATTTTTTTAAAAAAAAACTCAGAAAGGAACCTTGTACCCTCTACTGGGCATGGGGAAAATCTGGAGGGATGGCCTATTCCATGTGCTTTTCTTCAGTATATGTCAAAGATGTTTTTACTATTGACTTTTGGTTTAAGATAGGGCAAAGCAATGATAGTACCTCAGATTCATTTAGTTTCTGCTAACTGCTAATGCAAAAAGCTGGTTATTGACACTCAGACTAATGGTTTGTTTTCATAAAGCATGAGAATGACAACCCACATCAAGAAACAATAGCCATTATTAGTCATTCAAATGAGAAAGATGATAGGATTGTTATTCTAAATGTTTATTTGATTCTAATGTGTGCATTTTTTCTCCATTGAGTATAATATGAAAAGTTAATTAAAAATGATCTTTATTTTGGCATATTTCATTCTGAAAAGTCTCTCCAAGAATAAAGTGCTGTACTCTGCTAAGTGGAATAAAGAGAAAATGGCCAGCATATGCTCATTTCAGTACTGTAACACCTATTCTAGGAATTCTTTTCTGTGTCGGCTGCAAAGGTAAGGAAGTCAACAGGTAACAAGGCACTAAGTCATAAACTGAAATGAATAAAAGTTCCAATTTGTTCTTGACACACTCTAATAAAGTGAACTACAATTTGCGTGGGATCTAAGTTGTTTGAAAGCTTCATGGGAAGACAGCTCTTTTACTTCTGTAAATTTTGCAACCTCCATTCTGAAGTAACCAGTAAAATATCTTGATTTGATCTTCCCTTTTACACCATCAAGGTACAAGGTACCTTCTCTAGCAGAGGTGTGAACAATGTGGCTCACAGGCTGTGGCCTTTTGGATGGGTCCTGTGTGATCCATGATACCCCTGCCATCTATTTTGTTGTCAATAAAGCTAGTTGTATGGATAGGAACTTTTTTCTTTCTTTCTTAAATATCCATCACTGAAAGGAAGCCCCACATAAGCCTGGAAGTCAGACCAATCAGATCTCTGTCCTGAAATGCAGTGTTGATCCCTCCATTTGTCTCTTATAATCAGCATCAAAGCGCTCATTTTGGGCCACTGTGAAATAGTTCTTCCAGTCACCAGTAATTCCTGGGTTAAAACAAAGAAACTGCAGTTAAAGCACCGTAAAGATTAATGGCACATAAGACAGAGGGCTATAAAACTAAACTCTAAAAACCTGTCAAGTCTGTTGAATAGAAGAGGAAAAAGGGCGGGGAGTTCTTATCAGCTATTTCTGCACTATACTGTTAATAGTGCTATTATTCCACTTTCAACATCCTGTGGAATTCTAGAGTTTGTAGTTTACTAAAGCCAAAGAGCTCTGTGGGCTGAGAATTCTAAATTCTCCTCCCTAAACTGCAAACCCTAGGATTCCATAGGATGTTGAAAGTGGAATAGCACTATAACAGTGAATTGTGGAAATGGCCATCCTTTCCTGACTTCATCCTCTTCGGTTCCTCCTCTTTCTTTCACCGGCTGAGGCACTGCTCAGACAGAAAGCAAAGTGTTTGCTAAGATTCCTCTGACTTGGCCTTCCCGTTTGCTGCTCTGAACTAGCCAAGAGCTCCAGGCCTTGAGGAAGAGATACAGCAGCAGCAGTACTGTGGTTGAGAGAGCCAACATGGGGTAGTGATTCGAATGCTGAACTTCTACCTTGGAGATCAGAGTTTGATTCCTCGCTTGGCCATGAAAACCCACTGGATGAGCTTGAGCACATCACACACACTCAGCATGAGAAAACCCCGTGTTAGGTTGCCTTAGTATTGTCATAAGTCAGAAATGACTTGAAGGCATAAAACTAACAACTGTGCTTGAAGGCAGCATGCTAGTTTACAGAATACAGATCAGGCCCTCTTTCACACAGTTCGCTCATTCAACAGCTTTCTGTCACTTTCATACACCTGCTGCCCAAAGCAGAGCTTGGAAAATGGTTAAGGAATTCTAGGAGCTGGTTTCTCAATAAGTAAGACAGAAACCCTGAGGTAACTGTCTCAGTCTGCCTAATAGTAGGGCCAGTCTTGCTTCACAGAGATATCAGCCTAATTGGGACACCCCAAGTTTGTAGAAATATATTTTTAAAATTAAGGAAAAATAAACAGAGAGAGGCAACTCTGCCCATATTTCAATGAGGACTGAGTGTGCCTATTGAGCATAAAATGCTGACTGTTTGGGATGGGGGAGGAAAATCCATGTATACAGTAGAAATGGAATGGAGTTTCCTAAAAGAAGACCTCATTTCCTAGCTAAAATCCTGAATAGGCATACCACTCTGCAACAATTTGTTAGAAAACCTTTTTGTATTGGTAATACTGATGGTGGTAGCAGTAACAAAAACAACAACTAGCTGTGCTTTCATCTTATCCTTCAAGTTATCCTCATTTTTCCAGTGTCCTGAGATATTAATCATAACTGCCTTAACTCTTCTTCTGAAAAATACAGATACAACCTCCCTCCATCCCCAAGTCTGGCCACTCACCCTTCCTCATGAAAGGGGAGATGGACTGGTCCATAACTGTTGTGGGGATGGTTGTATAATTGGCCATGTGGTTCTGACGCATCTGTTTGAAGGAAGTATGATGTGCAATCTTTTCCACCAACTGTTCATTGATGGGCCTCTCCAGGAATTCCATTACTTTCCGGATCTCCCGTTGTGGATTCTGGAGGAGAAGCAACAATCAGGGACTTGAAATCTGGAGGGTGATGAAGAAGAAAAAGAAGAAGAGGAAAAGGGGAAGAAGAAAAGAAGAGAAAGATGGATTTGGCCTTTCCACATTTATTTGTTTGAGAGTAAATATTCAGGAAGTAGAAATAGATGTGGAAAGGGAAGATTCTTTCTTGGTTCCAGACCAAAGCTAAAGGCCCATTTCACACTACGCAACGATTACACTATGATTCCACTTAGGCAACATCCTATGGAATTGTGGGATTTGCAGTTTAGGGATTGGTATTTAAAGTTCTGTGCCCCAGTACTCTATTGGCTCACTAAACTAGAAAGCCCAGAATTCCATAGGATTCTGCCATGGAATGTAAAGTGGAATCATAGTGTGATAATTGTGTAGTGTGAAAGGGCCCAAACCTGCACTAAGGGGGATTAGACCAGAAAGAGCAGAGGGTAATAGTTTGAAGGGAAACCATGCCTCCTTTAGGTCTTCATAGAAGAGGTAGAGCATCCTTTGTTCTTTTCTCTTGTCCCACCAACCTTTGACATGGTCATACCAGGATCCAAATGAGACTGGAGAGAAAAATAGATATACTTTAGTGAGAATTTTTCTAAGAAACAGAAACTCCAGAAAACTACAGTGGGAGAAAAACAGAAGCCAGTACTATTCCATTCTTGCTTAAGGTTCTACCTAAGGGGTAGGGATAAGTGATCTTCCAAATATTATTGGACTCAGCTTCCCATTAGGTTCTATCAACTGGATTCAGTTTAAGATATAGGGCATTGAAGGGTGGTGTGGGAAAACATTAATAGAAAGTATGGAAAGATGTGGTGTGTTCTAGCAATACACGCAGGTTGATTATACCACAATGTCACTCTGAACACATAATCATATCTGATGTTGGAAGCTAAGCAGAGTCATGGCTGATTAGTACCCATATGGAAGACCACCAGAATATATCAAGGAATGCCCAGATAGGACTGAAGACAGAATCCTACCTGAATCCCAAGAGAGCTGCTGTTAGAGACTGCAGTACTGGGGTCCATGAACCACTGGTCATACTCTCAGTATTAGATGGCTTCCTATGTTCTTATGTGGAGAGAAGATGCGTGGGATAGCCTGGGAGATTTCTGGATTAGTAGTAGTACCTATTGCATTTGACAGAACAGTGTTGTCCTGTATCCTAGGGGTTCCCAGTGTTTGTCTTCCAGATACTTTTGGATTTCACCCCCCAGAAGACCTAATCAGTATGATCAAAGATCAGAGATCTGGGATTTGATTCAATATATCTGGACCAGCAAAGGTTTAGCACAATGGCTCTATATTCTCCTGATAATGTCTCCCTGTTCATGTCACATATATGCATCACATACAAAGGCAATGAAGAAGAAAAATAGATCACTTAACATGTAATTGTTCTACAAGTGGTCATCTATGCATTCATACAACCCATTTTCCCCATTCTGTTTGGCAGACATCTGCAGTATTACATAGGTCCATAGTACTGGTGAATAACATTGGGAAGTAGCAGGCTGCATCATGAGCATCAGGGATGAGGCAGGGCCCCAACCCAAACTTGAAGAACAATGGTAGGCAAACTCTAGAGGCCATAATGGTAGTTCCAGAGAGATTCAATACACTGTTGCAGCCACGATTTGTGGGCAACTGGAAATGAAGTGTATCTGATGACAAAGCCCTTCAGTTCTACTTAACAGATCCTTCTGCCATGTAGATTGGAGGTAACCACTGTTGTGGCTGAAACATAACTTCAGATCAGCAAGGTGGGAGAAGCTGGTCTAGTGGGTTCATTTACCTTTGCACAATCCTTACCATCTCCAGCCATAAATTTCTCCAGGAATTCATCCCATGTTCCAGATTCAGGATGAACTACTGCCATTTGATAGAAGAAGTAATAGGAGACAACCACATCTTTGGCATTTCTGGCCACATAGATCATCTGTTGTGTGAACAATAACATTCAAATTAAGCCAGCTACCACAAACGTGATGGAAATCATACTGATGGCTTTATCACACCATGCAGGTAAACTGCAATCACAGTAGGATAATAGCCTCTTTGGCTGAGACTGATAACATGACTTTGTTGTTCTTCTTCTGTTGAGAGTGGGAGACCATTTTGAAAGTGTTTCTTTTACAAAGGATGTCATTAATTGATTGTGTGTGTGTGTGTGTGTGTGTATGTTTGCAAAACAACCCCATCAAGTGAACAGAAAAGGAACAACATCATGTGATAACTCCCAACCAAAGACACTATTATTTTGCTGTAATTGCAATTTGAGAGCCGGTGTAGTGGTTTGAGCACTGGGCTATGACCCTGGAGACCAAGGTTTGATTTCCTGCTTGGCCATGGAAATCTACTGAGTGACCTTGGGTGCATCACACACTCTCTGCCCCAGAAAACCCCATGGTAGGTTTGCCTTAAGCTCACCATTAGTTGGGAATGACTTGAAGGGACACAACAACAACTGAAATTTACCTGCCTCATTTGAGAAGCTCACAAAGGTCTTCTCCCTGAGTACTGGAAATCCTCCTCAGACCTCTCTACTGGTTTTTCAGCTTTTACTGCGCTGCTACACTTTAAAGCTCATTTTGATAAGGATTAGAAATTTATCTTTGAAAACAAAAGAAAACAATATAGCCTACAGATACTGTGTAATAGTTGTGTACCATGCCCTCTCACCTTACAGTTCTTTTCCCAGAATGATTCAGGGAGCAACTGGACAGGAAGATGGGTTTTAATTAGACATGGGCGGGGTGCTTTTTTTAGCAGATCAATGCCTAGATGAGGGGAAAAAAGAGTCATGAAGGACTTCACAGAACCTCTGTCCAACTTTAAATAATTACCCCCACAGCACCCCCTTCATTAGCCTTCTCAAACTCTGTGTCCTCCAGATGCTTTGGACTACAATTAATCATCATCATCATCATCATCTTTATTTCTACCCTGCTCTTCTCCCCAAGGGGACTCAAAGCACCTTACAAACTTACAAGAAGCATTGTCAAAAACTACAGTATACGAAAGTTAAAACACACATTAAACAACAATAATGATTAAAACAATGTTAAAATAAATATTAAAAGCAGCACACAAATAGCAATTAAAATAACCGGCACCATTCTATATACAAATTACATATTAAATGTTAAATGCCTGCCAGAATAGGAATGTCTTTAGCTGTCTCCTGAAGGTAGGCAGGGAGGGTGCCAGTCTAACCTCTTTGGGCAGGGAGCAGCCACAACCAACATGGTCATTAGAGGAAATGACTCCAGGCAGTTCTTCCTTCTTGCACAGATGGCATTTCTCCACCCTTCACACACATCCTTTTGTCCAGATTGAAGAACATATGGGCTTACCTGCTTCTATTTCAGGAGCAGCAAACTCCAAGAAAGGGACTCGCATGTAGATGGGTTTCTGTCCGCAAGCCTCCACATCGCCTTCTTTATAGATCATGTCTATGACCTCACTGATCCAAGTAGTTCCTGAAAGGGGGTAGAAGTGAACCAAACAGCACATGGGCAGCACAGGCAGTGAACAGTGTGGCCTTGATTCCACTCTGAACTTTAAAAAAGCAGTCTAAAGTGTGGAATCTATGTGGATTCTCTCCCTTCGACAGACCCTTTAAAGTTCAGACTAAAACCCAGAATAGATTTCCTATTCCACTACCATGGAAGCAACCACCTGTCATTGCAGACAGGGAAAACTGAGAGTATATTCTGGATTTATAAGGCTGGTTGCCTCCCTGCTTTCCTTTTGCCAACAGGCAAAGACATATCAGTTCAAGCAGGCTTTTAATGTGTGATCAGGAGAGCTTTACATTATTTTTAGCCTGTTTTGTCTATTTTTTTTAAACCTTTTTTTGTCTTTATCATTATTTTAGATAGTTTTTATATGGATGATTTTAGTTGGTTTTTTTATTGTAAATGTTTTTAACTGTTTTGGAAGCCACCTTTTGGGAGAAAAGCAGCAAATAAATGCAATAAATGAATAATATGATCAGAGATTATTTTTTCTTTTTATTTTCATTGCTTCCAATATACTGAAAGGCGAAGTTCAGACAGTGGTTTCAGATTCATTGATTCCCCTATCTTTTCAGTGAGAGAAACAGGTGGCTAGTCAGAAATATGGATTTCTCCTACTGCCATAAACCTATTCATATATATTAGGACTAGAAAACTAATCAGCCTCTCTAGATACTGTTAGATCATGCCTCTGACCATCCCTTGGGCTGTGGTTGATGACAGCTGGAATCTAGCAACATATAGATGTCTTCTTTTGACTTACATTGTCCCAAATCACAGCCCACTCCAGTAATCTGCAGTATCCTAGATGATGAAGATGATGATGATAATTCCTCCTCCTCCTCCTCCTCCTCTTCTTCTTCACCTTTGTTATCAAGTCATTTCAAACATAGCCAACCATAAGGGGAACCCACACAGGGTTTTCTTGGCAAGATCTGTTCATAGGGGGTCCACTTTTGCCTTCCTCTGAGGCTGAGAATATGTGACTTGCCCAAGGTCACCCAGTGGGTTTCCATGGTTGAGCAGGAGATTCAAGCCCTGGTCTCCTGCATCGTGATCCAGCAGTCAAAGCACTACAACATGCTGACAGTCACATTCTTCTTATTAGGACTTGCTATTTCTTTGCTATCTATAAGCGTGAACAGCAACTAATACATATGAATAGCATAAAAGATTTTCATCTACATGGAAGTCTGATTATGAGTTTAGCTGCCTGGATAGATGCAAAGCCCAACATACAGTCAGGCAGTAAACTTCCAAGAACAATCCAAAAGGCAGGTGGCTGTGTTGACGCTTAACAAACCAGTCTGAGCAGTTTTCATCTCAGGCAGGAACAGGTCTTTTGTTGAGTGCCTTCAGGACATTTTCAACTTACAGCAACCATATTACAGGATTTTCTTGGCAAGATTTGTTCAGAGAGGGGTTGCCTTTGCCTTCCTTTGAGGATGAGAGAATGTGACTTGCCCAAGGAAACACAATGGTTTTCTATGGCTGAGTGGGAATTTGAACCCTATCTCCAGAGTCGTAGCCCAATGCTCAAACCACTACACCAAACTGGCTCTCTATTGTGGTGACTGAGTCAGCTTCAAATCTTTTCCATTATACCAGAGCTAGTGTGGTGTAGTGGTTTGAATGTTTGACTACGATCCTGGACACCAGGGTTCGTTTTCCCACTTGGCCATGGAAACCCATTGGGTGACCTTGGGTGTGTTATATACTCTCAGTCCCAGAAAACCCCATGATAGAGTTGCTTTAGGGTTGCCATAAGTTGGAAAGTACTTGAAGGCACACAACAACAACAGCTCATAACAACATTTTTCTGTGGCTGGGAAAAATCTACCTTATCTGTCCTCATTCCACTCACTCCCCAGTTACTGTAAGAACTGCATATTAGTTGAGAGGGAACAACAACAACAAAAGAAAAAACCCTGAAGAGAGAGGGAGACAATGTAATTCTTACTGTAAATCAAAAAATTCCTTATAATTTGACTCAGATCTTGGACAAGGTTCATATACTCCAACTGTTCCAATTTAGCAGGGATGGTCCCAATTAATCTTCCATTATCCTACTTTTTTAGCTGCTTTTAAGATGTACCTGATTCTCTTTCCTCTTCCAAATTTCTCCCTTTATTGTCAGCTTTCTTCCTTTGGTGCAAACTGAGTTCCAAGTACAAAAGTTGTTTCTACTCAATTTAACTCAGCAGAAGGGAAAGTACAGAAGGGAGAGAATCTTGTTCTTCCCAATAGATTCAGACAACAGCAAACTGCTACAACCTATTCTAGCTTGTGTTCTCTTCCTTGTTTATAACATTTTTCCATCATGATTTTCCATCCACTCCAAATGATGCTTGACTACAAAAATGAATTAATGTGTTTTTTAAAGATTTAACTGCTAATAGAATACCATTGGCATATCTGCCTGGGTTTTTTAAAACCCACAAAAATGTTCTGATCAAAATAATCAACTATTCAGATTCTACATATTTGTGCCATAATAAATTTTAAAGTCTTAAGTGTGCCACAAGACATATTTATTAGTTAAATTCTAAAATGGGTTTCCTAGACTTCTTTCAATCTGGTGCTGCCACAAGACTTATCTGTTTATTTAAAAAACTATTAAAATTTCTAAAATTATATTTGTTAACATTATTATTATTATTATTATTATTATTATTATTATTATTATTATTATTATTTCTATCCCACCTCTCCACGTGGATTGAGGCAGCGAACAACATTAAATACATTAATACATTAAAAAAACATACCCAATCCTCCCCACTCACCAACCCACCTAAAACCAACCCCCTAAAACACACAACTATTGAAAGAACAGTAAGACAATTGATGGGAGGCGATGGAAATGCTAGTCTTGGAAGGCCTGTCGGAAGAGATCAGTCTTGACTGCTCTTTTAAAGCAGTCAAGACTGGTAATGTGCTGGGTCTCCTCCGGCAGGTCATTCCATAACTTGGGAGCGATAGAAGAGAAGGTCCTCTGGGTAACCGCAGCCAACCTAGTTCTGACTGGCTGCAGTAAATTCCTCCCAGAGGACCTTAGTGTGCGGGGCAGATTCCCGCAGGTAGGCTGGCCCCAAGCATGTAGGGCTTTAAAGGTAATAACCAACACCTTTGATGATATATATTATTTGTTTTAATAACTGCTTTAATTCTTTCAAGATGCTAATTTTCCCAAGGTGGCTTACAGAACACAAACAATACAGAACACTTAGGCCCTTTCCACACGCGGGCGGAGAAACGGGCTGCTCCATGCGGAAACGGGGTTTACCTTATTCCGTCGCCACATGGAGCAGCCCATTTCACTGCTCCACACTCGGCGGCCTCCGCGGCGTCCGGCAGCACCCCAAATGGCGGCTTTCGACTGGTGGAGACTCTCCGCCAGTCAGAGAAGCTCGCCAGCCAGAAATCCCGCCCCCCGCGCGATCTGCAGGCACGCTCTTGCGCACGTCTGCAGATCCATACCGGCGCTGTGAAGGGGCTGGACGGGGCTGCACGCCCCGTGCCTTTTAAAAACCACAAAACAAGTGGTTTTCAAAAAGCATGGGCGGCGCCACTTCTGGTCGCCCCTGCATGGATTGGGGTATGGAACTACACAAACATAGTCCACCCCAATCCACGTTACAGTGTAGACGACCTCCATGGAGGTCGCTCTACACCGTTTTTTAACCCTGTGTGGAAAGGGCCTTAGTGATACCATATAAATAAAAGAGTGCTAAATAAAACCAATTGCCATGAATTAAAATTTTATGTTGTTCTACAGTACTTTGTAGAAGTACTGTGTGTTCCTGAGGAATTTTATCCTAACATGTCAGGACTGGGAGGACAGGTTGCTGTGGAGTAAATATGCATAAAAGGCATAAAAGTGCCTTCCTTCAGTGAGGTGTAATGGTGGCAGTGGAGTGAGGGCATAATGCTTCAGCTTCAGGTGAGGATTTGGGGCATTACAAATACTACCCAAGGCCAGAATCCTCATAGCACATTATGGCACTGTCCCCCCCCACCCCCCACCCTCAGGTTGTGTAGTGGTGGTAGAAAAGAGTCATGAAGGCTGAGGTCCTAAATAGTAAATGTAAAGTAAGGGTTCCACATGCTGAACTCCAGTATGCTTCTGCTGGCACCAACCATAAGATTCACAGTAATTCTACAATAGACAGCCCTCCCTTAGTCATTCTGTGGTTCATGGAGAGCTGGAGTGATGAGAGAAACATTTGGCTATGAGCCTTATCACATGAGGCCTCTTACTACAATTACATTGCCTGTAAAGAATGCTATGCAATCATATTTGCCGTCTTTCTTTGCATACTTTTGCAACCATTCTGGGATTACAACACCCATTAATACCAAAACCTTATTGCACAAAGACTGCCTACCCACTACCTACTCCAACATCATCCCAGCCCCTTTTCATTGTTTCTTTCCTGATAAATGTGGAGAACGGAGGAGAGAGGGGACAGCACAAGGGAGTGGCCTCCTGTCTGAGCACACAGGGACAATCAAAAGCCAGTTGGGAACCCTCTTTGAAGGAGTCTCCCCCACCCCCGTTCTTCCTCTCCAAGTTTTGCAGTCATGGAGTTGTGCAAGGAAGTTTAGACATTTTAACTACACAGAAGGGGTCAAGCAAAAAGTCAAAGCCAAGAATTTCTGTCCTCTATCTTGTGTTTCTCTTCCACCCTGAACCTTTGTGCCCCACTCCTACAGCAGCATGGGTGTGGGAGCTCGAATTTGTGTGTGTGAGAAGAGAGAAAATGAGGCATTACAAGACTCTGAAGTTGGGTCGGATCTCCCAGTCAAAGCACACGCCCACTGACAACCCCCAACCACACAAAATTGGCATAACAGCACAATTGAACTTTTGCACAGGAAATCGTAATGGGACAGAAGTGAAAAAAGCGGTCAATAACAGATTTTTTTGTGTTAGTAAAAAGAATCACTTTTAAAGGTCTTCCATGGGGTAACAACTAACGAGCAAGTGCATCATGCAAGATCTCCCAACTGAAGGTATTATTATCCAGATGCAATCACAATTAACCTGCCTTGTGCAACAAGACCCTATGTATCCACAGCTGTGTTCTACTGAGATCCACTGGGATCCTCTAGAGGTCTCAGCAGATGATGTCATGGGTCTGTGTTGGGCTGTTGGGCTGTGGGGACACAGCCAGACGCTTCTCCAGTCCTCTCTGCTCTCCATGAACAACAGAATGGCAGGAGGCAAGGGAACTATTCCAGTGCAACAGGGTGTACTTAGGGGCCTTTTGACATTGTAGAAGAAGAAAAAGTATACTGACCTCTGCAACAACAAAAATTTCATATGGACGCTGGCCAAAGTTGGTGAGGTCTAAGCCGCCTATTTCTCCAAGGTCTTACTTCTTTAACACCTGTTATGTCCATGGTCTTTTCCTTCCTGCCACTGCCTCCCACACCAGCATAGTTATGCCCACAAATTGCGCCAATAGGATTCTTGCCCAAGTAAGCCACAGTCCAAACATCGTGTTATCATTCCCCTCCCAAGGTAAGGTGTACTTTTTAAATTCTTTTTGAATTCCTGGGCTATTAAGGGGAAATAGAGATCACAAGTGGTTAAAACACCTTCCCTCTCTTCATGCAAACACAGCCTGAGGCATCACTCACCAGATTTGGGGTACGTGGAGATCAGCAGATCATCTGGATGTGCTTGAAACTTGTCCACCTCTCCCATGACTTCAGCAAAGTACTTTATCAAGGGAACCCCCTTGACCGAGATCATTGGTGGGCGCTTTGTCTCTTCTTCTGGCTTCATTTTGACAGAGAAGCGAGCTTAGGGGGTCACCTGTGAGCAAGCTCAGAGCTTTAGAAATTACTTTTCAAAAGGAATTCATTCTGTTACTCATTGCAGTGTTTAAAAAGTAACCCATTTCTCTTACTTGTTGCAGTAAGAGAAAGAGTTAACCTATTGCACTGCTCATTCCTTTTCTATCTTTTTGTGATACTTTTTTGGAGGAAAAAATAATTCTTAGGATTCATAAAAGAATGGCATAACACTTTAAAACTTCTTGTCAACAGGACTCACTCTCAAAAGTAACTTCTGAAAATAACAAAAAGCAGTTACTTGCAATATCGTGAAGTAAGATTGCTTTTTATTGCTGATTTTGAAATGTAAATTTTTCTGCCCTCATTATCCAAAGGTGTAATTATTTATGCCCAACAACATTACTAGTAACTTTTAACAAATTATTATCCTTAGGCACACAAGCACACGCACACACAAACACAAACACGTATTTATGGAACAATAGCCAATTCATAGCTATGTGTAAGCAGAGGGTGAGACTAAAGTGGAAACTAACAGTTATAGGCAAATATTAGAAAATATTTTCTGTTATCTGGTGTTTTGGGGGGAGGAGGCAATCAGGGAGACAGAAATTTAGCTGGGAGTGGGTTAAAAATCTAAGCCGGAACAGGATAGAGAAAGAGAAGATAGTGTCTCTTTGCTCCTCAGTTTGTAATTCGAAAGTCCTCAGAGTGCCCTGTATTTCCTCCCCTTTTATGACATGAGGACAGGGTTCTGAGTAGATTATGACTCCTGTTTACATCTACTCCTATTTTAGATCTGCTCCTAACAAAGTCCTTCTGAGTTCAATAGGGCTTACTCCTGAGAAAGGGAAAGTAGGTTTCTAGCCCTTAATATGGGAAAATAGTAGCCCGGGTTCTTACTGAACAGCAGTCCTTCCCAGAAATAAAAAAAACTTACTTTTCTGTATACAGCTTCCAAATTTCCCTGCCAGTATAGCTGCTGTAAATAACTTTTCCAGATCTGGCTCCTCCACCGTCTGAGAGAAGTACCCGTTTTTACAATCTTGCTGTATCCCTAACCAAGGAAGGGACCTAGAACAGGAGTCCTAATTCATAACCTTTATCTTGTAATGCTTCCCTCCTTCTGCTGGGGTATTCCATTTTGCAGAGTATGGGGAAAGGGAAACGATTTCCAAAGGCATATTTTACCTTGATCTTGAAGTTCCAGCTGGCTTTGTGTCTGGCTCCAGTTTGAGAAATGAAATGCACACTCATCTAATTTATTGGACATGAAACAGGAATGGGTGGAGAAGAGAGGCGGGAATGTTGAAGAGGTGTCAATAAACTGAATTCACCCCTTTTGAATACACAGAGCAAAGGAAATCTATGTGTTACCAAACATTCATGATTTACAAAACCTCAAGATTATCTTTGACACAAGGCTTGTAGCAATCACAGTTATTTTGTACAATACAGAAGAAATGCTGCAAGTTGTGCTGTTACCCTGCTTGCTGGGGGTCCCTTAGGGGGACTCCCAACGCCTGTCAAATTGTCACTTGTGGGGAGGATTAGCTCTGAGCACTGCTTTAGCAATGCAAAGAGGGCAGACTAATTAAGGATCTTTAACCCAATGTCTATGGCTGAGTCAGAAATCACACAAAAAGATCCAATGAATGAATTTATTGAGTAGTAATAGTTTGTACTCATGCCCAAACGCGCACACACATCCAAGGGCTCATAGAAATAAAGAGTGGAAATAAGATAGATGGATTGTTGAGGGATTCTCAACTTGGGGAATACTGCACCTTTCCTGAAGTCCTTTGGTCCGGGAAGCAGTCAGCTCAGTGAAGAGACGCTGAGGAGATGTGTAGCTGTTGGGAGGGTGCACCGGTCAGTTGGTGTGACTGGGAGGCATCACACTCATTCTCCTCACCTCTCTCTCCTGCGCCTGCCTAACTAGCCCAAAAACAGGGACTATTTGTAGGAAAAATTTACTTTGAAGACAAATTCTTTCCCGAGGAACACAAACAGAGACAGAATAAGAAAAACACCTCCACACCTGGCATTTCTCAGAAGATAACAAAGTGTCATCTAAATAACAGGATCTTCCTCCGCTTTGAGACTGTGGTGTGAGTTTCTGGAGATGGAGTTGATCAGGTTTTATTGCTTCCAGTGCCCAGTTTTCCGGGAACACTTTTACTCCCTTCAAATGGACTCCTTAAAAGTTAAAGGCCTTTTGTCCACCACGGGTTATCACAACATGAGGTCTCCTGTTGCTACGTGACGGGGGATTTTACTGGCCTGATCTGGTTCTTTTCGATCGTACAACCGTTACTGCCTATGTGCACATTCGACTGACCTCTCCGGTGGGTTAGATTAATTTTATATCAAAGTTGTAGACCCCAGGACAGGGTTTTCCAAGACAACAAGAGTGCCTTCTGGTCAAGGAGGCCTGCCTGTAATACTGGGTTCTAATCTGTCTGTTCTGCAAATTAACAATGTCTCTTCACAAGTCAGATTCCAGACTTCTCAGACCTCTTTCTTCTTTTAGCATGGCAAGGAAACCCTGCTGCAGGCCTGTGTTAAGACCACAGCCCTGATGTACCAGAACTCGTGACCATCTGTGATATCAGGCTGGCACCAGTGAGACTCAGGGTCTTTCCACTCTACACTGTTCCACTTTCAACATCGTGTGGAATTCTAGGGTTTGTAGTTTACTGAGGCCAAAGAGCTCTCTGGCTGAGAATTCTAAATGCCCCTCCCTAAACTGCAAACCTCAGGATTCCATAGGATGTTGAAAGTGGAATAATTGCACTGTAATCTGACTTTGGTACATATGATATGTAACAGACTCACAGTGGAGCAAGAACTCAAAAGCCAGCATGAATCAGGGTGAGTCATATTAATCATTTGTATGGGAACTATACTATAGAATTGCACAACATTAGATATACACACATACACACACATACTGGCATATAAGGGCCCTCGGTATCCACTAGAATTTGGTTCTAGCCCTCCTCTCCCCCACCAAGGATACCAAAATTTCATGGATGCTCAAGTCCCATTATGGACAACGGTGTAGCAAAATGGCATCCTTTATATAAAATGGCAAAATCAAAGTTTGCTTTTTGGATTTTTTTTTTTAATATTTTCAAGAAATGGTTGGTTGAATCCGTGGATTGAGGATCTACAGATACAGAAGGCCATATACATACTATATATACATACTGTATACATTTGCAGTTTCGGGACTGCAAACCCCAGGATTCCATAGGGGGTTGAAAGATGAATCATAGCTCTATAACAGCCTAGTGCGGAGGTGGCCACACACACAAGATATATATAATTGCAGAATAGAAGTAAAGTGGGGTATGATCAGGAGCACAGTTTTATCTAGTATCACTTTATCTCATTCAGGAAGAGACCTAGCATGTCTTTAAGGTACCTTTCTCTATGGCCCTTTCTGCACCCTACCTGATTCCAGAGGCATCCCACAGGGATCTCGGTAGAGGCTCTCCTAGGAGGGGAGCATGACAGGAGCACTCCTCTCCACACTGGCTGCCTGCAGGAATGCAGGAGACACAAAGGCCATGCCTCTTGCTTCCACAGTGCACCTGGCTACTGTTCCAGGCTTTGCTGGAACAGGAAGTGCAGCCATTGAGCTTCCTGACTCTCCACAGCTAAGATAAGTGCGAGTCAGTTGTGGAAGGATGGTGTGATTGCCGGTCATTGATGAGGAGATCCCATCAATGATTTGCAGTGCAATCGCACCGCCTGCAGACAGAAGAAGGACAGGACCTGGATGACGTTGCGCATAAGTGTTGTCCGGGTCCTGTCCTTCTCCAATCCCCAATGCAGGACAACGACGCCCTACGGGAAGTGCCTATGAGTGAGACTATTCCCATTCAGCAGACACCCCAGTCTCTATTGCTTGATCTCTCCTTTGGGGTCGAAGTCACAGAACGATAAACATCATCCCATATTTGTGCAAATTCCATGTTTGCAAACATACATAACGTATGTTTGCCAGAGCTTCATATTTATTGTCCTTCAATTGACCCAACCACAGTCTGTTTCCCTCTTTTCTTGTTCGTTTCTTCCTCATTTTATCAGTCACTATTTCATTACAGGACTAGCCAGCGCAAGCCACAACCCTCAGTTCAGATGTAGTCAACAAAACATAGTTTTAAACAAGCCAGAGTTCATAAGAGAACAATAAAACGTTACTTCTAATTGCAGCTTGAGACCATCTAACAATGCTGATTTGCTTGCGGGTTTAGACACAGAAGCCTAGAATTGAATAAATAACAGTCATCTTTCAGTTATGTGTTTTGAAGTCATTTATGACAAACCAGGGAGAGGATTGGAAAAAGGCATTTGTTTGTATTTATTTATTCATGGTATTCATATTCTACCCTGTAAAATAAGATGTTTCCAAGGTGGTTCAGACAGGAAAACAGGTTGGAAACAATTGAAACAACCAGCAATATAAAATATATTGTGAGATTCAGGATCTCTGTTGTATTTGCTTTTGCCAAATTTCTATAAGGTATCTTTCCCATGTAATTCCAGGACAGAGACAAGATTTACACCAGGACTTCTCCCAAAGCTTGCTGGGTTGCAGACAAGGGCTTTAAAAATCTAACGAGCTTCAATGGATGTCACAACATAGATCTGTTTTGGTTTTTTTGATACCAGACCTTTCACTCCAAGACTCATCAACTGGAGTCACTTATTTGCTCTGTGGTGAAGGCAATGTTTACGTTCATCTGAGATTTATGGGGCAGAAGAGCAAAGAATGGATGTCAGGCCATTCTTTGGAAATGCTGGGACCTTTAAAATCCACTTCATTAGAAAAACATAAAAAGAGTTTGGGAAGCTCAACTGTGACATGTTTTGTTTATAAGTTGGAACCCCCATCCACGACAGGCTTCATAGGAGGCTTAAAGGAACACTTTACTGAAGTTCAAAAATAGCAATTGGGTGCTATCTGTGTCCAATAAAGAAGAGCTTAGAGCAGCCTGACCTTCAGCATACTGGTATAAGCTCATCTCTATGTTGCCTAACAAGACAAACCCAAATGTGTTCATGGTGTTGATTTTATGTGGTTTATAGTAGATAGTTAAGATCTAGCTGACACAAGACAAACCCAAATGTGTTCATGGTGTTGATTTTATGTGGTTTATAATAGCCAGTTAAGATCTAGCCGACACAATCAACTCCTCTAAATGCGATGTTGGGGAAGAGTTCTACAGATATTATCAACTGTTGCAAAAACAAACAAATGGGCCCAAGGGCAAAACAAACTAGAATTCTCCCTGACTAAACTGAGGTCATAGTACTTTGGACATATGATGAGACAGCATGACTCGTTAGAAAAGACGAAAATGCCTGGGAACATTTAAGGCAGTAGGAGAAGAGGAAGACTACTTTACAAGTGGATAGACTTGATCAAAGAGGCCACAGCAATGAGCTTAGATGATGTGAGCAGGACTATTCATAAGAAAGTATCTAGGAGGCCCCATTCATAGGATCACTATACAATAAAGCCAATTTGACTGAGATTCCTAACAAAGCTTTTTTTTTTTTTTAAATTAAATTACATTTTTATCATTTTTTTCCTTTTTCAAATGAATTTCAGTGAAACAAGATGGTTTTTTCCCCTCTTGTTTCCATTTCTGTGGTGCAAAAAAAGGACCACCCAGTTCCCAAATTATTGCAAAAATTATGTGTGTTACAAATTGTATGCACCCTTTTAACTTGACTCTGGGACTCTGAGAAAATAAATTGAAGAGATCTGAAAAAAGATTAGATTGGAACCCCCACCCACAGCAAGACTTATAGTAGGTTCGAAGAAACACTTGATTGAAGTCCAAAATGAACAGTTGGATGGCATCTGTGTCCAATGAAGGAGAAGGTAGAGCAGCCTGACCTTCAACATGCAGGTATAAACACACCTCTATGTTGTCTAACAAGACCAACACAAACATGCCCATGGTGTTGATTTTATGTGGTTTATCTACTATATAAAAGCCAAAGTTTGTGAGGGAGTTTGTCTGTTTGTCTGTGTCAGGCAGGTACAGACCTCAAGTGATTGGCTGTGCAAGGCGAAAACCTCATATGATTGGCTGGCTGTGAAGATTCTATGGAATCCTGGGGTTGGCAGTTCAGGGAGGGGCCTTTAGAATTCTCAGCCAGAGAGCTCTGAATAGACCAGTTGCTATGGAGACAAGGCCTAGCAGCAAGTCCCCTCACGAACCCAACCTCTGTATGTTAACAACTCTGAATACAGACTGGATTGGGGAATATGGGCAAAAGTTACTGAACAACACAGTTTGGGGAATTAGAGACACAGGAGCCCAAATCTGTGCATTTCAACTGCATCTAACTCCTAAGGTAAGCTAAGGTAATTCCTAAGGTATTTCTAACAAGTGCTACCTATGAGAAAATAAAATCCTGGGCAACTCCAGGTAAATATGCTAGTAATATATAGTTAACAACCAGCTGACACATTCAACTTCTTTGAAACATGATCCTGGAGAACTTCTTCTAGGGATTTCATGGGCTGTCAAATAGACAGATAAATGGGTCCAAGAGCAAATCAAGCTTGAATTCTCTCTAAAACCCAAAATGACTCCAATAGGGGTTTGTAATGTTGAAAACCACAGGAAAAGAGGAAGATCACATTACAGGTGGATAGACTCAATTAAAGAATCCACAGGTCTAAGTTTGTAAGACCTGATCAGGGCTATTAATCTTAGAGGTCTAGCATTCACAGGGTGAAAATGGGGCCATTTCTGCACTACACTCTTATAGTGCAATTATTCCACTTGCAACATCCTATGGAATCCTGGGGTTTGCAGTTTAGGAAGAGGCGGGCGGGCTGGCTGGCCCCTCCCTAAACTGCAAACCCCAGGATTCCATAGGATGCTGAAAGTGAAATAATTGCGCTACAAAAGTGTAGTGGGGAAATGGCCTAAGATGAAGCTGACTTGACAGGAATTCAAAACAAAGCTTTTTAAGAAAAAAATAGAAGATTTTAATAGCTTATTTGCAAAGAATAGTACAAAACAGTTTATTTCCTTCTTGTTTCCATTTTTGTGGTGTGAAAAAGGACCAGCCACTACCTATATTATTACCAAAATTATGGGTTGTATAATTAGGATGCATCATTTTCCCATGCACCAAATCTGGAATTAGACTCTGAAAAGATTACTTTTTATTTTAAAAAATTACTATTAATAACGAGATATCTCATTCACAGGGTCAACATAAGATGAAGCTGATTTGACAGGAAATTATTTCTAGCAGAGAAAGTGAATACGCTTAGTGTTCTTGGTAAAATATAAAAGAAGTAGTTTTACTTTCAAATTAATTGTTCATAATCAAATACATGGATTTATGGAATTGAGAGAGAGAGAGAAGGAAGAATAAATGCCTGCAGATTAAGAATGATCCAGGAAGAGTGAAGATATGGTAAAACTAGCAATCAAGAAATCACCCGCAATACAAACTAGCAATTATTAACTATTGTATTTGCTGGGGTATAACACGCATGTTTTCTCCTTTAAAAATGCCTTCTGAAAATGGCGTGTGTCTTATACACCAATAAATACAGTATCTTGAAAACTACTGCAGACAATTGATTTAGAGTCAGGCTTGTACTTTGTACAGTCTTACCTCTTGGGTTTAATCCTTCTGTAGAGTATTGATTTGTGGAGAATAAAGCTCTCTGGGTTTAAGAAATGTGGGGAAAAGAAAGGGAAAACATCAGTGGCCTCTTTAAGAGAGGAAGAGCCCACCTTGCTGCAGCCCCTCCCTCCTTCCTCCCAATCACCTCTCCCAGCTGGGTCTTTTTCCTGGAGCCAACCACCTGTGGGACAGGGTGATGGTGGTAAGGAATTGCCTAAGCTGTAGCATGGGGCATTTTCCCAATTTCTCCCCTTCCTACAGTTGGTTGGCTCCTGCTCACCACAGCCTACAAAACCTTATTGGTTTCTGTTCCTGGGGTGGGGGAAAGAAATGGGATGGAGGTGCACTTTCTTTCCTCTCAGCCTGAACCGGGGATTTGGTTTCTTCTGGAGGAGCTGCTTGTTCTTGTCTTCTACCCCAACCTCTACCACCTTGCTAGTGGGGTGGAGAAAGCAAATGAGTCAAGAAGAGGGGACAAAGAAAGAAGAGAAACAGCCTCCAGATGCTTTTGAGCCCCTTCTTTTTGCTGCCTCTCTACCCCTTTTCTGCAGAAGGCCCAGCAGAAATGCAGAAGGTCTTCATTCCCCCTTCTCATTTGGTTTTCTTAAGTGCCTGCAACTCAGCTCCAGTTCATGGAGGAGTTTTCTCTGCAAGATTTGTTATGGAGGTGGGGTGTGTGTGTCATGGCTTGAGAGAATGGGATTTACCCAAGGGAATCTTCAAAAGGAAAACAGAGAAAGGAGGAATCCTGGTGTCACATCTCCTTTCACCCTGTCCTTCCTGTGTATTTTGCTCAGCCAGGTATTAAAAAAAAAAATTCCTAAAAAATAAGGTCTGTGTTGCACCCCCAGTATACCCAACAACCATGTCCTGAGGAACCTAATTATTTTATATCAAAAATAGTGAGCCATAGAGATACTGGAAGGATGTAGGCAGGAGATTTCTGTTTTCTGTCTTACATCCTGGGGTTGTCTGGCAAATTAACTCAAGGGACATCAGCAGCCACCAGGAAGACCTTTCCTCTCTGAGAAAATAAACAATACAAATGGCCTGGAATCTGACACCTAAGGCATGCTTGCATCTCCGGAGAGATACTGATCTGGCATCTGGCAGGAAACTACAAGAATGTCTGGGTGTATTTTCTTTGAACTACAAAGAAAATGATCCATCTTCATAAAAAGATGCAAATATTTGGCTTCACAGGACATATAACTAGACACAGTTTCTAATTCTTTTTGGAGATCTTTTGGAGTTCTTTTGGAAGATGCATTTGGAGGTTTGAGAATTTAGTTAGGAGTTTTTCTCAGATCTGCAAAATAATGGAGCTGGTAAACAGCTCAGATTTACAACACAAAGAAGCTGCTGGCGAACTCCCCTCAGCTGCCGCAGGCATGGCTGAGATGTTTTCTCCCAGCTGAAGAATTCTGAATAGGTATTGTATTTAATCAAACTCTCATGTCCCTCTCTCTTTCCTAATTTTCATCTCTTTCTAACTTTTTATAGTCTTGTCTATAAAATGAATGAAGCTGAGTGATTGTATGAAATTTAACTTTCTATAGTCTTGTATACTTGTTATAGTGAGTGCAGCTGAGTTATTGTAGGGACTTTACATCTGTGTTAATAAAATACTTACATTTGAACAATTTGTGTGGTTTTTGACTGGGCCTAACCCCGTAAAAATTGGGTTTTTTTAAAGATCCTGAATACCCTGTCCTCTTTGCATAGCTAAAGCAGTGCAGAGCTAATTTTTTCCCACAAGAGACAAATTTTGACAGCTTTTGGGAATCCTTTAAAGGAGTCCTAGTCAAACAGGGTAACATCTGAAAATGGAGCGCGTCTTATACACCAGTGCATCTAATATGCCGGAAGATATGGTGCTAGCATCTAAAGATACATATCCATCACGTATATTTGGTGTCAAGTATAAGGATATTGTGAGTAGATTATATTTGGTTAAGAGAAAGGCAAAGAGAGGCCTTAAGGGTGGTCAGTTGACAGAATTTTGTCCAAACTAGTGTGTTGAGGAGATGAGAAGTAAAAAGATAGAGGTGAAGCACCTGAGACAGAGGTTCTGTAAAAACTGAGAAAAAATACAATCACTGAGGTAAAATGCCTAGGTAAAGGAGGAGATTACAAAGACACATAGTGGAAAACCAGATGCTGACAGGAATCTTGGATATATGCATGTGATTTCTGAGGTAAACATTACAGGCAAAATAAAAAAAAATCACTAAAGCAAAAGGAAAGCTGGTTCAAATAAAGTGAAAAACAGTGGTCTGGAACAAAACCAAAGTATTTCCTGTGGTAAAATGTTGCAGTAAACATGAGAAAATATTGATATCATGTCTCCCAGAAAAGTAAGGACGGGGGAAAGGAGTGACTAAGTAACAATCGTGAATATGAAAACATTATTGCAGTGGCATACCGGGGGCGGGGGGAGGTGGGACGCCCCAGGTGGTATGTTTTTGGGGGTGGCGTCGGGCCACACTCCACATGCTGGCAGATGTCCAGCGATTAGATGGGCACTGGAGTTTCCTGGAGAGGTCTGCCGGAGGGGTATGCCACCCTGGGAAAGGGGGCTGACCTTTCCCCCTCCTCCCCTCCCCTCCCTCTCTCCCTCCCAATCTGGAGTCAAACCTGTTGCAAGCCAAACCAGCAGCACTGACACTGGCAGACCTCTGGGTCAGGCAGAGAAGGAGGGAGGGAGAAAAGGAGGAGAGGATGTGCCCTAAGGAGGTGGGGAGAAGGCCTGGCTTTCCCCCTCACCCCCTCTCCAAGACTGAGGATGAGCCCAGCCCAGCCAACCCACTGAGGAGGAAGTGGGGGAACAAAGACAGAGGCAGAGGGTGCTCACTGCTGCAGGAATGCTGGTGTGTTTCTGAGCACATGCAGAGCACCCCCTCTGAGTGTGAACGTGCAGAGCCCAAGCACCCAATGCCAATCAAGCAGTTTTTATTTGGTATTTTGGATAGGTCCTCCCTCCCCTGAGAGGGGCAGAAAACTCAAGGACCACCCCCAGGTGGCAAACTCAGGAACTGGCCCCAGGCGGCAAACTCAGGGACTGTCCCTGGGCAGCAAAAGCTCTAGCTACACCACTGCATTGTTGAGTTAGTAAATCCAGGTAAGTGGTCCATATTCAAGACAGTTGCTTAGTCCTAATTGTGACACTATTGCCATGAGCGTAACTCTCTCCCCAACCTACTTCAACCTACAACTTACTCCAGCTGCATGGGAAAAAGGAAGCCCATTCTGTTGATGACTACAGCATGGGAAGAATGACATTTCCATCAAGTTTGGGCCAGAAGGATTACTTAATTAAAGATGGTTAACTAAGTAACTTAATAAAGTAATTTAGTTAAGTATACTTGAGTAGCTGATAAAAGGATTCCTGCCTAGGTTAAGCAAGTGCCAGCAATTGAGGACTGCACAAACCATCCACCAGAACTTGGAAGGCGAGATCATCAAACATACCATTTCAACACCCATCCTTTTTTAAAAGAAGTCAGAAAATGACCTTGCACCCTCTAACTGGCATGTGGGAAAATTTAGATTTAGTGACAAAGATGCATTTATTAATGTTTGGTTTAGGACAGAGCAAAATAATAATGGTACCTCAGATCTATTTAATCCAACAGCAGAGCATAGTAGGTTGGTTGTTTGCACTCAGAGTAATTTGGTTAGTTTGCGTAAAGCATGAAAATGAAAACCGGCTCAGGAAACAATTGTCATTAATAACACTTCAAATGAGAATGATAAAAGCACTATTAGTCTAAAAAATTATTTAATCATTTGTTCTAAACTGAGCATACAATGTAGATATAAAAATATTTGTACAGGACAGATTTCATTTTAAAATGTTTCTCCAAGAAAAGGTGTTGTACACTACTAAGAGTAAAGAGAAAGCAACTCATTTTAGTACTGTAACATCCAGATGTTCTTGGAATTATTTCTTGTGCCAGGGTTAGGAAGCCAATAGGTAACATGATCCTGAGCCAGAAATTAAAATGAACAGCAATTTGAATTTATTCTTGAAACAGCCTGAGAAGAAGCGAGCAACAATCTGATTGGGATCAGAGCAGTTTGACATATTCATGAGAAGGTGGCCATTTTGGTATTTTGCTTTTCTAACTTTTCCAAGCTTTGCCATGAAGGAATTGGTAACATATCTCAATTTGTTTTTCATTTTTACACCATCAAGCATGAGGTACCTTCTCCAATACAGGTGGAAACTGTGTAGCTTACAGACTGTATATGGCTCTTTGGAGGGTGTGACCCATGGAGCTAATGGAAGACCTAGTCCCCAGTATTTTCCACAATTCATTGGAGATTTCAATATTGCTGTTTGGAAGTGGCTCCTTTCTCAGATATCACCACCATCATCATCATCATCATCATCATCATCATCATCATCATCATCATCTATTTATACACTGGCACTTTATAATTTATGCATGACACTTTATAATTAAAAAACTATCATGGAATTTTTCCTGCTGGGAGGGGAAAAGTGATGGACAACAAACCTGGAGAGCAAGCAAATTTATTTTAAGCAATAGTGCTGTTTGTTGCATAGAAGATATGTTGTGCCCAACAGCTGAGTCCTCTAGGAAATTGAAGAGGGAAAGACTGCATGTGTATATGCATGCACATGCAGATGAGCAGGAAAATCAAGAAAGACTGGGTGCTAGGGAGAAAATGTGGATCACTATTGATCAGCATCATTTCCATGTGGGAGACAATCAAGGAGCCACGGCCTCCATCCTTACTCTTCCCTCCAGTATCTTATCTGATGCTGAATTCATCATACAGAAGCAAACAGAGGTACATTTGTTGCAAAGAGTGTAAGCCTACCACCTGTCTTGTTCTTAATTAAGATAATAGCATCTATAGCATTTCCCCTCAAAAAACTTCACTGAAAGGAGGCCCTTCTCCAATAGGAAAGTGAGAGCAATCAGATCTCTGTCCGGAACTGCAGAGTAGATCCTTCCATTTGTCTCTTATAATTGGCATCAAAGATTTCGTTTTGAGCCACTGTGAAATGGTTCTTCCAGTCACCGGTGATTCCTGGGTCAAGAGTAAGAAATGGTAGACAAAGCACTGTTGAACAACAGCAGCTAAGGTAGATGCTAAAGACCTGTCAGAGATCTAGATCCTAATGTCTTTTCAAATAGGCTGGATGGAGGAGGAAGATGAATGGAGGGGAGTTCTTACACTTTCCTAGCTTTAGCCTCTCAAGATTTTCCTCTGTCTTCCATCAGCTGAGGTACTGCCTCAGAGAGAGGAAAGTGTGGGGCAAGATTTCTTCAGTCTAGTCTTCCCCTTTGCTGCTCTGACCAGCCAAGGCCTCCAGACCCTGAGCAGGAGGCAAAAATTAGATCAAACTCTCCCCACCCATCCTCTTCAGGTGCCTGGCCACTCACCTTTTCTCATGAAAGGGGAGATGGATTGGTCCATGACCGATGCAGGGAGGTTTGAATAATTGACCATGCGGTTCTCACGCATTTCTTTGAACGAAGTATGATGGGCAATCTTTTCCACCAGCTCTTCATTGATGGGCCTCTCCAGGAATTCCATTACTTTCCGGATTTCCCGTTGTGGATCCTGGAGGAGAAGCAACAATCAGAGACTGAAGCCAGGATTGTGAGGTTAGGAAAAGGAGATATCCCTCCAACATTTCACAGATGAAAACCAAGACACATGTGGCCAAGCAACATCAGAATGTGGTCAAGATGAAAAAAATTATTAATGAGGAGGAACAAACAAGCTAGGAGAGTTTGCAACTGTTTGCTGTTCCCTGAGCCTACTAGGGAAGGCAACTTTCCATATCCTCCTGTCATCTCCTCCTTACTGTGTTAGTTGAGCGCAAGCTATTTTTGCACATTGAGCTCAGTTGTCAACAATTGAAGTAAACTGAGGACAAAGGGGGAAAGTGGGAGGGAGGAAAAGAAACTGGGACATTTTAAAAGCAACAGAAAAAGTGGGATGATAGAGAATTAACCAGGACAGTTGGAAGATATGAGAGAAAAAGTAGCGGACAGAGTATTATTACTCAGATAGAATAAAGGCTGGTCCAGGAAGTTTCTTGCAGATGGTAATCATACTCCAGTCTTGAATGCTTATGTTTCTTTACAATACTGTGCACGCAGACACATAATTATGTGATTGTTAGCCCTGATGTCTACATAGAGTCCCATTCAAAGGCAGTGTGATGCCCTCTGTATTATGTATTGTTTTGAGATCAAAACAGAGCCATCAAATAAAATTACAGAAGGGTTTCTATTTATGTGCCACACTCTCTGGATCATGGGTAGGCAACTATGATAGGTACGGATGTTAATTTTCACCCCGTGATGAGCAGAAGGATGCTCCACCACATCTGAAAGTGACCCTAAGTCTAATTCCACTTGCATTTTTTTTGTGGGACTTAGTTTGGAGGGGTTAGATATGTCGCCAGATTTGACTATTGACCATTTAGAGATGCAGGGGCCTCAGAGGGGACTAAAGCATTTGGGATAACCTGTATCCTGTAGGCCACTCTTTGTCCATCTCTGCCTCATATACGTGATTCTTTCAACTAAAAGAAAAATGTTTTTGGAAAATCTAAGAGGAACCCATGAGCTTCCAGAACGTATGGAAGGTCCAGAGCAGTTGATGCATAGAATTTTGAGAGTTGGAAGAAGAGAAAGAAAAAGAATGTAAGAAAGATGAGGAGGAAGGCCACCTTTCGTTCATCCCTGACATAGATACACAGATTTCATTAAAAAAAACCCAAAAACAACTGGTAGTGGTGGGGAACTGACAAGAACCTGTGAATTTCCAGGACCTATGAAATGAAGACAGCATGGAATTCGAAAAGACATGTAGTAAGAGAATGAAGAAGTTGAAGAGGAGGAAAGGAGGAATAGAAGATGGAATTGACTTTCCCACATGTTAGAGTAATTATGCAGAAGATTTATGTGAGAGGTAAAGAAGGAAGAAGTTGTCTTGGCTACAGGTTAAAATTCTTTCGTAGTTGCAGAAATTGCATGAAGGAGGTTTAGTTTCCAGAGGGACAGAGGAAGAACATTTTTGAGTAGGGTTAAGATTTGCCTCTTTCAAGTCTTCATAGAAGAGGTAGAGCATCCTTTGTTCCTTTCTCTTGTCCCACCAGCCTTTGACATGGTCGTACCAAGATCCAAAAGCAACTGAGGAGAGAAATAGAGGCATTTTATTGAAAACTTTTCCAGGAAGTAGGACCTCCAGAGGGCTACTCTGAGAGCAGGGCAGAGTGGGGCAGAAGAGTCAAAACCAGTGACATGGGACATTGTTTTCTTGCATGAATTTTTGCTTCAGGATGGGTAAGCAGGGCACACTGCAAATGTTATTGGAATCTGGTTCCCCTCAGACCCTACCAGCTAGATTCAATCTTCAGGACATAAGGCAATGAGGGGTGATAGGGAAACTCTAACAGAGAGCATGGAAAGATCTGGCCCAATGCAACAAAGACCTGGGATGATTATATCTCAATATCACATTGAAGGAGAGCCAATCCAGTTTAGGGGTTTGAACATTAAACTGTGACTCTGGGGAACAGGGTTCAGATCTGCTGTCTTCCAGGGAAAAGACCTTGGGCAAGTCACACTCACTCAGCCTCAATGGAAGACAAAGACAAACCCCCTCTGTGCAAGTCTTGCCAAGAAAACCCTGTAATGCATTCACCTTAGGGTCACCATAAGTCAGAAAAGACTTGAATAAACACAACAATGATCACACTGAACACATGGTTTCTCCTGATGTTGGAAGCCAAGCTGAAATAAAGCTAGTTTGTACTTAGATGGAAGACCACCAGAATATAACAAGGATCTCCAGGCAGAACTCAGAATTCTTCTGAAATCCAGAAAGCTATTATTAGATTCCACAATACTGAGCTAGATGGAACACAGAATGAGGTGGCTTTCTACGTTCTTATGTGGAGAGAAGGTGGATGGGATCTACTAGTAGATCTCCGTATGGTTAGTAGTACCCATTGCATTTGACAGAGCGGTGTCCTCCTTTACCCCAGTGGTTCCCAGTCTTGGTTCTCCAGGTATTTTGAAGTTCAACTTTCAGAAGACCCAACTGGTATGATCAAAGATCAGAGATTTGGGGATTTGACTGAAAAAATTTGGAGCACTGTGGATCTAGATTACCACGATACATATGCCTTCCTGTCTGCATGTTCATATCACATGTATGCATGGTGGACAAAAATAATAAAGAAGTAAAATAGTCTGCTTAACCTGTAACTGTTCTCCAAGTGGTCAGCTATGCATTCATACAATCTATTTTCCGCATTCCCGCTTTGGAACATTGGCAGTGTTATGTAGGACCACTGTCTTGGACCACTGAATTTTGGGGAGGGAGCAAAACAGAGTTTGAAAGAGCAATGAACATAAGCTCATATTTACTTTTTGAGAAAGAGATAGACAGTTAGTGTGGGAGATTGTTCATTCTCGGGAGCTCTCAAAGTCCACATGCAGTCCATGGGCACATAATTCCTACCTTTCTTCTTGAAATTTCTTCCACAAGGCTGAGAAACTTTGTAACATTGTGCCTTGGGTCTGAGTTTTCATTTTTTACTTTTCCATTCCCTAATTTCTTTTCCTTTTTAAGATGTAAAAAAACAGAGACTCTTTTTTCTTATTATTCTTATTATCACCTAAGCCAGTATGAGAGCCTTTCAAGCTATAGAAGGCATAGAAATGGTGCAAAAAGAAATACAGTGCACTTTATTATTGTGTTTCTGGGATCCCAGCATTCCCAATGCTCTCCTCCCACCCCAGAAAGAATGGAAAGCTGGAAGGGCAAGACCAAAATCTAAATCTCTGGTCCACAAATCTTCAAATCCAGGAAAAACATAGCTTCCAATTATAGGGATGTTACCAGGTTCAGGACCTCACTGGTGCTGAGACTTTCTAGAAGGCCTACAGTAGCCTCGCTTTCTGCTTCCAAACCAGCCTGTTACCCTTGAGGTGTATCTGGTGACAGATACTATCAGCTGTAGCCAACAAGTTCTTTGGCTTTGCTGGTTGGGATGCAACATAGCTTGAGATCACCAAGCTGGGAGAAACTGGTCTACTGGGTTAATGCACTGTTAGGGCTCATTTCCCATTTCACAATTCTTACCATCTCCAGCCATAAATTTCTCCAAGAATTCATCCCACGTTCCAGGTTCTGGATGAACTTTTGCCATTTGATAGAAGTAGAAATAGGAGACGACCACATCTTTGGCATTTCTGGCCACATAGATCATCTGTTGTTTAGAATGAATGAATGAATGAATGAATGAATGAACGAACGAACGAATTCTGTGGACAGCAGCATACAAATTAGACTGGTTACCATAAGGGTAATGCTAATCCCAACAGCCTTCTCTCAACCACTTGAAGTCTTCCTCAGACCTCTTCATTGGTTTTTCAAATTTTACTTTGCTGCTACACCTTCAAGTGCACATTCATAAGGTCTAGGAATGTTGTTTTTGCAGTCAAAACAATATGTTCTATAGATATGATGCAATATTCAGGCACCATACTCTCTCACCTTGCAGTTCTTTTCCCAGAATGATTTCGGGAGCAATTGGACAGGAAGATGGGTTTTAATTAAACATGGACGGGGTGCTTTTTTTAGCAGCTCAACACCTAGAAGGGGAGGAAAGAATCAGTGAAAGGGATTTTCCTATCCTGCACCCGATCTTAAGTAATTATTAGCCTTCCCAAACCCTGTGTTCTACAGATTCATTGGACTGCAACTCCCACTATCCTCAGCCAACATGACCATTATGGAAAGTGCCTAAGGGTGATAACACAGATGGCTTTCTCTCACTTCCCATATATCTTGTTGCCTAGACTGGAGAGCATCTAGGGTGTTTTTTTACCTGGCTGTACTTCAGGAGCAGCAAACTCCAAGAAAGGGACTCGTAAGAAGATGGATTTCTCTTTCAAAGCCTCTGCATTGCCTTCTTTATAGATCATGTCTATGACCTCACTGACCCAGGTAGTTCCTGTAAAGGCATAATAGAACAGGAGTGAACAACAAGCAGGCAGTAGTGACCATTTAACAGTGGGAGCGTTGTTTGCAATCTGGGTTTTCGTCTGAATTTTAGACAGGCTATCAGGTACTGAAACTATTTGAGAATGGGATTCAGCAACTTAGGCCATTTCCACAGTACAGTGTTCTAGTCCTATTATTTCACTTTCAACAGCCTGTGGAACTCTGGGGTTTGTAGTTTACTGAGGCCAAAGAGCTCTCTGGCTGATAATTCTAAATACCACTCCCTAAATTGCAAACCCCAGGATTCCGTAAGATGTTGAAAGTGGAATAATAGCACTATAACACTGTTATGTGGAAATGGCCCTAGATAGATCCTTTAAAGATCCAACTGAAATCCAAATTGGATTTACCATCCTGCTGCCATGGAAGCTGCCAGATACTGCAGCAAACAGGAAAAACAGAGAGTATATTTCTGTTAAATTATTCGTATATGATCATAGAATATATCATTTCTCCACCCCTTTGTTCTCCTTGCTTTACAAAACGCTGAAAGGTGAAGTTCACACAATCACTTCAGTTTAGGATATTCCTAATACATTTTAATTCCAGTCTCTTTTCAGTGAGAGAAAGGCAGTCACAAGCACAGACTTCTGTTGAAAAAGCTGTTATTACCCTTTAACTATTCATGTATATCTATGACTGGAGATCTTATCAACCTCTCCAGATATTATCCCTTCCATCACCCCTGTTCATTGGTTACTGGGCTATGGTTGATGGGAGCTGGAGTCTACCAACATACGGAGGGATACAGATTCCCTACTCTTGGCCTATATTGACCCAGTCTCTGCCAGTACTCTGCAGTATCCTGCACCATTCTTCTTATCTGAACTTGCTATTTCTTCTTACCTATAAACTTAAACACCAACAAATAAATACAAATAAATTCTATAACCTAGATGCTGCAACAGACTCCTAGCCATAATGTTGTGGCTACAGTCTGCTTCCTCGTTAAACCCCTGAAACACACGTTAAATCTTTCTAGCCACAAAGGCAAGCAAGATACTGAAGGATGATGTATCCAGCCCCCTCCTGCCAGCAAGCTGTGGTGCAAAAAGCAGAAGCAAGGACCTCTCACCACACTGTAACTCAGTGACAAGAAGGGGCTGGATATGTCATCCTTCAGAGCTCTGTTTGCTAGTGCTGCAGAACTCCATTCCCTGGTTTGTATTGACACAAAGACCAAGATATATTGAGCCAGAGACTTCTTCAGCCCCTTCCACTCTATACCAGTCAAAGAATGGTATGGGAGGGGGTGCTATTATAAAGCAATAGTGACTCCTGGGGGAACTTTGGGATCTGGCGGAGGAGGGAAGAGAATATAAATCTCCGTAATGACCAAAAGAAAAAAAAAACTTAAGGTGGACTTAGCTTGCAACTATTACTAAAGGGATGCTGTCCAAAGTCTGCCAGCTCTGAGCCTCATGATTATGTCTACATATTGCATCAAAAAGATTTTTGCCAAATATGTCACAGCCCACAAGCCGGTGGTATTGTTTCCCTCTTAAAGTAAGGCATGTCTTTTAAATTCTCTTGGAATTCCTTGGCTGTTGAGGGGGAATAAACACTTTCCCCCGTTCATGCAAGCATAGCCTGAAGCATCACTCACCAGATTTGGGGTACGTGGAGATCAGCAGGTCACCTGGATGTGCTTGAAATTTGTCCACCTCTTCCATGACTTCAGCAAAGTATTTTATCAAGGGAATCCCCTTGACAGAGATCATTGCTGGCCGCTCCATTTCTTCTTCTTACTTCACCTTAACAGAGAAGGGGTTTAAGGAGTCACCTATGAGCAAGCCCAGGCTTGGAAGATTACTTTTCTAAAGGAATTTATTCTGTTGCTCATTACAGTGTTTAAAAAAATAACCCATTTCTCTTACTGAAAAGTGAAAATGTTAATCTGTTCACTGATCATTCCTTTTCCATTACTTTCTGTTGCTTTTATTGAAGCAAAAAGAACTTGTAGGATTGATAAAAGAACAGCATAAGGCTTTAAAACTTTCTGTCAAAATGCCCCATCCACAAAAGTAACTTTGGGGGGGGGAGTATAAATTGTTACTTGTTACTCCAATAAAGTAACCTTGCTCTTACTTGTTGATTTTAAAATGTAACATTGTTGCAACCTAATTATTCAGAAGGGTAATAAGTTGCATCCAACAACATTTTGTAACTACCAATTTGTAATTTTTAAGTTCTGAACAAAGTGAACATCTCTAAATTATTCTACTTACACACACGCACCTGTGTGCACACACACAGAGAGACATATTATATATGGAACAATAACTGACTCAAAGTACACATTTGCTGAGGATGGGACTGAAGTTGGAATTAACAGAAAACATTTTCTGCATTGGAATTTTCCAGCTGGGGGGCAGGGAGGGATTTCTTTGGAACCGGGTTAAAGTCTAAGCCAAAACAGGATAGGTAAAGAAAACAGAGAAGATGGTGTTTCTTTGCTCCTCAGTTTCTAACTCAAAAGCCCTCAAAATGCACTCTGCTCTGTATTTCTTTCAGTTTTTGTGACATCAGCAAGAATGCCTGTCAGCCTACTCCTGTTTACACCTACTCAGAACAAAGACTCCCTGAGTTTAATAGAGTTTACTCCTGGGAAAGTGAAAGAAGGTTTGCAGCCCTGCATATGAGAAAATAGAAGGACATGTGGATTCGGGCTTTCCCAGAAGTAGAAACGATTTCTTTTTGTGCTGCACTTCCCAGAATCACCCAGCCAGTATGGCTGTTGTAAGTACCTCTTCCATGTTTAGGATCCTCCAGAGTCTGAGCAAAGTACCTAAAGACATTTTACAGTCCTACCATACCCCTTCCCAAGAAGGAAATCTAGGACAGGAGTTCTGTCTCACATCCTTTATCCTGCAACCCTTCCCTCCCCCAGCAGGGGTATCCATTTTGCTGAGTATGGGGAAGGGGAGACAACTTCCAAAGGCCCCATCTACCTTGATCTTGAAGTTCCAGCTGGCTTTGTGTCTGACTCCAGTTTGAGAAATAAAATGCGCACTCATTCATTTTATAGGGTGTGGATCAAGAATGGGTGGAGAGGACAGAGGTGGGAACATTGAAGAATTGCCATTGGATTGAATTCCACCCTTTTGATTAAACAAAGGAAGACAGATACAAATGTTATCATGACTTCACAACCTTCTTTGATATCAGGCTGGCAGGAGTCTGACTCAGTTTTCATTTAATACAAAACAAATGATGGTAAATAACCCTTCTATGTAACTGACACTTCAGTACAACAGGAATTCCTTATTTGTGGTTCAGATTAATTGGGAAGGATCCTGTCACTCATTTATGTAGATAAAACATTATACAAAAGATCAACAGAAATGGATCAGGAACTGTGTATGAGTATCACTTTATCTCTTTTGGGCAGAGACCTAGCATGTCTTAGTGAGGTCTTTATCATATCAGATAGGTAAACTGCAACTACAGCAATATAATAGCAGCTTTGGTTGGTACTTACCACATGATGTAGTTCCCCTTCTGTTGCTCTCCTGGTGAGAGACTATTTGGAAAGCATTCCTTTGTAAAAGAAAACACTTTTCTCTTCCGTTAATCAGTGGATTAATCCATTGAGGACCTCTTTTGTAAAGAAAAGCTTTCCAAATGGAAAGGAAATGTGATCATTCCCAGCCAAATATGCTATTATCCTGCTGTAGTTGCAATTTACATGCCTCATGTGATAAAGCCCAGAGTGTGACTGTTCCCCTTCAGTAATGACCCCAATCTCTATTTGCTTTTTTTTAATTATTATTTATTTGTATCCCGCCTCTCCATATGGATTGAGGCGGCGAACAACTTACAAATAGCATGTATTTCAATACATTTCTATACATGCCCCCAACAAGCTGGGTACTCGTTTTACCGACCTGCAGAAGGATGGAAGGCTGAGTCAACCTTGGAGCCCGGCAGGATCGAACTCACAACCTTGTGGCTTGCAGTACTGGCATTTAACCACTGTGCCACCAGGGCTCCTATTTGCTTCCTTTGCGTCCAATTCACAGAAAGACAAAAGTCATCCTATGGTCCTGTTTGCACATCGTGTTAAGCCATGGCTTACACTTGCCATAGCTCAACATTTATTGTCCTTCAGGTGACCAAACAAACCACAGTTTGTTTTCCCCCTTCCTTGATGGTTTCTTTTTCATTTGATCAGCTGCTGTTTCATTGGAAGAATAACCAGGAACAAGATGCAATCCTCAGTTCAGATGCAGTGAACAGAATGTGATTTTTGAACAAGCCAGAATTCATAAGCCAACAACAAATCATTACTAACAAGCCCTAGTTTGCTTGCTGGGGACTGATTTAGACAGCAACCTAGAATTCAACATGCCACAACTTGTCTTGCAGTTATGTATTTTAAAGCCATTTGTGAAAAATCATGGTGTTTATATGCTATCCTATAAATTAAAGTACTCTCAAAGTAGTTCAGATAGTAAAACAGGCTGAAAACAGGTAGAATAACAACAATAGGTAATACTAAAAAGATTATGAGCTTTCGAATCTTTACTGTATTTGTTTGTGCCATGTTTCTGTAAGGTGGTTCACTGTCATTCCCCAGTAATTCCAGGACAAAGATGAGATTTGAATGAGAACTTTTTCGGACCCTATTGGGTTACATATGAGGGCTTTTGAACTCTAAATGGGTGGACAGATGACACTACTTGGATCTACTCTGGGTTTTATAAATACCAGACCGGCCCCCCATCAAGACCCAACAACTGGAACCAAGTATTTGCTCTGTGGGGTAAACACTTATGTTCAGGGATACCTCTTAGCACATGCGTAGTACATCAATTTGGTGGTTTTTTTTTACACAGTTCAGCTTTCAGCTTTTTCACACAAAATATTCAGCCCTGCTTTCCCCCACCCACCTTTGAAACAGGTTCACTTCTTTTTATACTCAGAATTGTGTTTTTGATTGTTTCTGTTCTCCCTTCTCCCTCCCCATCTCAGCTTACTTGGGAGTTGTGTCTTCACTTTGGACTGTAAACCTGAGGACATCACACTATACACCTTGTTAACTGCTCTGGCAAATATTTGACTAAAGGGCAGGGTAGTAATGCTTTAAACACAGGAACAAGGAGTTGCAAGCCCTTACAAATTTTCCAGAAAATCCTGATTTGTGTTTTCATGGAGATCCTTGGAAGATGTTCAAAAAGAAGATCAATAATGCAAGGACCACAATCCCGTTGGCTGGCATAACTATGCACCACTTCAAAGATGGACTTACACTGGCATACTAGAGCTTTAAACTGACCTAAATCACTATGAAGGTTCCAGCCAAATTTTCCAAGAGACATTCTGTCTACACTTCTCTCAGTTTTCTCTCACTATGTGCAATTATAGGAAAATCATTACCTTCAAGCAATGCAACAATGAGGATGATATATGGTTCCCATGAAGTGAAAGGTTACATCTGAACATTTCAAAGAATCTTCTGATATTTAGAGTGTAGAATAGCAAAGAATGGATGTTGGAAAAGAGAAGTTCTTTGGAAATCATGGGATGTTTAAAATCCACTTCATTCATAAATCATAAAAGGAATATAGGAAGTTTGGCTGGTGCATGATTTGTTTTGTTCTAAAGTTAGAACCCCCGACCCATAGCAGGTCTCATAAGAGGCTCAACAGAACTGAAGTTCATTAAGAAAAGTTGGATGACATCTGTGTCCAGTAAAGAAGAGGGGAGAGAAGTCTGACCTTCAGCATATACTTATAAACACATCTTTATGCTGCCTAACAAGACAAACATGCTCACTGTGTTGATTTAACATAGTTTATAATGTATAATTAAGAACCAACTGACACACTCAACTCCTTTGAAATGTGGGGCTGGAGGAGAGTTCTATGGCTATTATGGACTGCCAAAAAGACAAATAAATTGGTCAAAGGGCAAAACAAGCTGGAATTCTCCCTGGAAGCCAAAATGACTAACTGCAGTAATAGTACTTTGGACATATGACAAGACAGCATGACTCGTTAGGAAAATGCTTGGGAATGTTGAAGCCAGTAGGAAAAGAGGAAGACCATTTTACAGCTGGATAGACTTAATGAAAAAGGCCACCACAGTGAATTTACAAAATGTGAACAGGACTATTCATAACAAAGTATCTCAGAGGTCTCTCATTCATACAGTCACTAAAAGATGTTGCAAACTTGACTGCAATTCATAATGAATCTTTTTTAAAAAAATTAAATTAACTTTTTATAGGTCTTTCCCTTTTTTAAATGAATTCCAGTGAAACAAAATGATTTATTTCCCTCTTCTATTTACCTGGGGCAGGGGGTGGGGGGAGAATAGACCAGCTAGTTAATTATTACAAAAATTATGCATGGTACAAATTGGATTCACCATTTTTCTTTGCACCACCTCTGGGACTCTGAGAAAATTAATTGAAGAGATCTGGGAAACATTTAAAAGTCAAAGTAGTAAATGTCTGTCTTGCAATGATTGCCTGCTGCAGTCACATCATCACTGTGGGTATGTTTGTTGGGAAACATGAGAAATAGCAGTGGATCTCTCAAGCAGAGTAATCAGTTGGCAAGGCAGAAATCAAACAAACAGTCCAGTACCTACTATCATCCCACAAGATTCTAACAGAGAAAATAAATGTGTTTAGTCTTCTTTGTAAAATACACATAGTTTTATGTATAAATCAATACATGATCAATACATGATCTTATGGCAGAGATAAAATAGGAAGAATAAAGTGCCAGCAGGTTAAGAGAAAAGCAGGAAGAGAGAAGAAGTGATAAAGCAAGTAATAAGGAAGCGATCACAATGCACATTAGCAATTAGTGAATCCAGGCATCCAAAGACTAATTCTAACAATGCATGTGCTTAAAGTTGCAAAAGAAAGGGATCTCTACTGAGCAGAATTGGCAGAGGGCTGGCTTATCATATTTCAAGTAAGCCAATTAATACAGTATTAATACAGTATATATTACTATACTATTACAAGTATATATTACTATCTACAGAGCGGAACTGCCATGAGATCATTAGATCAGCCAGAGTCAAATAGATGGCACACATAATACATAGTATGCAGTTTAGGATCTCTGCCTAAGTCCAAAATAAGTGTGGGGCAACCTTGCTACTGTTGCTGTTGTTCTGTGCCTTCAAGGTGGTGTTTTCTGGGACTGAGAGTGCATGATGTGCCCAAGGTCAGACAGTGGGTTTCCTTGACTGAGTGGGAAATTGAACCCTGGTCTCTAGGGTCATAGTCCAAGACTCAAGGTATGTGGAATTCTGCACCCAAGCTGGAAGGAGAATTGTTTTCTTTTTCTATTTGAGCTCTAAGTCCTCAGCATTGCTGAGCTGTACTTGTAAATATTCAAGTGTGATTGGAATGGGATTGCCCATTGGTAACTAAAAATTCACTCAAAGCACACACTAGAAAACTTTTATCATTCTGCAAAATTCATTAGGAAGTTGGAACTGAGCCTAAGGTTTTGGTTCATTAAACACCTTTTACCTGGAGGAATTTTCTTTGTACCTTCTTTTCATGCCTAAAGGTCAGTTTCATAATGTTCTTTAAAGATTACCATGTTCTTTTAAAATGCTGTCATAAATGCTCTGGTTATTTTAAAAGTTCTAACTGGAATGCTGTTTGGGATCTACACCTGAAGGAATTAAGAACTGGGCAGTTCTGCAATGTCCGTATCAAGCAAAGGGCTGCTGTGGGATTACTATGTAGGGGAGCCAACAAAGTGACTGAAGTGCATTGGTGCTGTTATGCATTGGAACATTGGCCAGGGAGTGCCAGTACCCATCGAGACACTCTTTTCAGTGTCCTGTTATGCATCTTCACAGTTCACTAACACAGTTTCCTAGCCCTTTTGCTACATAGCAAAGTATACATAAACTTATATAGCAGACACCATTCTAGAGGATTCCGGCCACTGTTCCTACTTCATTCTTGAGCCTGTTTGATTGCTGTGAAATACAGTTAGTGGCAATGTTAATGTCATTCAAAAAGTTATGGCCCAATGAAGTGGTTTGAACTTTTAAAAATAGACTAGGGGCGGGCAGCCTCTTCCATGCAAACTGAAGGTGTACAACTAATTTGAGAGGTGTTGTCAAAGTCTGAAATACACTTTAAGTGAGAAATTGGGGCCAGGAGAGAAGCCAGCCACAGCTGACCTGTGCACAAGGACCACAGCATCTTCCCTCGGATGCCAAGTACAGCTGGCTCTAGTATTAGGCAGGTTGAAGAAATTACTTCAGGGAGTGGGTGCTGGTGGGGGGCAGCACTGGAAAGATGTTGGAGGATAGAGCTATCCCTGAACTCCCTCAGCTAGCCTATTGGCCTGTGGGGCAGTAAAAGATGCTGAATCATTGGCAGCAGTGAAGTTAGATTCAACTTGCAAACAGATCAGTTTCAGTTCATGGACTGTGGAGAGGCATGTATGACATTATCTTTTTCTTGGTCTCAGGCTGTCTTGGCTTTCCATTTCTCTTTAGTCTATATCTTTCTGAATACCCTGGATTCTACCTACTTCAGGAAGAAAAGTAAGACATATTCTGAGGTGAAATGATCAGAAGTGAGATGTAGACATCTCATTTCTGCTATGCCATCAACCAAAACTTGCCCTTCCGCTATACAGACTGAGGCAGCTGCTTATTTCTGAATACCTTGGAACTTCAACTACAGTTCCAAGAAGGCTTCAGCAGACTTAGACTGACAGGCTGTAAAATAAGTGGTTAGTATAAACCACATCATGACCACAGCATAGAAAATTGTTGGCCTAAAAGTCCCAGAAACATCAAGCTAGCATGGCCAAACTGGCTGAGAACAAAAAGTTGGAAACACTCAGGCACGTCAACAGTCAACCAAAACCCATGTTCCCACCTCAGATGTCTAGACTGAAGCTGCCAGCAACTAAAAATGTTTGGAAAACTCAGGTCCTCTCTTGTTCTTTCCATCCCACACTTGAACTATGTACTCATAGAATCATAAATCTGAAGAGTCCACAAGGGCCATCCAGCCCAACTCCGTGCCATGAAGGAATACATAATCAAAGCACTCCCAAGAGATGGCCATCTAGCCTCTGTTTAAAACCCTCCAAATAAAGGAAACTCCACCACACCAAGGCAGTGTATTCTACTGTTAAACTACTGTTACCATCAAAAAGTTCTTCCTAATGTATAGGTGGAATCTCTTTTCCTGAAGTTTGAATTGATTGCTCTGTGTCTTAGCCTCTGGAGCAACAGAAAGCAAGCTTGCCTTATCTTCCATGTAACATACCTTCAAATGTTTATATGGGGTTATCATGTGACCTCCTAACCTTCTCTTCTCCAGACTAAGCATATCCAGTTCCTTACGCCACTCCTCATAGGGTATGGCTTCCAGGCCTTTTGCCTGGCCTCTTATAGAACATGGAATGAAACATTTTTAACTGAGAAAGGTCTGTCTTGCACCGCTTATCACAGAGATGGATGACCTTGGAGGGCCACATCTGTCCACTCCTGAACCCCCACAGACTGCATGTCCAGTTGTTGTGGGACATGATCCATAGGTCACTTCTGATCTCACAACGAGTAGTGAGGGAGGAGGTGCAGGAGGTATGTATTTTGTTCTAGCTAAGAAACACTATGGTTCCTGTTTTTATTTGATATATGGATGGATGGATGGATGGATGGATGGATGGATGGATGGATGGACAGACACCTCATTGTATGTATATGTGAGTGCTGCGTGTAGCAATGTGGAAAACTGTGAACCCTATTACTTCTGTAATATGTTGCTAAAGGTTCTTCTGTCAGTTATACTTTTTTCCATACACTGACTGGAGGATTTTGGGTCTTATAGTGAAAAAATGAATGCTTCCAAGTACTACCTCAGACAGCCCCTTATTGTTGCATATCCCTGATAAATCACCATTTGTTTTCTAGGTGTCTATCATACTGGGGGAAAGAGAGTGTCATGAAGTTCTTTATTTCCTTCCTTCCTTCCTTCCTTCCTTCCTTCCTTCCTTCCTTCCTTCCTTCCTTCCTTCCTTCCTTCCTTCCTTCCTTCCTTCTTCCCTTTGCTTCCTCTCTTCTTCTCTCTTGATTTTCCGCGGGCAACTCTGGCTAGAAGGTGCCATGTTTGGGAAAGCTGGTATGAAATGTTTTCATGGTAAGTTTTACACCAGTTTATCTGAAGTTCAAGAGTATTTTATTGCTATTTTGAAAGTTGTCCTGAGTTTGTTCTGAAAAGGAAAGCAGGCAATAAAACACTTAAATATACACATATATACACAGTTCCAGACTTGAAAAACATGTAAACTGTGTAGATAAAGAAGACAATGTCTTATTGGTTTCTAAATTTTGGGCACCCCCTTGTGGCCTAGCTCTTCACTGCTATTGTATAATAGAAGGCAATATGCTTTAAAAGGCTAAAGAGCTACCCTTGAGCACCCATATCTACAAGGGAATTAAATTGTAATAAATAGGTTTCCTTATAAAGAGAAATGGATATATGATCAAATGTTAGTGTTGGCTGTGTCAACTAGGATTATTATTAATATAAGATTTAAAGATGGCCAAAAGCTATTTATTAATTCACTGTACATTTTACTGGTTTTAGCATATGTTGTTATTAATTGCCATCAGAATGATTTCGATTTATGGCAACCTTATGAAACAGAGCCATCCAACTCACGATTATGAACTGCCCTTTTCAGGTCTTGTAAACTCCAGGGCATGGCTTTCTTGAGTTTATCTGTCTGTGATGCAGCCTTCCTCTTTTCCTACCGTCTTCTACCTTGTTGCTGTGTGCCTTCATTTCTGACTAGTGGCACCTCTAAGGCAAACCTATCAAGGGGTTTTCTTGACAAGGTTTGTTGCCTCCCACTGAAGTGGAGAGAGTGTGTCTTGCCCAAGGTCACCCAGTGGGTTTCCATGGCCAAATGGGGATTTGAACCCTGGTCTCTCAGAATCCTAGTCCAAAACTCAAACCACTACATGATGCTAGCTCCTCCTTCTAACTTTGCAAGCATTACTGTCTTTTCTAGTGAGTCCTATTGTCACAATATATGTTCAAAGTATAAGTCTCCCACCCATGTGGCATTGAAATCTATCTAATATGCTATACAAACACACTGTATCCTGAGCCAGTATGGTTTTAGTACTTAAAACTTTACTATGTTGACTGATAACATGGTACTGATAATCCCTATATGCTATTTAATATCTCATTGACTATGATGCACTTAGTTCTTGGTATCACATTCAGCATCATATTAAGTGAAGTCAGCTTAAGTTAGTTTACAGTTCATAATCAACTATGAGAGAGGGGGGAATCTTACCTGTTCTTAGTAATTGGAGTATTTTATTTGTGCATAATGAATCAAATGTTTCCAAATACAAATTAATCAAGTATGGGGGGGTTAATTCATTATCAACTATCAGTGAACAGATTTTTTTAACATTTAAATATGAAAGATGAAATGGAGAAGTACTATATTTAATGTAATTTTTAATTTTTTAAAAAGTCTGCTAATTTCTGCCCTTTCCCCTTACCCCTCACCTTTGGAAAGCAGCTGGAACCCCTTCCCCTGAGGTTGCCAATGACAAGTGTTGGGGTTAAAGCAAGAAAACCTAGCTTACTAGGGGACTTCAGACCAGTTACTGTGTCGCAGACTAGCCTATATCACAGGGTTGTGGCAAGGTGCAAAGGGTTAGGATCACTTAGGCTGCTTTGAACAATTCATATTATAGGGCTAGTTTTCCCTTAAACTAAACTAACCTTTGAAGATAAAAGGTGGGATCTCATGCACTTTAGAGGAAGTGTGGGCTTTTTTTAAATGTGGTAAGTAAAAATAACTCCTTCTGCTTTGTCTCCCACTTACCTCTTCTCCCTCCACCCCATATATCTTTTATCAGCAGAAATTAAGTCAGGTGGCAAAGGTATCTCAAATGCCATAACAGCTGGCATATTGTAAATGTACTCCACTTAGGAATGAAAATGTGGACACATTCTTGGGTCTAGTATTTGCATTGCTAAGGAATGACCAAATGTTTTGAACCAGAAACTTAGCAAGCACACTGAAGTGTGAAGTCTACCTGCAGTAGGTTTGCAGCCTACCTTGATGTTAAGTGCCTAATGGTATTGCAATAAACATCTTTCTTTAGAAATACAGAGAAGATGGACTGGAGAAAGTGTGTGAAGGCATGTATACAGGAGGGGTGGGAACTGTGTAGTCCTCCCAAAGTGGATGGACTACAACTCCCAACATTTCTCCCTATTGATGTTGGCTATGGCTGTTGGAAGTCAGAATCTGACAACATCTGAAAGGCTTCATTTTTTCCGCCTCTGTCTACAGCACGGACTGATAACCAGTTTCACATTCCCTTAACACATTGGATAACAGCTGAAAAAGCTTTAATCCTTAACAGGCTAGGAATATTCTCTTATTCTTCCTTCTCCTACCCCTGTTTCTTTGTTTCACTTTGATTCTACAAAACAGGTAATATGGGTCATGACCATGCTTACTACATCTTCATAGTGACAATGCAGCACTGGAACTTCCTTCCCTCAAAGGTTCAACAAGACTACATTTGTTACAATTTCAGTCCAAGATATCTTTCTGGATCTACTGATTTTCATTCTGCTATCTCAAGGTTCTTTAGGGAGAAGGAATGACTGTTAAACCTGCCAAGTTCAGCACTGTGATTAATGCTCTGAGAGGCAGTTTTCTGCAACCCAATGCTGTACAAAAATTTTGGACTACAAATCCTATCACCATCAACTAGTACCTTTTGGGTCGCTAACTAGAGATGAAAGGAGTTGCAGTTCAACAAGACTAGAAGGGGGCTGTACTGACAAATTTAAACCAGGTGGCACCAAGGCTTGATAAGATTAAAGGCTTACGAGTGTTAAACCAGTAGCCCATTCACACTACACAGTTATAGTACTATGTTTCCACTTTCACTGTCTTGGCAACATCCTATGGAGATCTGCATTTGTTACTTTGATGAAGCACTAGAGCTGTCTAGCAGAGAAGAACAGGTTGCTTGTAACTGTAGTTCTTCAAGTGATCATCTGTGCCTACACAGTGCAATGTTTGGAACCTTCTAAGCCTAGAGATAGGCGTTCTGGCAGACACCCTGCCTCCATCCCCTGAAGCCCCTTCCCACCCAAAACAGTTCCTTGGCCACCTAAGACAGCAGCCAAAGGACCAACAGGTGAGGCAGGACACAAAGAGGAGAGGATGGAGAGAGTTGTGTGAGTTCACAGATGACCACTCAAAGAATCACAATTACAGATAAGGAACTTCAACCTCTTCTTCTTCTTTGTGGTTTCTGTGACTCACACAAATGGGAGACTAGTGGGCGACTAACCTAGGAGGTTGGACAGTCATGTTGCAGAGAAGGAATAGTGATGTTCCAAACAATACATCATTTAAGGATCACAAAACTGCTCTGTTAAAGATGGCATCAGTATGTGCTCTATTATCCAGTCTATAGTGGGTGATGAAGATGGTAGTTTGTGACCAGGTCTTGGCAACATCCTATGGAGACCTGTTTAGTTTGGTGAAGCACTAGAGCTCTCTGGCAGAGAATTCTAAAGACTCCTCCCTAAACTGCATATCCCACAATTCTATAGAGTATTGCCATTGCAGTTGAAGTGGAATCAAAGTGCTACACAGTGGCACATCCATATTTGTAAAGGTTTGGGGTACAGAACCCTTGCAAAAGTGGAAAACCCACAAATAGCTCAACCCTGGCAATCCCGCTCCTATTCCTCTGGAGACCCCCCATTCCACTTCTTGTCTCTGGCCCCAGCACTCCTTCCTGGAGGGAAGAAAAAAGGACAGAGTAAACAGCTAACTGGTACTTTTCCCCTCAAACAGAGATGAGCAAAGCACTGAGTTCTGTCAATCTATCTACTTTCAGGTTGCTATCCTGAGAAAGGAGATTTCTCCCAAAGGGGAAAGGTAAAAGCAAAGAGATCACCTAATCTATCAGTGGCCATTACTCAGCAGAATGTGCAACCCCCTGGCAGAGAGGGCACACCTCCAATAGTGCTCTCTCTGCTCACCCGAAAGGGGGGGAAATGTCCACTTTAAACACAAGCCTCACAAGCCTGGGGTGAGAAACACAAGGGAATGGGAGGAGGAGAATTGGGGGAAGGCAAGTATGTGTGTTGCACGTAATCAAATTCGTGAAGGTCAAACCCGTGAATGTGGAGGGAGGATTGTAATTGCATAGTGTGAATGGGCTGCAGGATGACTACAACCATTAATCTATTATCAGGGATAATGGGGAATGAATCCTCTTCTCAGAGACGATAGGGAATGAATTTCCTGTCTGTGGTAAGGAATGATCTAAGACACAGGCAAAAGAGCAGCACAGCTTGGTACTTTCCAAGGCAGTTATACATTCTATGACTGTGTCAGGGGCATGGGCCCGACGGGCAGAGAGCTTGCAGCTGTGAGGCACAGTCCAGCTGCGAGCCCTCAGCCACATGGCCACACCTGATTGGTCGGCCCTCAGCCACATGGCCACGCCTGATTGGTCGGCCCTCAGCCACATGGCCACGCCTGATTGGTCGGTGCCTGGCTTGGAGGGCTATTTGAGGCAGGCGCCGGGCTGTGGAAGGCATGGAGCAACAACCGTTGGTCAACTGTGGTCCTGCTGTCCGTGCCTTGTTCCTGCCCTTGCCTGAAACCAGTCCTCCTGTTCGCCTTAGTGAAGTAACCTGCCCTATGTACTTTAACAGCCTGTGTTTATTTCTGTTAAGACTGCATTAAAGCCCTGCAGCTCTAACCAGCTCCCCTGCCTCTGCCTGACCACCGCCTGGCACTGACAGACTGTACCACCCAAATGTATAAATTGGTCCTGAGTGTAAAATACAGCAAATGAAGAAACATGATTTTAAAAAACAGAACAATTTCTCGCATTTTAGGCTGCATAGAACACAAAACAGGGCAGAGTGGATGAAATCCCATGAAGTATTCAAACATCTGAACAAGATTCATAGATGAGCCAAGTAACACTTAAGATCTCTTAAGAAGCAAGGAATGCTGGGTAGCCAGTGTTTTCTCAGAACTTAACCATATTCCATGAGTTTTTACTTAGAAAGTGTTGTGTCTCTCTCTACTCCACCCCACCATTCTCTGCAAATGACGTACACACACACACACACACAATACACTATAATACCCCCTCCAGATATGCTGGATTCCATCTGTAATCATCCACAACTAATATGGCTACCATGATACTGTGTGAGTAGTTGCAGACCACAGTCAAGAGAAATGTGGCCTGTGGACCAAATGTAGTCTCAGGGCATTTCAAGCCCCCCCCTGCCCCACTCCCTCCAAATTAATAAAAAATATCCCCCCTAAGGAGAATGGATGACAATTTAGCCATGTTTTGTCCCACCAGGCTGGTTTGAGCCTGAGGAGACTTCATTTCAACCAGGAAATTGACTTCTAGTTTACTTCCTTGTTGAAAAAAGACCTATGCTGGACTTAAAATAGCCCCCAAACATGGTGAAATTACCTCCCCCAAGGACTGTTGCAGTGACTTAAAAAAAATCTTTTTAAACATTGGGGCAAAACAGGGACTGGTGAACCCCCTCAAAGTTCCCAAGGAGAGCCAATACAGTCCCTTAAATACCAGAAGCTGCCCAACCCTGTTGTATGTCAACACACCAGAGGTATTACCAGGGTCAGGAAGACATTTTAAACCATTCAAAACTTTATAGAACTTTTTCGTCCACACTTCTACCTCCAGTCACCTTTTGGGCTTAATTGTAAATCACCAGGGGCAAGTAAGTTCCCAGTTCCATGAGGTCTAATGCTTGACACCTGTTCGTAATACACATGATACACAAAGAACCATTTGTAGAAAGCTCTTTTTATTAATTTATTTTTCCCAAAACAAGTTCATTCTTGTTTCTTTAACAGGTTCCAATAGTGTCAAAGGTGGATCCAAAAAGGGAAGGAGAGAAAAAAGAAGAAATTCAGGTAAAAGTCCTTAGAGGAAAAAATACACTTTTGTCTCATTATCAAGGGTCACTGGAGAGAAAAGAAAGAAACACAAAGGAAAAACAGAGCTTCAGAATGGGAGTGCTTCTAAGTGCTGTCCTCCCAAACTCCAACCCTCCTGGGGTTCTTATCACCAAGGCTGAGGTCAGTTTCAGTTCAGACACCCTTCCCCATTCCCATTCAGCTGCAGTCTGATGTGGCAAAGCCCTTTCCTCTCTTTCTGTCCAAAGACCCAACAGTCCATTTTCTTCAGCTGCAATCATAAACATACTTAGTAAGGAGTAAGCCCATTAGTGACAGTGGCACTTACTCCAAAGGAAAGATGCAGTTTCTTCAAGGAAATACTGTAGCTGGTGGATCAAGAAGGCACCTTTACTTCACAGACACATCTTTCACTCATCTGTCTTTGCAGGAGGTCCTCAAGCTGTGTTGGACTACCAATCTCATCACTCCTAACCTGCATGGCCATGCATGGGGTGCAAGATGGGAACTGTACCCCAACTTACCTGGAGGATGCCAGACTTGGAGACTGATCTAGGCCAGGATGAGTGGATGATGTGATTTAATTTCTCTTGAAACACCAAGAGTTGCTTCTCTGTAATTTTTTTAAAAGGTCATAGGTTTATGAATGGCAGCCAAGCCCCTGATTTCTTGAGATTAAAGGGAAGTGTTTATCACAATGTGCTCTAGAGGGTCAAAGTCTCTTTAGAGACAGACAAGGGTGACTCTTGCTTCATGCTTTTTTGAAATTCATATATAGTAAATGATTTTTTTTAATTGGGAAGAAAAGAAAGAGAAATTGTTACTAAAGAGACTGCCAGATTTTATCCAGAAGTGGGTTCTTACACAGAAAGGGGAGGGGGGATTGGGGACGATGCAGTTTTTCCCCATTGCTGCAGCACTACCATGGGAGAAGTGGCACTTATTTGAATTCTCCCCTCTACACGTGAACAGTTTAAAAGCAAAGGTGCTCTGCACCACACGGAACCCAGCCAACCTGTGGCCCAACAGAGTCGGACACTGGGAAACCCATAGTTCTCTTCCCACGTTAATCTGTTGACCGAGCTCTAGGACAGGGAGGAAAAAAACAACAACAGGAGTACAGAGAAAGTTTGGAAGGCAGAAAGACTGGCTTTGGGCTCAACTACACACGTTCCAGAGACCAAGGTGTTCTAGCTGTTGAAGGGAGCAGGGGAGAAATCCTTCCAGTGTTTTCTCTCTCTCTGCTGCCCCCAGTAAATGCTACAAGCAGGCAAATCTACAGAGTTACAGCAGTGAAACTGGTCTGGCTACACAAGTTCCCCAACAGTTGTCGGAGGAGCAGCCATGTTTTATCAGGCGACAATGAAGCAGTGTATGATCAGAAATTGTGCGGGTAACCCTGCCCCAGCATCCTTTGCAGCATGTGCCAAGGCCACACGCCAGGGCCTAGTGCCATGCTGCAGGAATCCTGAGGCACCTGCTCCACAGGTCACATAGCGCAGCCACGCAGGGGAGCCTTGCTTCTTGGGCCTGCTCTGTAGGATGAAGCACATGGGAAGGGCCTCTGCCAGCTTTTCTGAAGTCCTATGATTCAACCACCCACTGTTCCTCTCCTCCCCATCCCCACCCCCAGCCACCAACTCCCAAGTTTCAGATTGTTACATGGATGGGGCTCTGGATACGGTCTGGAAGATTTTCCATATCAGGAAGGCTTGGCATGTCTGTTCCTCCAGCTGACTCTCTCATGTGGATCCTCTGGTGGTAGATCATGCTGTGCCTTCTCCTGAACCTCACCCCGCACTCCCCACATTGATATGGTCTCTCTCCGGTATGGATTCTCAGGTGCCGAGTGAGGTGAGATTGCCGGCCAAACCTTTTCCCACACTCAATGCAAGGGTATGGTCTCTCGCCAGTGTGGGTGATCCGGTGTCGAGTCAGGTGAGACTGACGGCTAAAAGTCTTTCCGCACTCTGCACAGGGGTAGACCTTGCTTCCTAGGTGAGTCTTCTGGTGTCTCGTGAGGGCATAGAGGTCATGGAATATCTTCCCACATTCCATGCACTGATAGGCTTGCTTTTCAGTGTGGGTTCGCTGGTGGGCGGCCAGCTCCGAGGGCCAGATGAATCCCTTCCCGCACTCTGAGCAGAAGTAACGTTTCTCTCCTGTGTGGATTCTCCGGTGGGTGGCAAGCTCTGAGGGCCACCGGAAGGCCTTGCCGCATTCACCGCAAAGATGGCGTTTCTCAGCCCCGGTAGCTCCTAGGTATGTAGTGAGATGACCGTTGCTGTTGCTGCAGTCATTGACAACAGGCGAGCTCTCCCCTGTGTGGGTTCTCTGATGTGCAGCAAGTTCTGAGGGCCACTGGAATCCTTTCCCACACTCTGGACAGAGGTAGTGTTTGTTTTTATTGTGGGTTTTCTGGTGCGCTGCCAGCTCTGATGGCCACCGGAACCCTTTCCCACACTCTGGACAGAGGTGGGGTTTCTTGACTGTGGGGGGCTTAGCAAAATCGGCTGCCGGAGGGATTTTCTCGCCTGTGTAAAGGTTTGGGTTTACAGAGAACTCTGAGGGCCACTGGAACAATGTATCGGAATCGAGGGTATACTGCGACTGTTCGCTTGCGTGTATCCTTTGGTGGATGGTGAGCTCCGTCGACCACCGGAACCTTTTGCCACATTCTGTACAAACATGGCATTCCTCACCCATGTGGGTTTTCTGGTGCCTGGTAAGATGCGAGGATCGGCCAAACTGTTTCCCACATTCAGCGCAATGATAGGATTTGGGCTTATTGTGGACCTTCTGGTGTAGAGCCAACTCTGACTGGCACCGGAACCGCTTCCCACATTCCATGCAGGGGTGGCGTTTCTCTCTCACACGGATCCTTTTGGGGGGCAAGTGTGGCACTATTCCATTGAGCCTTTCTCCAAATTCAAACTGGCCATCTGCTCTGCTGGGTGTCCTAGCACCTGCTTTGAAGAAGAGAGCAGGAGAAAATTCACAAGTTTCATCGCAATGAATTCTAGAGTGCTCACTCAATGTTAATGTTAAAATAATTTTAAACAAGCACTAGGATAAAAAAATATACACTGATTTTATGTGTATACCTTCAAGTCACCTATTGACTTACAGTGTCCTTGTGAATTTCACAGAGTTTTCTTAGGCAAGCAATATTCAGAGGTGGTTTGCTATTGCCTTCTTCTGAAATATAGCCTACAGCACCTGGTACTTCTTTGCAGTACCTCATTGAAGCCCTAACCAGTCCTGGATTAGCTTGCAAGATCAGATGGGATCTCAGGCCTCCAGAATATTTAGATTACTTAACATTGATCATATCATGAAATATTTTCCAATCTTGCTGAGAACTTCAATCTTATGTCAGATTTTAAAATATTCCACAACCAAAAGAAGTGTTCATGTTCACAGAAATCAGATGTGTTGTGCCCCAACATACAGAGCCAGCAAACAAAAAGTTAAATAAAATTTTTAAAAATAATATATACTACTGATACTCCACTTTATTCTAACTCTGCCCCCAATGAACAACCACATTATTGACGGCCAAAATTATGTCACCTGAGTGTCTCTTTGTTCAGAAAAGGTCAGGGACATTGTTGTCTTAACACATTACACTGGTTAGGACAAAAAAAGCTCATATTTCAATATTCCACTGACTTATGGGGTGTGTCTGTATTTTGTCCTAGGTGGTTTTATGTTTATTTTGATTGCAGAAAGAAAACTGGAAATTACTAGGGTTCAACAGTAGCCTAGATGGATTACTTTGTAAGTTTATTTCTGTGTAAATTCTGCAAAAGTGCACATAGAGGAAAACAATCTTAGCCTGTTGTCATTATTACCATATTTATTCATACCCCACTCTCCTCTCAAAACTGTGGCTCAAGGTAGCTTACAAATTAAAATGAATACAACAACATACAAAAGATCAATATTTTAAGATGCTTTGAGTCCCCTCTTGAGAGAAAGGCAAGGTATAAATCAAATAAACATTATAACAGAATTAAACTATTAGCAATGTGAAAATGATTTTAAAAATACAATTAAAAATAATAAAAAGCTATTCAAAACACAATTTAAACAATTCAGCACCTTCTTAAAAGCCCTTTCTTTAAAATCCTTCAGTTATCAAAGCCTGAAGAAATAAAAAATGTCATTGTCTGTTGAAGGAATCACAGGAAGGAGGGGGGAACTTCTGGCCTCCCTGGAAAGGGAGTTCCAGATTTCAGGGGGAACCACCAAGAAGGCCCTATTCTGCATCTCTACCAGCTGTACCTGAGAAAGTGGTAGCACTGAGCAAAGGGCCTCTCCAGAGGATCTCAGGGTCCAAGCAGGCTCTTGGACAGACTCTATCTCCCTGTATGTCTGTCAGATAGCCAGGATCTAAACTGCATACAGCTTTATAGGTTACAACTAGTACTTTCAATTGCGCTCAGAAACAGACTGGCAGCCAGTACAGCTATTATAACAAGGTAGTTGTATGGTTCCTGTAACCAGCTGCAGTTAACACCCTGTGCATTGTGGTTATATCAATCATTTGTTATTGCATTAAGGTTAATTCAATCATCTGCACACAGACACACACAAAAAAGGCAGAATTCTAACAAGGGAGGATACTTCCTTTGTTTTGAGATAATGTGCAAAAGTGCTGCAGCAGGCACTGTTTTGACAGAGGCATTCTCCCTTCTGTTGTCTCCAGTGAATACTTCTTCTAAGTTAAAGAGAATGCCTCATACAAGATAGACCTAATCATCTGCAGTTTTTTAAAAAGGTACTTGCATTATAAATAAAAACAAATGGGACCTAGAACAACACGCTGCAGCATAGACTGTTTTGTGTTCTGAGAGCTCCACCCCACTCTACCCACATTTTTCACCTTCCCAGCTTAACAATTAGCATTCCATACATACTGGGAATTTTTTCAGTTGTTGCTGTGCTGTTTTAGAAGGTTATCACCCCCAGATCCATTACATTAGATTTTTCCTTGAGACTTTTTTTTTTTATTTTCAAGGTGAAAAAAGAGCAGAAATCATGGCACAGAACTGAAGGCTCTATGAACTGGAGCCAGTATGAAGGCCTGTGATTTTCTACCCATGGGTTACAAAATGGAGAACAAATGATGGTATACAAACATAGAGTTATTGCTGAGAGAAAACTGGGATTGAGGAGATAAAGGAATGCCAGAATATAAATGTCATAAAGGAAAAAAATGAGAAAGAATCTTGCTCATAAGAAATTGATGGAAATGATATGTGTGCTTGCGGAAGGGGCGGCATAAGTGGGTGATAATGTATATTTTAAAATACTATAAACTACTTTGAAAACCAAAGGGTTAAAATTTAAGATAACAAAGGGTTAAAATGTAAGATACAAAAAAGACTGGGTATTTCTAAGACTGGACTCTGGAAACAAGATCCCTGGATAGTTTTGACCCTGTATGACACCTCAACATAGCCCCCAAACATTTTCATGCTTGAGGCAGGAAACTTCAATGGCACTCTCTAACAATGCTTAACAAACTAAAGAACGAGACCTTTAACGACACCAAATAATCCTGACACAAGCTTCCTCTCCCTGTTTATGACAGCAGCCAAAAACTGGATTGGAAAAAATTACCTTTCTTTGGATTAAAACTCTGCCAATTCCCCCAGGGCTTATGGGAGCTGTAGTCCAAAAAGCAACCTTTCCAAACTGTGCTTCCTACCATCACACACAGAATGGCATAGCCTTCCTTGTGGTACCTACCCGAGCCTCCTTCATCTGCTGAAGAATCCCATGTTGCCTCTGTGTCAGAAGAACCTATACAAGAAGAAGCAGCAGTAAGGCCTGACTGTCAATTTGAGACATGTCTTGAAACATACAAAGGTCATCTTTTTCATCTCCCCCACTCTCCCCATCACCAGTATTTATATATCATGTCTTTCCCTAGAGAGCTTTAACTCCACCCTAGAAATAACCACGGATAACGTTGCTTCACTTTATTACTGTCAAAGCCAGCCCAAAACTCAGTTTTGGTTCCTGAGATGGAAAAGCAAACATTATTCCAATCCTTCTCACAACTCAAAATGTACCCTATCCCCATGCCAGCCGGATTATTTTAGCTAGCACATGAGGCTGAAAATTCCACATGCATCTCTGGAGGTAAAAATACAATAATAAATGAGAACTGAAAAACTGCTCTCCTTCCATACCTGCCCCCCTCCACAAATCTGCTGACTGAGGCAACTGCCATTCTCTCCCCAGTGGTTAGGGCTGGCTCTGATTATTGTCAAGAAAAAATGGACTTAGAAGAGATGATTCTTCTGATGTCACTTGAGGCAAAGATACTGAATTCACTTAGCTCTGAATGACTGGATCCAGTTATGTGGGTTTTCCTAATTAATTAATTAAAAATAAAAAGAGAACCCGAAAATTTCTCAGCGCTTGAAATAATGTTATCTGATATGGCATGCTTGGTTTAAATGTTATATTCAAACACATTTAAATATTTCTGTGGAAATTATTAGAATATTTGTACTAATGTAAAGAGAATAGCACATCCTATATTTAACAACAAATGATTACACTTGAAGAAACACCGGGGATTATTCTTAGGACACATATGGAGACAGAGTTGTACCTGATACATCTTATACTAACAATGTAACTTTCTTTTGCTGAGATAAAACTGTAGTACCTTCCCTTACTTATTTAAGTTCAATTTCAAATCAGAAAACTTCTGATTCAGTGCAACTAGTTCAATCTTTGATTTCACTGAAGGATATATGTGAGCCCATGGGCACAAGCAACTTACTATATTTTGGCCAGCATTCTGCTAGGGGCATACATGCTTATTTTTATTTTTGATCCTTGTCGAGGTTGGCATTCACTGCACTCCTCCACAGTTACAAACCCTCCCTGCTGATCTATCATAGCCCTGTTGATGCCTCCCCACTGCCAACCCATACCTGCCAGGGAGGAATCTGGCTAAGGCCCCATAGCCAGACATGAAGAGATTGTCTCAGATGCTGCAACTCTCAGAGGACACCCAGCAGATTATGCTAATCTCTTCACATCCTTCTACAGCGGCACAACCCTTTCTGCTCATTGCCAGACACTGCTTAGTCATGGGAGAAGGCTTCAGCACAGCTTCAGTAGGTTTGGGAAGATCATGAATGTCAATGTAGCAGTAGTGTAACACCCTGCTTTGGGGGTCCCTGATATCAGTATGGTTTGGATGAGCACCATATCTAGTTGGCATCATATTTAATTGGCAACACACTTTAATTGGCACTAATATCAAATTCAAGCCTGAGAGGTGACTGAGAGGTCAAACTGAGTGAGGGAAGAAATCTGACTGTAAATGTGAGAAAGAGAGGCTAGTCAACCTAAACACCCTCTAGGTGAGGCAGTAGCTGTTGTTCCTGTGGATGACTGGCTTAAGTAGAAGCTGAATGTCTTTGCAGGGAACACAACTGGGAAAAGCCCACCAGGACACTGATTGACAGATATCCATCTTCTGTACACCTGGACTCCTTCCTCTTGCCTCATAGCACCCACAATACAGTGCTATTAAAACAGTCATCATGTCTTGTTCATCCAAACACTGCGAACATTAGTGGGTCGATAGCCCATTGTCTGTGTTGCAACTCCCATTGTCCACTAGGCTGAGAGAGCAATCAATTCAGATCCCTTCAGCGAGAGAAACAGAGTATATAAACCTTTGGTTTTGAGAAGTCAGTCGCAGTCAGATGAAATGCTGGACCCCACTATGTCACTCTGAATCCTGATCTGGCCTGCCCTTAGACAGAAGTCTAAGACAGATTTCAACTTCTTCACTACCCTTCTGGACTGGTAATTATAAATCCCCCCAAACCCCTCAGCCTCTTTATACATAATTTTTTCTTCCCTTTCTCCTCCAGTTAGCTTTTGTGTGACTATGTGATTGTGTGTATCTTGTGTGCATGCATGGGTGAATTCCCCTCAATAAAACACATTTTTTGCTTACTTTTGAATCTCTGGCTGGTTCTTTTCTTGTGTGAGCCCATAAACATTGATAGTAAGATCTCGCTAAGTTGTCCCCCTCTTGTTAGCCGCCTGATTTTGATGCCAGGCAGCCACCTGGCATCGCGGGTTGGCCCTTGTGGCACCTACATTTTGGGGTAATAGTAGCTCCCCATGTGAAATTATACTCTGTGCTAAGCCATGCTGGACTGAGGCATTTGTCTTGACTGATTGTCCTTCTGACTGATTCAAAAGCAAGAGATTTTCCAAACAGAAACAAACTGAGAAGCGCATTCATTTGTTAGTCTGTTTAGGGGGTTGGACTGGGTGACCCTTCTGGTCTCTTCCAACTCTATGATTCTATGATTCCTCTGAGCACTAGGGTTTGTCAATTCTTGTCTCCTTAAAAGAATATCCTGAACTTCATATCCTTCATTTAGCTCATCTAGCAGGAGGGACTGCAATCCAACAGGCCAGAAAACAATAATCTCTCTTTCCCTCTCTCTCTCTCTGATGTGGAAATTTTTCTAGAGAAAAATATATCACCCTATATGACAACCTGATCCAAGCATGAAGACAAACTTCAGCCACTTCAATTAGGGAAGAGAGATGAGTGGAGAGTTAGAGAAAGGCCTTTACAATTATGAGTTTGGAATAAGCTTTCCCAATTCAAACAGGACATCAATGCACCTTTGCTTTAATTTTCAGTAGCAGGGACAGCTACATCCATTCTTTTTGTAACTGCTTTGTGGGTTTGAATATGGAGCAGCACAGCTCAAATGCAAGGGCTAAAGTATGACATGGGTGTCAAGGCAACACCTCAAACGTGGGTAGTCTCTCCACAGACACACAGCCTTTTCCCCCTCAATACTTCTTAGTCCGGGCAAACCAGAATCAGAAACTCACTTCAACCTGTAGTTTGCATTCATGCTTAATGGCAAATGATGGCTTTCACAAACCACAGTTTGTTTGATTTGATTGTCAGGGCAATCAATTCTTTTGCTCAGTCTAAGTAAAAATGGAGATAGGGAATCTATGTGAAGAGACTTGTGTCTGATCCTCCAAACCAAGAATGAGCAATATGCAGGGGCCCACATAAGACCAGCTTGGCTGTTTTTGCACTTCTTCCCCACGCCACTGATATCTGCAGGCAGAGGGAACATAGATGGTAACAGGTGAGGAGGGGGACTGGCCTCCACATGCATTGAAATTGCACAACCAAGCCCAAATAGTGGTTTGAGGGATCATCTGAACCATGGTAGTATGCACTTCTATGCTGCCTATTGTGTTTTGTATTACAAATGTTATGTCTGGATTGTTTCCTATCTTGTAAGATGTTCAGATACAGGATAGGAATAAACTTACACATAAGAAAATAAGAAATCAAGTCCTCAGGGTGCAAAAGGAGAAGCAGCCCAAACAAGGAACCAAAAATTCTTACCTAGCAAACAGATATCCACATCACCCCTCTGTTCTGCTTCCATGGACATCTCCCCCTGCTCAGCATCTGATAGGACCTGGTCATCATCAGGAAAATTCACCACCACTTCTTCAAATAGGTCTGAATCCTAAAATAGGAAGCCAAGAACCCCATTCATCAAAGGAACAATGAATGATTGGTTAATGTTTAACCAGAGTTTGGGAAAGTCTGGACAATTTGTATTATTTATTTATTGCATTTATATGCCATCTTCCTCCCATATGGGATCCAAGGTAGTTCACCAACAATAAACTACAACTCCCAAAGCCCCTCAGCTAATTTCCCCACTGGCACAATCCAGAAAAGTAACTTTTCCAAGCTCTGTATTTAATTAACTAAACTTGCAATGAGGATGCCCACAGGTCTATCCTCGATCTATTTACACACTTAGAGCTTCACTAAAATGATTTCTAGAAATGACACCAATTTATTTGTCACAATTCCTCTGGCTTGTCCTTCCAAAAGGAAAACGTTGGAACAACTATTTTTGTGGCTACAGCTCTCAAATTCCATCAGAATTTTTTGATCTGTAGTCCAAATAAGGTAACCTTTTTAGCCTTTGCAAAGAGGGCCTGAGGTTTTATTCCAGAGCAAATCTAGAACAGAATGTGGAATGCACTCAAGGAGATTCACAAAATAATTTAAAAAAAATATTAGTAGAACTCCTACAAAGAACAAACAAGGACTGAAAATCTGGAAATCTGCTAGAGCTAAAACTGCAGCTAGATTTTGCATTTAAGTCCCTATTATTTGTTTCGAGGCCAAGCAGAGTCCCAAATTCTGTTTGATACTCTGGGAAGTAGAATCAGAACTGTAACAATGGCTCCCTTCTCATCCACTTCCCCATCTTCTGCAAGAAGCCTCTAATAAATTCACATTACTTATGGTACACCATTTCTGATTGCAACATGTAGATTATCTATTTTGCTTTCTTGGGGAGGAGATTGCTGTTTTGATTTTTTGCAAAAGCTGTGTCTCTAACACAGGATAATTTTATATGCCTCAAGCATACAAGAGTGGACATTTTGTCTGTCGCATTGGCTGGTGAAGAATACCAGGCAGCCAGCTGCTAGGAGAGAGGAGTACACCCTTTGTTTCCTAGGTTGCAAGACTACCAATCCCAGAAGGCTTTGCACTGGTTTCTGTGAATCCATTGCACACAACAGGTGCAAAGGTCCTTCTAGGGTTTCTAGGCAGCCATATCCATCTTTTAGAAGAGGGCAGAAGGGGAAAACTAGGAATACAGTAAGAGCTAGGAAACCATAAGGTACGGGGAAGCTATTGCAACACTTACTTTAGGACTGCTGTTGTGCTACCTGCCCTAACACCCCAAAAACAGCACAGAAGTCTAAGTGTCTTCTTCCAAAAATAAAGCAAATTGGTTCAAGGGATAGTGGTTCCTCTGGCACAAAATATAACAATTAAAAAGTTAGCAGGGCTGGCCTAACATGAGGCAGTATACGGCAGCCATTTCAGGCAGCAAGGCACCATAAAGGTTTACAGAACTATTCAATTTGCTTCTATTAATTCCTTAATTCATTCACTTAATTTCAAACTACCCACTAATTAGCATACTCTCATTTGTCTGTTAAAATATAAAGCAACAACTAAAGAAACAGAATATGGAAGCAAGAAACAGTTGTTAGCAGAGAATAAAACATTTCAGCATATAGAAGGAGGAAAAAACCCACACCAATGGCAAGCCTACTTTCACAGGTTGGGGTGGCAAGGTGGGGATGCGGGGAGGAGAGGTGCTTGTGAGATTTCCTGCCCCATGCGGCAAAAGAATTGGGTGGGAATGTGAGAGACTGCCACCTCTGGCTGTGGTATGGCTTCCCTGGGAGACCTGACTGAGGTCAACACTGAAGCCTAATAATTTCATTGCATACCCGGTTTTAAACTTTTCACATTTTGCAACAGTTTAATTTTTTGTTTTTGAATGTTCACATTATTTTTATCATTTTAAATTGTTTAAACTGACTGAGTGCAAACTACTCAGAGACGTTTAGGGTGAAGATATATTATGTATATGTTGTTGTGCGCCTTCAGGTCGTTTCTGACCTTTGGCGACTTTAAAGCAAACCTATCACAGGGTTTTCTGGGAGTGTGTGACTTGCCCAAGGTCACGCTATGGGTTTCCATGCCAAGCAGGGAATCAAACCCTGGTCTTCAGAGTCATAGTCCAAAGCTAAAAACACTACACAACACTGGAAACCAGGGTTCAAATCCCCAGTGTCATGGAAACCCATTGGGTGATCATAGGCAAGTCACATTTACTCATCCTCAGAGGAAGGTAAAGGCAAACTCCCTCTGAACAAATCTCGCGGAGAGAACCCCTGTGATAAATTTGCCTCAGAGACACCAGAAATCGGAAGGACCTGGAGGAACGCAACAACAATAAATATTATTAAGGAATCAACCAATCATTCAGTTTTTTTTCTGGTTTTGGATACTTGGCACCTTGATCTGGGTAAAAGAAGCCAGTCTGCCTCAAGCAGCAAGATGTCTTGGGTCAGCCCTGTAATTCATTAATCTTTTAACAAGGATCGCAAACTACTGGCACAACCTGTGGCAGTCTGCCTGAGTCATGGGACAGTGAAGATGGCAACAGAAGACAAATGGCAAGCGGGGTTAAAAAGAGCGGAACAAGAAGTGTCCAACTTTGCCAAAGGCCACACACAGCCCTCTGACCTAGATTCCTGACTCCTGGAATCCTAGCTATGTGTAATTACTCAGATTTAAGGAAGATACGCAGCTGTCCCTGAAAACTTGGTTTCAGTTCACTGAGAGGCTGCTTTCTAGGGTGGGGGAAACTTGGAACGTGGCAATATCATGTCCACCATTTTGTACTACTAGACCAGAGTTTACAAAAGTTTCCACTCCCCAGAATCTCCCAGCCTTGCATGAGAGATTAAAAAAAAATCAACAATTGTCTCACTGAAAAACCATAAAGGGAAACATGGAATATATAAGCAACATAATTGTTGAAAAACACACAAAAGAAAACAAACAAACCTCAATCTAATATCAAGCATACCAAATTTAAGGATAAAGAATGATATCTCACTGGAAGAGTACATGCAAAGCATGAATAAGAGTCCAAGTTAAATCTCCATTTTTTAAAAAATTAGCATATATAAAAATAAAAAAGTCAGACATTCATAGAACTATATACAACATACATTTTTTGCAACTTTTTAGGATGTTGAAATGTATGTTGAATCTCCATTTTAAAAAAACACATGAACAGCTAGGAGGATAAAAAAGAGAACAATGACATGGGCAACTGCATTAGGGCCTAAGTCTTGTCTCTACATCTCCGCAGCAGAATCAAATCCCTCCCCACAAACAGCCTGCACCAATACTTTCTGGGCAACCTGGAAAGGGCCTGAGGTCACTCCTGGTTTTGGCTTCTTTTTCAGGATTTAGGGAAATTCAATGTGCACAAAGGAGCAAATTAACCCAAACTGTCATTTTGTGCGTGACTTTGTAGTGGTCTGTATGTTTGGGATGTCCTGAGGGGCTTGAGGGCCTAAAAAACAGCCATGGGGAGCAGCATGTAGTACTCAGGCTAAATTTTCCCTATACCAGCAATCCAGGGCAAGATGGAGAAATAACAGTGGACCCTCAGTATCTGCTAGGTTTTGGTCCAGGCCCCTCGCCCCGGATACCAAAATTTGTGGATGCTCAAGTCCCATTATGTAGCAAAATGACATGCCTTATATATAATGACAAAATTAAAGTCTCCTTTTTGTATTTTTTGTGTGGGGGGTACTATTTTTAGGCCATGGTTGGTTGAACCACAGATACAGAATCTGTGGATATGGAGGACCGACTGTAATCCAATGTAGTGTGAGGCAGTTTCCTGCTTTGTAAGTACAATGTAAGTCATGTCCACAGTAGCTACGGTTCTTGATTTTCCCACTCCCCAACAGATGTTTAAAAAAAAGCACTGGTATTTCTTCCCATAGTGTTAAAACATTCAGCATGTTTTTTCCTTGACAGAAAACTGGCCACAATGTTTAAAAACTGCATTTTCAAGAAACTCACACAGTTCTACTTGGAACTGTGCAACTTTTTGAACAACTACTGTGCAGTTGTAAGTCAGACTCTGGCCATGAGAGACAACCTTCTCTTCTCTCTTGAAAACTTTCCAAGTACTCTTTTTCTTCCCATCTGTATTTCTGAGTGCTTGAGAACCACCAAATTTTGACCACATTCATGCAATTGTCAAATACCCTTTCATCCCTAGTCTACAGTTATACTGCAACAAAGGCTGAAGGTTAAAGCATCCAACTAATGCTCTATTTGTTCCCAAGAGTTTTGTAAACTTGGCTTCACATTTTGCTGTAACTGATGCAGAAGAGGCCTTTGGCTTTATGACTCGGTCATAATACCTAAATGGAGGTGAAGGATACAGCCCAGAAGGCTGTAGTTATGCAGAGCCTGAAAAAAAGTTAATTTTTTGGACTACAGCTCTCAGAATCCTGCACCATACATAACTGGACGTGAAGGGTATAGCCTAGTAAGGAAATTATGCAGAGTTTGGAAAAAAAAGTTAGGCTTTTGGACTGCAACTTTCAGAATCCTGCAGCATACACAACTGAAGGTGAAGGGTATAGCCCAACTCCGGAACAGAGCAGAGCCTGGGGGGGGGGAATTACTTTTTTGGACTGGAGCTCTCACAATCCCCTGGCATGCATTAATTGGAGGTAAAAATTACAGCCTATTAAGGGAATTGTGCGGAGCTTTGACAAATAACTTCTTCTGATTACAGCTCTCAGAATTCACAAGCCATTATCCCCCAGGATTCTGAAAGATGCAGTCTTAAAAAGTAACTTGCACAAGCTTTAGAGTTTATGTAGATGTGAGAGCCATTCTAGAAAATCCGTTCTGATATCTTCATGTAAATAATGAGGACATTCTTCTGAATGAGAAGAGCTCTGCCAGCTCAGATTTAGGGATCAATCAGAAGAAAGGAGTCAAGAAACTTAATATTTCTGCCTGAAGCTCTTTTTCTTTTCTTGCAGGAAGCTTGGTATGTGGAAAATCATATCCAAAATTGGGTACTTTCCCCCACACCGTAATCTGAAATAGTATAGTCCATACACTAACTGCCTCAGGATTCTACCATTTCATTCTGCTGCATAGGTAGGCTGGTGAATCAGATTAGATAAGAAGACTTCAAATGGTTTTTTTAAAAAATAATTCAAACCAAGGAGCTAACACTGACTGAATAATCTCCTGAATCAAGAATGTATAAAAGGCCTGGGCAAAAAAGAAATGTACTCTAAGCCAACTGAGCCAAATCTTATTGTCCCATGTGTTTTAAGACTGCTCCAAGTCACTGAAACCATTGCCTGAGGAAAGTCCTACCTCAGTAAAATCTTGACTCTGAATAGTGAAGTAAAGAAATAAATATATTCACCATCAAATAGCAAACATTTCCCATCCAAAACAAGCAAGTTCATTTCAACCAAGTGACTGGGATATGAACTTCAGTTGATATTCAGAATAAGTTTGTGAGGTACCACTTCAAGGTCCAAGTTATTCAGAAACCAGACTAGGCTGCTCTTCCAAAGAAGTAACACCTTTGTGGTCAGTGGAATGCCCTTTCTACATTGCAGCATTGGTTTGCTGAATTCCTTCGTTCCTGGCAGTCTGGAAGCAAAGACCATTTTACTTTGGAAGGCTTTTAGATCCTAAAATAACCTCTGTTAAATTTTCTATCCCTGTCACACAAATAATACAAATTTCCCTAACAGGGGAAATGTGGAGAGTTCTGAATAATTACTTTTTGGGGCTGCAATGCCTAGAATGCCCAAACCAGTGTGGCTACTGAACAGACTCCAGTAAATTGGTCTTTCTTTGGATTTAATACACACAAACATATAATACAAGACCTTCCACACAAAATGTAACCATGCAGCACGCTTTTGGTACAAGATCCTAGCTACTTTTTGGTTTCTACCTCATCGCCATCAGCCAGCATTCCATAATCACAGAGTGTGCACCATCTTTGTCACGCTTTTTTGGCCTTCATACACCACAGGTGGTTTCCCTCTAAATATTTTTGTACTTCTATGAATTTTATGGTTCCCACTCACATGTGTACTGATACCTCCCCCTGTACATGGTGTTGTTTTGGATACACAAGGATAGGCTCTTATACCTAAAAAACTGGAAATAGAGGAGAATATACATATATATCAGAACCAGCATGGTGTAGTCGTTTGAAAGTTGGACTATGATTCTGGAGATCAGGGTCTGATTCCCCAGTTGGCCACGGAAAGTCACTCAGTGACCTTGGGCATTTCACACACTCTCAGCCTCCAGAAAACTTCATGATAGGTTCACCTTAGGGTCATGACAAATTTGAAATGACTTGGAGGCACACAACAACTATCTATCCTATCTACAGAAAGGAAATCAGGGTTGATTTTTTAGAAAACCAATGATTTCAAAAATGATTTTTATATATTTAAGTTGGATTTTTTAAAAATTTTAGTTCTGATTTCAAAATTTTCTACCATTTAATGAACACAAATGAGCCTAGGCCAAAGATATCACTAAGTGTACTATGCATACATTTCATTATACTCTATAAATGCTAAGAGCAGTTTATGGAGATGGGAGGTAACCTGGGCAGTTCTATCCTCTGGCAGTGTACATAAAGGCACATACTCTCTTCCTTTCTCAGCCTTGCCTTTTTCTTGCCAAGAAAGAGAAGGTCGATAAACAGAAAATTTGAGGAGATGACATAGATGTGAACAAGAATGAAAGGCCTAGAGACAAACACAAGGGATCTCATTTTCTGAGGAATTAAAAATTAATCTGAAAACAATAGCCCCTAGTATGTACCTATCTTCCAATAAATACTTTAATCTTTATTCAGATTTTAACATTTTAACAAGAATGACCGCAACTACTTGGGACTGTTAGCTCAAGAGAGATACAAAAGTGTCCTCATCAGTAACAACGTCATCAAGAGCCCAGTCAATTTGCCACCATCTAGGGTTGACACTGTTGTCTGAAGGGTGAGATGGGATAATCTCTCTGTCCCAACCTTGCTGGGACCTCACAACCCTTTTCTCCTAAACTATGGAACAGGTGAACTGTCTCAGGCCCTTTTGATATATGTTTTCTACTGGATAAAGGCCTTTGGGAGATTCTCTTAATTAAATCTGTCCCAACAAGGAAGGAACCTCAGGAGCCCTTTCTCACTTCACAGTTATAGCACTGTGATTCCATTTTAACTGTTATGGCTCCTTCATTGGGATCTTGAGATTTAAAGTCTGGTGAGGTACAAGAGCTCTCTTTTGCCCCCTGAGAATTCTTAATGCTCAATGTGCAAATCCCAGGATTCCATGGGATGATGTCACAGAAGTGGAATGCACCACTACACCTGCATAGTGAGAATGGGCCCCACGTTTCCTAAGGGGTAAGAGGGCAGAAATAATCTCTCACCTCTTCCTCTGCTCTCTCCGCCTCATTTTGTTTGGCCAGAAACTCCTCAGCCAGGGCCACGGCCCGTGCGCAAGTCTCAGGGCTGCGTTCCCATACCCGGCTCCGAATGGTGGGAGGCAAGACGGCCAGGAACTGCTCCAGGATTAGCACATCCAGGATCTGCTCCTTGGTGCGGTTCTTTGGCCTCAGCCAGTGATTGCAAAGCTCCCAGAGCTGGCCGCAAGCCTTCCGTGGCCCCTCAGCTTCTTTGTAGCAGAACTGCCGGAAGCGCCGGCGGGCTGTTTCCAGGGTGACACCACCGCCTCCTGAGACAGATGCCCGTGTCTTCCCAACACTCCCTCGGTCTGCACTGGCTGGACTGGTGTGAGTTTCTTGGGGGCCCTCTTCGACAAATGTTGTTTCCCACGAGGAAGAAGTATTCCCCACTTGCTCCAAAGCAGTGGGGAAGACCTCTGTTTCTAAGTCTATTGGTGCCACCTCCACCACTGGGGGAACCACTGGTGGCGGTGGAGGCAGTGGCGCTACCGGTGGGGTCGGCTGCACTATTTCAGGAGCTGGAGACTGTGGTGTCTGTGACACCTCCTCCCACTGGACTTCCCAGCGCTGAGGTTCTGGGGGCTCCTCAAGTTGTTCTGGTTCAACTGTGGGAGACACCTCCAGTCCCAAAAGTTCTTCAACAGTCCCCGTGCATACCACCAGCAGGGAGTCATCTCCCTCCTCTGCTCCTGTTGCTTCTCGTTGGGGGACCGATGGATTTACCACAGAGATGTCTTCATCATCGTCGTCGTCGTCATCGTCCTCCTCCTCTCCTTCTTCTTCCTCTTCCTCCTCCTCTTCCTCCTCTTCTTCCTCTGCCCCATCTGGATCAACCTCTACTTCTTCTTCCTCTTCCTCCACTGCTCCTTCTGCATCGACCACTATCTCACCCTCATCTTCCCCCTCTTCCTCCTCCTCAATTGTGATTTCTGGATACATCTCCTGCTCAAGCAAGACCTTAAAATGAAGATCTAGTTCCCCTGATCCTTGCTCAGGCTCCATTTTGTCTTCCAAGAGGTAGATGGACTTATCCCAATTATACACAGAAGTCTGGCCTGCAAGGCCCCAAGTCTCACAGGCAAACATGGTGGGAAAATAGTCTTCAGCCACTGGATCTGACTGCAAGATTAGGCTAAAGACTGCCAGCAGATCCCCAGAGACTGAGGGAACTTTGTCAGAGAGTCTGCGGCACAGCCGGGTCCCTCCATACACTGAGCAGATGCCACTTCAAATAAACGTTTACAGCTGCGTTTTCCTGCCTGAGGGAGGAAAGAGAAAGACTATAACCCAATTAAAGAAACCCAAACCAATTGATCAATTAAAAGTCCTGTGAAGTAACCAAGTAAGTGTACTTATTAACAGAACAATACTTTTGAAGATGAAATAATTTTATTTTTGTTTTCTTTTTAAATAATGGAGATCAAGCAATTTTACAGAGATATGTACCCATTTTGTGTCATGAAAGAAGAGGGTAGACTTTTTTAACAGGTACTTTTAAAAAAATAATTAACAATTTTCTTTAAATGAACCCAAGTACTTTACCAAATCGGAGCATGTTTTTTTCTTATCAGTCAAGAGGATGACAACAGATTAATCAAACCTATTCAACCACTGAACATGGTGTTTGTGCACACATGCACACACCTTCCAGTCGCCTGTCAACTTCTGCTGCCTTGAGGGTATTTAGGTAACCCCATAAAAAATGAAAACAAACCAAAAATACATGCAGGAAAAGTTATACACCACTACCCAGCCCCTGTCTGATGTGGACTGCAGCCCCATCATCCCCAGCAGTATTCCCACGGGAGGTGGACTTAGATATCTAGGAAAAATCTCCTTCACAACAGCCAACGATTCCTTTACAAAGGGCATGGAGGTGAAACAGAGCACCATTATGGTGCTCATCCATATCTTCAATTTTCTTCCAGTCTGACTGGGGGGGGGAGATAAAAAGATAGAAAACCCACAATCACATTATATTTATAATTATATAAATGTAAATATATATATATATATATATATATATATATATATATATAATATCATATATAATTATATAAATATAAATATTATATTATAAAAGATATATAATTATATCTCTCCCTCTCTGAGTCAATCAACACCTTTAGAACAATCATGTATTACAGTCTTCCAAGGACTGCACCACTTTAGAATACAGATGGGGGAGTCAAAAGACAGAGTGATCCTCTCCCCTACCCAAGTCTTCTGGCTTATTATTTTTTCTGTATTCAGGGAGTTTCAATGTGTACTCAAGCATGCAACCCCCTACTTTGGTTCTGAGATGGTACAGCCCACACAAGGTTGTCCCACATATTTTCCTGAACATGAAGATCAGCTTTTCTGTCTTCTGGCCAGATGGCTGAGAGAACTTCAAGGACATTTACTGCCAACACAAAGTATTGTGTTTTCCTGGCTCAAAAAAGTAGCGCAGCACTACATGGCGGCTACTGCCAAGACAGGCAGATGTAGTTAATTTGTGGCTTAGCTACTTGTCTCAAGCAAGTACCTAACTAGCTATGCTGCTCTTTTTCTCTCCTTCTCAGTAGCAGAAATCCTACACGTGCACATTAGTGGAATGGTATAAAAATAATTGACCAAAAATAATTAACCAAGACTACATATTAAGCCAATATGGTGCACTCCAATAAAAAGTCTTCAGTACAACCAAACATTAAGAAGACTGACTCAAAATATTTTGCTATCTGAGGCAAACGACACAGTGAAGAAACAGACCATGCTGAAAACTGAATCATATTTATAACACTGATAATGGGACAGTGAGCCAGTGTAGCGTAATGGTTTCAGTGTCTGACTAAGGCCCTTTCCACACGCAGGTGGGGAAACGGGGAAAGCCACGCCAAAACGGGGCTTACCTTGTTCCGTCGCCGTGCGGAGCAGTGCATTTCGCTGTTCCACACACAGTAGCGTCCCATGGCGTCCTCAGCGCCCGGCAGTGCCCAAAATGGCGGATTTTGACTGGCGGAGCCTCTCCACCAATCGGAGAAGCCCGCCAGCCGGAAATCCCGCCCCCTGCCTGATCTGCAGGGACGCCCTTGCGCGTGTCCGTAAATCCACATGGGCGCTGCGACAGGGCTGGACGGGGCTGCACGCCCCGTGCCTTTGAAAAACCACATAAAATGTGGTTTTTCAAAAACACGCGGCGCCACCACTTGTGGGCGCCCAAACGCGGATTGCGGTGTGGAATTACTCGAGAGTAATCCACCCCAATTCGCATACCGATGTAGACGACCTCCGTGGAGGTCGATCTACACCGCTTTTTTAAGTCCGTGTGGAAAGGGCCTAAGACTCTAGGGGATTAGAGTTTGAATTTCTGCTTGGTCATGGAAATTCACTAGGTGACCTTGTGCAATTCATACTCTCTCAGCTTCAGGAGAAGGCAGTGGTAAACCTCTTTCTGAATAAATCTTGCCAAGAAAACCCTACAATTGAAGGCACACAGCAAAATGCGACAGTATGCTCTGGCATACCCATGGGTGTGGTAGGCTGGCCTAGGAGGGACAAACAAAATGATCCTCTAACATCTCACCACTGTTCCTCACCCTCCAGTACCTGCTGCTTTAGGCAGCCACCTCACTCTTCCTCATGCCTACAGCCAGTTCTGAACACTAAGTCAAAATAATGGATTTGTTCCATTGTGCAAAAACTGTGCAGAATTTCTTTGCAGCTCTGCTGAAAAGTCTTTTAAGCTTGTGATCACATAACTGAATTAGCCCTTCCTACTTCTCCTCCTCTCCCTGAGGAGGGGCTAGGATGAGGTCAGTGCTCGGCATTGGATGACCACTGCAAACACCAAGTCTCCATCATCTTTCAGGGTCAAAAATGTATTCCCCCCATTCCCATGGCTCTTCTCCAATTATATTACCTCCCATCGCTCAATAATAAACAAAACAATTATTAAGTGACAATGATGAGGTTGGACACAAATCCTATACATATATATATATAAATAAAAACAATGAATGCATCATGCTCACAGAGGACCATTAACAAATTCTGAGCAGCCTCTCTCTAAACAAAAAAAGCTATGTTGATCTTTGAGAGACTGTCATCAAGTTTCATACAGCCAAATTCTGAGAACATCAATTTGAGTTTTCCTGTATCATGTACTTCTAAACAAGAATCTTCAATTATCTGATTTTCCAAAAACTGGGGATTTCTCTTTCTCTAAAAATCTCAAGCTTCTTTCTTCTCTTTTCTTTTTTGTAAAACAAGAATGAATGGAAACAAGGTTATCATTAATGAACATCCTTATGAAAACAAACAAACCTAGCAGCAGGAGAACATTTTGCAAAGGCACATTCAGATAAACAAATTTACATATAAAAGGGAGATTTTTTTTCAAGAACCTACCTGACCACTTGAGACAGGCAGTTATGTCAGAACTGATTTGTTTTGATCTCAATTATCATTCCAAAGATATAGATCCACACTCCTCAATAATTTTGGGGAACTTAACAAAAATTATATCAAAGCACATGGACCTCTGGAGAGGGACCAGAATTATTTTCATTGGCATCTGTTCTTGCCCTCAAGTTTAAAACAGAGCAAACGCACACAAAGATTTTTTTCAAATAAAAATCTATGCCTGAAAGATTCCTGAATCTTATCATTAAGTTACCCATACAATTCAACAGAGTGGCTGTGCCACAAATTAGTGCGATAGTGAACACTAATGGCATCCCTGAGATAGCCAGAAAGCTCACGAATGTCAGCAGGATACAGACAAGGAACAGAAGGCAGTGGGGGTGAAGAAGACAACTAAGGGACAAGGGAATAAGGGTTAAAAAACCTTAAGTCTGTCAGTTGCTGAGTTAAATTGCCAAACTAATGTGGGTTCTAAAAGATAAGCCAATTGCAAATTTTTTGAAAGACTGGAAACAGTTTATGGACTTTTCAAGCAATATGAAATCTTAAAGATCCAATAATTTGTGGTTATAATTTCTAGTAATATTTAGTTGAATCTGTAATGGCAGAATAATATATTTTTCCTGCTTTTTCTCTTTCTTTACAGCTTGGTTTGAGGGGGCAAGAGCCCTTTTGTGTTTCAGTAAGTTAGTATTTGGTGTTTTAGGCCATTTCCGCACTAGCCTGTTATAGCGCAATGATTCCACTTTCAACATTGTCTGGAATCCTGGGGTTTGCCGTTTCGGGAGGGGCCAGGCGGCCCCTCCCGAAATGGCAAACCCCAGGATTCCAGACGATGTTGAAAGTGGAATCATCACGCTATAACAGTCTAGTGCGGAAATGGCCACAGTTAGTTATATGTGCATTTAGTTCAGTGTTCCAGTACTGCATTTTAGTTCTCATTTATGCCGAAAATGTTAGTTTGTGTTTAAATTATTATAACAAGAAGCAAGTCGGTCCACTAATTGCAAGAAAGACAATTCACCTATTGTGGGTTTTCTCATTTACTCGCTAATTACGACAAAGAATCTGGTGGCAACTTAACAGCCTAACAAGTCTTATTTGGCATCAGCTTCATTAGATATCCCACTAGAAAGCCCCGCTAATTGTTACCTGTAAGCAATTAATCGAGAAATCTCTTTATTCGTTGACAACTGGGATCCATCTATTAATTAAATAAAAAATGGATTAGTAAACAAAGGCTGGGAGGAGGGTCGAACTGGCCGACCGCCCAAGCCATTTTTTGCGCACTCCCCCCAAAGTGGGCAGTTTAATAATCCCACCTATTCCAAAACAGAAGTAGGAAACTTTAAAATACTGCTATTATTCAACACCTGTGCAAAGCAACACAAAGCTTTCATGGAACACATCCATGTTTCCACCATCAGAAGCTGAACCCCCCCCCCAGTCGTGGCTACAAACTCTGCTTCTCGTCCACCTCCCCCCAGCAAAGAGGTCTCAAATTTCCACCTCTCTTACCCGCCCCCATGGAAGCTTCCTGCACAGAAGGAGGGGGGAAAATGTGTCCAGCCCTCTCTTTCCTAGCCCCCAACGCCATCTCCTAGGCCGCCCCCAAAGAAGGATCCCTCCCTCCCCCCCACCTTATGTGGCTGGAACTCCAGCTCCTGGCCACCACCCCCCTTTGCAAAAGAGAAAAAGGGAGAAAAGAACCTTGGCCATTCATTTTCGTCCAACCTCCACCTCTCCCCTCCCCGAACCTCATCCCTCCCCAACAGAACAAGGCTCGGCTTCTGCGCCCCCCCCCTTCCAGCGACACAGAGAGAGATCCTGGTGCTTTTCCAGCCCCCTCCCTTTCTCCCCTCTCCCCCCTCCCCATTTGACACCAAGACAAGGGGAATGCAGCCATTTTGCCTCTTTTGATGTGGCTGGGGGTGGGAGGGGCAAAGCGCTCAGGGTGCCCTCTCGCTCCCCCTCCCCCTCCCGCTTGCCCTCCCCCCTCCTCCTCCTCCGATCTTTGACATCTCCCACCTTAGATTTGGGGGGCCGTCAAGGGGAGCCTCCCCTCCCCGCGCGCACACCTCCAAATCAAAGAGCAGAATCCAGGATCCCCCCCGCCGCCTCCCCGACTTGCACGTGGTTCTGCAAAACGGGGAGGCCCTCCTCCGCCACTCACCCTTTGCTGGGAAAGCCGGTCTCCCCACCCGCCCCCTTGCACCAGATGCCGCTGCTTGGGGGGCTCTTGCAAACCCAACCCGCTCCCCCCAACCCAAAGGCGGAGCAGGAAGGTGCCTCCTCCTCTTCCTCCTTCCCCCACGTGGACGGCGGAGCGTTAACCCTTCGCCCGTCTCCTGCGGCCGGAGTTGAGTTTCCCCTCCTCGTTCATCATCCCTCGGATCTTTAACTCATTTTTTTTTTCCCAAACTTGCATTTGCTTCACCGGTTCTTCTAAGGGAGGGTGAGGACTTCGAGGAGGTCTCCATTGAAAAACGATCCCCCTCCAGCGCCTTCTTCCAAAACAGTGAGGCGAATGAAATTCCTAGTCATGATAATGCAATATGCTTAAGGGTAGCAGGATTTTATAGCATTTATTCGACTTTGACATTGTTTCAAAACGGCTTCATATTTTTTTCGTAAAGCGCCTGGAGATATTATTCTATCAAGAGGCATGTTAACTTCTGTGGCTAATTATTGGAATGGCCTGCTTGGGTTTTTCAAGCACCATGACCAAACTAAGGCCATTTCCTCACTGGACTCTTACAGTGCTATGATTCCACTTTCAACATCCTGCAAAGCCCAGGGTTCCATAGGATGTTGAAAGTGGAATCATAGCACTGTAGCAGTCTAGTGCAGAAATGGCCCAGGCTTTCTGCAAGATAGAATTTCTGATTCCTCTGGAAATCATACTTCAACTACCAAAAAAACAGCAACACCAAAGCCACAGTTTCTCCCACTGTAAATAACAGTAACAGTAACAATCATTTCCAGAGAGGCCGGTGTGTAATGCTGCATCTGCAAAAACAACAGAAGCCCACAACACTCTAAAGTTCAACACTTCTTTTTTTTAAAATAATTTTTATTGATTATACAGCAAAGAAAAAAAAGCAAAAACAAAAAAAACACCATGTGATATACATAATAGTGAAACAAAAAAAATTTCAACCAAAGCAAACTTACATTATTATTTCTCTCTATTACCATTAGAATCATAAACTTATTCAGCTTATTCTGTATCATACTACTTGTATATTTTTGTTACCTATCTTTAATTCTTATTCTCATACTCATTATATTATTATAAAGTTCAACACTTTTATGTTTCTGCAGATTAGAGTCCCATCTGATGAAGCCTGGGCTGTGATATATGTGTTTTTCCTTAAAGTGCCAGTAGACTTTCTACATCATTTCTTCCTTTGCTATCCACTCCAAAAGGCTGGTTATTCTAAGGAATAACCTCCCTGGACCATAATAATCTATGTTGGGCAGGATCAGGCAACTTGGCATACCCTCCAACTGTCCCAATTAATCTTCTGTCATTGCACATTTCAGCTGCTGTTACAACATCCTAGTTTATCTCTGGTACTATTAATTTCCCCCTTTGTCCTTCAGTTGCTGGAATTGAGTTCAGTGTTCAAAAGTAGTTTGTGCTCAACTCAGTAATAGGGAGAGGAGAGGAAAGGGGGGATCTCGCCCTCCCAGTTGTGTGTCTTCAATTCATTTCTGACTTGCACACCCTAAGGTAAACCTATCATAGGTTTTTCTTGGTAGAATTTATTCAGTGGGGGTTGCCCTGGCCTTTCTCTGAGGCTGGGAGAGTGTGTCCCAGTGGGTTTCCATGGCTCCCAGTGTTGCAGTGCAACACTTAAACCACAACACCATTCTGAGTCTTAGAATCAAGCAAAACTGTTACCCTGATTTCTGGGGTCTCTTGGGGGTCACCTCAGTGTGCTCTACATGATAGAGAATGGAAACTAGCCAGAGCACAAGCAATGGCATTGTGAGAGGCAGGGTAACCCAGTGGGGTCTTTTTACCCAGTTTTTACGGGGTCAGGCCAAGCCAAAACCAAACAAAAATGTCCAATAAATGATTTTATTGAATGAAAATCTCACACAGCAATGCAATCACTCACACACTCACTCAAGACCTATTAAGAAGCAAAAGAGAGGAAATTGGATAGGTGAATTGAAGGGGTGTAGCTGGGGTGATACTGCACCTTTGTCCTGAAGTCTTTGTTCCGGGGAAAACGGCGGAGAAGTGGGGCTCAGCACGGAGAGGGCTGAGGGGTTCACTTCATGGACAGAGAAACGGTCTGCTGGGATGACTGGGAGTGATCCAAAGAACTGCTCAAAACTGGGACTATTTGTAGGGGAAAGAGTACCTGGAGGACTAATCCTTTCCCAAGGAGAACAACGGGTGTTGGAGTGATAACGAAGCTCAACCATGGTAATTTCCTTTGTGTGATGGGATTGCAAAGTGTTGCCAAAGTCGCCGGATCTTTGGCTGTGTTTTGTGGTGTGATTCCACGTAAATGGTCCTTGCCTGATGGAATATTTGCTCAACTTGGGGCAGACATGCTAATCCCCTCAAGTTGGCTTCCTGGGGCTGTGGACCTGAGGTCTTCTGGGGCTACGTGACTGGGGATTTTACTGGCCTGACCTGGTTTTCAGTTGTTTGACCTTTGCTTCCTACGTGCCCATCCAGGCGACCTCTCAGGCACACAGAATCATATTTAATATCAAATTGTGGACCCCGGTATAGGGTTTTTCCACCAGAGTAACAAAACCAAACTGCTGCAGCATCTCTAGCTTGTATGTTCTTTGTCATTAATAACTTTTGCCATATTGACATTCCCACTAATGTTGCTTGGCCATATGTCTCCTGGTTTTCATCAGAAAGTTTGGAGAGTATGCTGTGGCCTTCAAAATATTGTTGAAATTTCATCTCCCATTATTCCTTATCCTATCTGTCATCCCATACTTTTCACCACTGGCTATATTGGCTAGGAACAGAGCTGATGGGAACTGCAGTCCCACAACATTTGGAAAATCATAATTGTAAGGCAACTGTTCCCTACTGGTGTTGTAAGGCAACCATTCTTAAAATGACTTTTAAAATGACATGGTTTGACAAAAATACTAAATGAATAGGGTATGGACTGTCCAGACAAACAGGCTGAGACCAGCTTCAGATGATGCTTTTTAATCATTTAGTACATTTAATAAAATTAAGTAGGGTTTAGTAATTAATATATTATAATAATTAAGGCTAAATACTGCCTACAGGACTCAAAATTCCCACCCCTGCTTTAAGCTCGTTTAAATGGATGGCTCCCAGTGTTACCAGTGAAAACATATCACATAGCTCTTTCATTTTTTTCTTCCATATTGGATTTTCTGTGGTGAGAAACAAAATGGAAGTAGTGGTAGGCAAAGTTTGGAGAGCTGCAAAAGGAAGCCAACATCATTTGCACCCAGAGTAAGGTTCTATGAATGAAGCAGAAGGTGACTGAAAAATGAATGCCTTATCTGGGAGCTCCCTGCACATTACTGATGTGGTGATCCACACACAAGAAGGAATGTAGGATTGAGGAGGAATGCTAACTTGCAGAATTACAGGAACATGTTAGCAAAAAGAACCTTAGAGGCAGCATAACCATCCTCAATAAACATCCTGATATGAGTTGAGCATGTCCAGTGTCCATAGAATAGCAACTATCAGTTTGGAGAAATGGGACATTAAAAGTAGGAAGAAGTGATGAAGTAGCTTGGAAAAGAGCATGGATGGCTGAAATCCTAACCAGGAATGCTTCACACTTGCTGATTCAAACAACAGCTGGGAATCTATGTAGGCACTCCCAACATTTCACAGCTGGAAAACAAAAATAATGTTCTGAGTTCACCCATCCATCCCAGTAACTTGTTGCTGTTATCATATTAAAAAGCAATTTGTTTGGTTATTTACTTCTGCTGTGTTTCACCCTTTCTTTGAAAAAAATAACTTTTTATTGTGTGTTTAGACTGGTAAAAGAGTGAGACAAAAGCTTGAATTCCCCTAAAAGTACCCTCCAAATAGAACTTGAAAAGTGCCTAACAGCCATTACTCAATGGACCAAAAAGCTATGTTTAACTTTGTCCCTGTTTGTTACATTACTTTTGAAATGTAACATCAATCTGTTCTTGTTAAAAGAAAGATAACTTGTTACAGATAACTATATAGGCCATTTCCACACTTGGCCCCTCCTGAAACTGCAAACCCCAGGATTCCATAGGATGTTGAAAGTGGAATAGTCGTGCTATAAGAGTGTAGTGAGGAAATGGCCTATGTTGCTTGTAATACATTATTTCCAAGATCTGGTGGTCAGTGCTTGCGCAGTATGTTATACCCTTTATAGTGCCTTTACACACATGTGCCTATTGTGTGCATCGTAATAAACGCGTGTTCCTCTCCTCTTATAATTTTAATCTCAGATACAGAACAGGAAGAAATGGTAAGTCTAGGAAACATGGATGGATGGCTTGACATATTGCAAATTTTTTCCTCTTCTTTTCTTTCTTCTCCTCCATATATTTTGCCAACATGTTTCCTGTGGGCAGTGTAAGGACAATGATTTTCCTTGGACACCTGAAAATAATGCTGGTAAACAGGAACACTTTGACTTTATGATTGCATAGATTGAAATATATTTCTCTTTTCTCGAAATATATTTCTCTTTCTACATTCTGCATTTATTGTTATGGATCTGTCCCCACGTTTTTAGACCTGTAAAGGACCTTACTTTTTGTGTGGGGAAATACAATAGACCTCCCGGGCAGAGTATTTATTGCTGTTACTGTGGTGGCTGATGCATGTCTACAACATGACACCATCCAGATACAGTTTCCTTTGCTGCCCTCTCCACCACCTTGGTTGATCCCTAATCAGTGGGACATTGAGAGTTGTAGTCCCACACACCCAGGGAGCAACCCACTTACAAAAGATTACTCTAGATAATGGGCTCCTGTATGCTACACAATTATATCACAATGATTCTGCTTTAATGGGATGTATAGTTTGGGGAGGTACTAAAAATCTCTAGCCCAGAATTCTCAATACTTCTTCCTGAATTGCAAAGCCCAGGATTCCATATGATGGGTGAGACAGAAATTATTAATAAACAGCCATGCTTCCTGGGTACGGTGGGAGTTATAGTCCAAGATATCAGGAAGAAATTGAGTTGGCGGAGGCTGATTTGTGAGATTACAGTGATACAGCCATGGCTGTTAAGGAGCAAATTTAGTAGCCCAGTTTGAATTTGATGTATTAGGGTACAAACCTTGATCTCTGGGCTGTGAACACCACATGATTGCAAGTGGACATGTATGCTTACATGTACAACTCACTGGTCTGGCCTAAATACCCTAAAGGCACGGGACCTTGTCTCATCTGGAAAGCTAAGCAGGGTCAGCTTGCTTGGTACATGGATGGGAGACCACCAATGAATATCAGGTGTTGTAGGCTGTATTTCAGAGGAAAGAACTGGCAGAAATACCTCTTAGTATTCCTTGCCTAAGAAAACACTATGAAATTGATGGGGTTGCTATAGGTCAAGTGATTTGAAGGCACATAAACACAACTTACTGGATATTGAATAAATGATAAAGGACCAAGCTGAAACATTTTGCAGTTGGGGTAAAGTAGAGGCATGTGCCCTTACCCATTCCATTTACAAATACCAAGTGAGTGGACAGTTGAATCTCATTTCAGCAGGGGAAGAAGACTGCATCTTCCACTGCATCTGAGGACAAGAGACTAGCTTAAGAGGCCCATGGAAAGTCCCACATAACACACAGAGAGCCCTGCACTCCAGTATCCACCATCAGTTTTGGCTGCCAGCATCTTCTTCCAAAGAATCTGCCTCACTCCGCCTTATGGTTAGGCCAACCTTGTACATAGTACTGACTTGAATGCAAACTAAAGGGACCAGGCTTCCTCCTGATCACACCAAGCACGTTACAAGTAGACTGAATCATTTTGAACAATGGAGTGAAATCTAAAACTTGTCCGGTTATAACCTAGAAGACAAATCTGTCCTCTCTCTCTCTCTGGCTTTCAAAATATTTTGTTACATAGAAAGACTGTTCAAATTACACAAGAAGTTTGCATGACTTAGAATAACTCTGTTAACAGTTTATAATTTTGACTAGCAATGTTTCAATTAGTGAGAAGTTCCAAGGGTTAATATGATAGAGCAGAGGAATGAGAGAGTGGGTTAAGAGAGCAGTCAGTGCTCCTTCCTGCTCCACCTCTTGGGTGATGAGCAAGGGGTGTTTCAGTTGTAAGAACCAGATGCTGATGGTGGAGGCAATCCTGTGGGTGAGTTAGAGAAGTGTCTGGGACATGATGGGAGGATACAGCATCATAGGAGAAAATATTTAGCTGGAAGAGAAAGAGAGAGAGGGAGGACTGGAATCTATCAGGATCAAGGGGTGCCTAACAGCTGTGTTTTTAATCAAATTTCAAATCATATCCAGTATTTCAAAAAAGGGTTTTCACCTCTTCTGTCTTAAGTGTCCTGAGATGCCCAGTTTCCTAGTGCAAAAGATCATGTATGTTTTTCTCCCAAAAATATTGTCTCTCTTATATATACAAATCGAAGTTTATCTGTTTGTGTCAGGCGAAGCCTTCATATGGTTGCCTGCCCAAGAAGATTCTGTGGAATCCTGAGGTTTGCAGTTTAGGGAAGGGCCTTTAGAATTCTCAGCCAGAGAGCTCTTGGGCCTCAGTCAATAGTGTCTGTCTTAAATAGGCCAGTTGCTATGGAGATGAGGCCTAGCAGCAAGGAGGAGGGCAGTATATTTCCTCAGGAACCCAATCTCTCTATTTTATTAACTCTGAATACAGCTGGGATTGGGGAATATGGGGAAATGTTACAAGTACTGCACAAGACAGTTTGGGGAATTAGAGACATAGGAACTCAAATATTTCCAACAAGTATCTCCTATGAGAAAATAAAATCCTGGGCAACACTGGGTATTTATGCTAGTTTTCTGTATAAAGGGAGGCAGGAGACCAGATCTTGATCTCTGGTAGTTAATAGACACACTCTTTCCTTAAAAATATATTTTTGGTATGGACAGAATGGGCTTTAATCCTGGGTCCCGGGAGGAATGAGGTTTAAATTCAGAAATGCCCAATCTACCAAACAATGTCTGGAAATGCAAAGAAAGGGAAGCTTTTAACCTAATTTAAAAACCATTTTAAATGCCATGGGTCCTCCCAAAGTACTCTGGGTAACAGTTATCATTATATTAAAACACCACGAGACCACTATTAGAGAACATTTCAGAGAACTAGAGCAGCACCTAAAGCTCCCATGTTAGGTTGGGAGCCTGGATATTAAGTTGGATTCCAGGTTTTTTAAATGTCTATTTGGTGAATGTGAAGAGATAACCAAAATCCTTGTTATACTCATCATTACTTCTCTGTATTTTGTCATCTCAGGAAGAACTGGTTTTTATGACCCAGAAGGATTGTTGGTTACTTTTTATTTTCTCTAGAAGCTGTTATATTTTATGAAGGCAGTTACTTAATTAAAACAATGTTAGCTTGTTAACTATCCACCTTAGTGAATTAATTCAGTATGTATTTTTGTATCAGTAAAACATTAACTGCAAAGAAAACAAGAATCTGTCCTTTTTTTCATTTCGATCATGGACATGCATGTCTTAGCAGCCACCATTTTAGATGAGGCTAGGTAAGATGGAAGGAGGAGACACTTCTTCCAAAAGGGTGTCTGTCTGTACCCGCCATAGATTTGTTTATAAGTCACTGCATTAAAATACATTTGCCTCCCTATTATTCAGGGAACCTTTTTAATTGCTCAAAATGAACTGGGCAAATAGAGTAAATGTTGCAGAAGGAAGTCCATCATGGCTCCCTCAAATTCTCACACAGGTTCATTCAATGGCATCATAGAACCAGAGGGGTGATAAATTTCCCCGTTTGTTTGAAAGAGAAAGAGAGAAGATGTTAATTGAATAAAAGGTGGTACCAGAAGAGAGAAAGTGTCTATGGAGGCAAGGACAGAAACAAACATGGTAGCTCCACTCCACAGGCTCCTGGGGCTACAAGGAATCAAAATGGAAGGACAAGTACAAGCAGAGCTCAAAATGGAGGCAGTCCAAGAGACAGCAGGGCAGGTACGTTGTGTCCTTCATGTTGGGAAGTTGTTGAGTCAGAAGGCACCTCCATTGGTGAAGGAGGAGCCAGGTTGAGGAAGGATGCCGCTTTGGCAAATCCAGAGAACCATGGGATGAGTGCTGGCTCTTTTAAGTTCCTTTGAGCATGTTGCCTATGCCTGCCAGTGGCCAAAAGAAGAGCTGGTAGCCCAGCTTTTGGGTGGGGATGCTTGAGAGGCATACCTCAGTTTGGATGCTAGTGGCAAAAGGAACTACAAGAAAGTGAAGGCTGCCATCTTGAAGAGGGAGCCCATGGTGACTGAGAAGCAGAGATGGACCTTCCAGCTATTCTTGTACCAGGAGGCAGTAGGGCCACAAGATGCAGACAGGCAGCTTCAGGAGTTTTGCTGTCGTTGGCTGAGGCCAGAGAGCCAAACCAAAGAATAGATCTTAGAGATGCTGTTTCTGGAACAATTCCTGACCATCTTGTCAGAGCCAAGACTTGGAACAGGTCCCTGAAAACTGTGCCCAGCAGTGGCCCTGGCTGAGAATTTTCTTACAAAACAGCAGAAGGCTGAGAGTTTGGGAGTTGAGACAAACCTTCACCTTCTTGCTTATACCCAGTGTTCCAAAATTATTGCTGTAAATCAGTGTGAGAGAACGGTGACCTCCTCAGATGCCTCTGGATTACAGTTTTTGTCACTCCTAGTTACCATAAGCCAGTGGAGAGAGATGATGTGAACTGAAAGTCCAAAAACGGATGTGGGGAGGAGGTCATAAGTTACTCACTCTTGGTGTAAATCTATTCAAGACATTTCTTACCTTCTTATAAAAGACAAGAGAAACCACTCCATGTTGATCTCTACCTCATGATTGTCCTGGTGTGGGGAAAAAAAATCTAAAATACAAATATGGTATAGCAGAGATGCTTTATGACTTATGAAATGCTGACACAGGAAGGCAATTGAGAAACATTTTTAAAACTTTTCTGGCATTTAGAATGCTCTAAGTAAAAGGTGGGAACTGTATAGCCCTCCAGATGTTGCTGGCTTGCAGCTCCAAGCTGCCCCAGCTAGTGAGGAACCAATAGGGAGGAATGCTGGAAGTTGCAGTTCAACAACAGCTAGAGAGCTACATGATTCCTATATCTGTGCTAAATCAGAGGGTGGGGTGGGGAGAATGCAGCTCATCAGATGTTATTGGACTTCCAACTCCCCTCACATCCAACTGCCATAGGCAATACTAAGAACTGATGGGAGCTGCAGCCCAACAATCTCTAGAAGGCTACATGCTCCACTTTCCAAATCTTCACATAAAGGCCTGTGAGACAGACAAGAGCATCAAGAGCTTGGAAATGTTATTTTTTTGGATTGCAGTTTCCCAAATCGTAGAATCAGAGAGTTGGAAGAGACCACGGGGCCATCCAGTCCAACCCCCTGCTATGCAGGAACACACATCAAAGCATTCCCAACAGATGGCCATCCAGCCTCTGCTTAAAAACCTCCAAAGAAGGAGACTCCACCACATTCCGAGACAGCATATTGCACTGCCGGACAGCTTTAACCATCAGGAAGTTCTTCCTGAGGTACCGGTGGAATCTCCTTTCCTGCAGCTTGAATCCATTGCTCCTTGTCCTGGTCTCTGGAGCAGTGGAAAACAAGCTCACTGCCTCCTCCACATGACATCCCTTCAAATATTTAAACATGGCTATCATGTCCCCCAGCCAGCATGGCTACTAACTGGTTCTAGGAGTTGCAGTCCAAAAAGTAACTTTTTCAACCTCTATTAGGTATGCATGTGAAAAATCACTATAGATTGGGGTGGGCAGTCTGTAGCTTCTCATAGTCCTGAGATTAACCTTCATAGCTCTTTGTAAGCAATTGAGTCAGACTTCTAGTCAGAGCACTCTGTTCTGGCAGCTTGCACTTGCTGGTCATGGTGGAAGAGAGAGAAAGGAGAAAAAGAAGGGAATAGTGAAAAGGGGGAGAGAGGGGTTGAAAATAGGGTGGGAAAGAGAGAAAGAGAAAAAGCTTTGCATTTTCTACTCTGACCTGGCCTCACCACTGGTTTCAGGCCTGTCTGCTGCTGTGGCTGCTGACAGAAACCCTGTCCTTCCGCATTAAACATGTTCCTCTCTCAGGATGGAAAGAATATTTAAAATTACTCAATCTCAGGTTATAAAAATGGGCTTCTCAATAGTTGAGAAATCCAAATGGGGAAGAATAATAGGCCAGTGAGGATTTTGCCCACTTTTATCCAATTATCTGAACACCCTGAAGTGTTGTGGAGGAATAGAGAGAAAAAATGTGGGTTTTGAACAGATACAGAAACCTTTTTGTCTATTGTCTGCACAGGAAATGGGTTTTCTGTTCAAGAAGCCTGTTTTCTGGACAGAAAAACGTTTTGTGCAAAATTTGTTGTTATGTGCGTTCAAGTCATCTCTGACTTATGGGAATCCCAAGGCAAACCTCTGCTGTAGAAAGAGCTGCCACTGTTGGACCCTGGGCTCCTCTGTAGAGCAGTCAAGCAGGCAGGCAGTGGGCATGCCAGCTCAATGGGTAAGTAGTCACAGTGCTTGGGATACAGTCAACCTATCATTTTTCATTTTGTGAAAGCCAGTGCATGACTGTCAGTTTATCTGTCCATCTGCCAACTGATCTACCTACCGTATACTGTATACAGTGGCCAGCACAGACATCTGACTGTGCATCAGCAGACCCACTTAGAAGATTGTTGACTCCCTACATCTGATCTCACCAAGCACCAGTGAACCCACTTGGGTGACAGGCCCCACCACTGTGACAAATGTGGGCAAAGGCATGCCAATAAACAGTAGCAAAGAGAAACTCCAGGCCATGGATACTTATCAGCCCCTGTGAAACACTTGAGTAGGGATACAAGGGTCTGATTGAGAGGAAAAAAGACCTTTCTTCTGTCTGAGTCTTTTATTGCCTGACAAGGGAAGGAATCTCAGTAGATATGCAGGAGTCCCAATACGAGAGCTTGGAACTGTTACTTCTTTGTGTTATAGGACCATATTTACTGGAGGGTCCTGGGAGTAAGTGCATTTGTTCAAATGATTCTGCAGGGCAGAAATAGGGTGCCCATCGCCTTCATCTCACTGCGTTCTCTTTCCTAGGACATCACAATGGGATAGTGTCACATCATAGCAACTCCACAGAAATTGATTATGACATCACGGTGTTGAGGTTAAAGGCTACACAGAAGCTTCACTGTATGATCTAGAAATCCTACTTCCCCTCTCTCTCTAGATGGCAGAGGTCAACTGGGATTATATCCCAGAATATAATGTACTCTAGATTATCTCAAAGACCATTTTACTTTCCATGATAGTGACATTAAAATGAATTCTGAGCTGAGCTCTGGCTTATATTACTCCCCAGGAATTGTAGCTGCACACCCAAGTTGGGTTTGTTCCTTCTTGGTTTGAGATTTTGGATTTCTATAGAATAATTAATCTTAATACAAAATGGCATCTCCAATGTTGCACATGACACAAGCCAAACTGTCAGTATATTAAACAGACAGAATCTCGCATCTGGTGTTACATCTGGGGCATTTCTAGGAAAATCCTAGAACATGGTGTTGAACAAACATAAATACTCAATATTTTCCCCTGGATGGTGGATGGTGATGGTCTTTGAGCTGGTTGCTCTTAGATTTCTACACTGCGGGTAGGCAAAGTCATTCAGAAACTATGGGCTTATGAGAGCTGTATTTGTGGAAGGACATGGGGCAGTGGTAGAAGGTGTCCTTTATATGCAGAAGACTCAAATTCATTACCCTCAAGGCAGAATGGAGAAGAATCCTCTCTGAAACCCAGCAGAGACTCCACTGGTGAAAGTACTACCCCACCTTGACCAGTGGTGTGACTCTGCTTAAGGCAGTTTCCTATGTGCCTGTGAAAAACTAGTTTCCAAGATTCTTTACTACTGAGGATGACGGGGGTTGAAGTGCAAAGTATCAGGGGTACCAGCTTAAAAGAGGCTTACCTAGATCATTCACTTGACATCAAGAGACCAACAGCCAGAAGGAAATGTTTAAAGGTGATAAAACCTTGCCAAACATGACAGCCATCTTGGTTCTGTTTAAGTCCTGAGGTATAAAACTGATGGAGTTGCACACTGGCGAAAAAGGAGTCCTGAACACTCCCCATCATATATAAAAAAACTGGTTCCTCTTCACTCATCCCTGGATGGTCTTCTTGTGTACCTCTAATTTGAGGCTGTTGCATCTTCAACTGAAAGAGGAGAGGTCATGGGCGGGCGGGGGGGGCAGAATAACACTGCTCCCTTAGATCCAGTGAAACAGGTATTTCTCATCCCCAAAACAAATAAATTGAAGCACCTGTCAGATGAGAGAATCAACTCTTCCTTTAGCCCGTTCATCCATACCATGCAGTGATCTCCCAGTCAGGCTCATCCTACTATCCAAAATCCTTCTGGCATTTGATTTCCCCCCAAATCAGATTGTAAGGAAGGAGACCTGTATGGTAAAACATGCCCAACGCTGCCCCCTTTAGAAGACAAGGTTATTCTTAACTGAGTATGTTCAATTATTTTCATCCCAAATCTAGTAATATTCTGCCATACTAGAGTACTGAGGGTTTGGGACAGACTACAAAATATTCCCAAGCAGTGCAATGCTGCATCTGGGGTGGAAATTGCTGCTCAAAATGCAATTCAAGGAAATCCTGTGGCTGAGGGAGGAGAGATATAATGTATCTTCATTATATGGGTATAACTGTTTTAACAGTATGTTTTCATCCTTCAGAATACTGGGATTTATAGTTTTGGACAAGCATTGCTCTGCTGGAGAACTCTAGTGTATTCCTCTAAATTATAGCATTACAGAGAATTCAAAATATTTACTCAAACAACTAATTCAGGATTCTATAGGGTGGGGCTGTAATAGTTAAAAGTCATGTCAAAATGCTATAATTGTGTGGTTTAGAGACACTCTTTATTGTTGTAGCTCTCTTTCCTATTTAAATGGAAATCCAAACTCAAGTTTTCAGATTGTCAAGTCACCACATTATAGTGTAGCAAGGTACTCCCAGTTCCTGGGGATTTCTAGTCTAGGGTCATTTAACTCCTAAGAGTTACCTTCTTTTCATATTTGGTCTCCCATTTCTGTGATTTTTAGGAGAGAGTTGCAGAGCAAGTATCTAGGTTTTTGGTTTTCAGTTATTAACAAGTGTTGTAATTTAATTTTCATGACCACGCTTAGAGAAATGAGTGAGAATAGGCAGCCAGCCTAGAATATCTGCCATCCCTGAATGCAGAAACACTGTGAAAGACCTCCCCAGCACCCTGAGTTTCATTTTGGCTTATAATCAAGTGGGTACTCAGTCATCTGTCCTAGCTGTCAGATTTTTCAAAGGCATGTTTATTTGGAGGATATTGCAAAGTTTTAAAAAACAGAGCATTAAAAAAATGCAAGTTTTACTTTTCTCTGACATGAATCAGCACAAAGAAAGGAAACCATAACCCAATTTTTCTTTTAAGGGAACTGTCAGACTAGGAAAGGTTGAAGTAGCTACAGATGAGTAAGAGGCATTTCAGTACTTAACAAGATTCTCCACTTCAAGTAGCAAGGGTGGACAATGGTTAGCTTGTACTTAGTGTTAGGGCTTATGGAAACAATGGCCATTTCCGCACTACACTCTTATAGCGCAATTGTTCCACTTTCAACATCCTATGGAATCCTGGGGTTTGCAGTTTCGGAGGGACCATCTGGCCCCTCCCTAAACTGCAAACTCCAGCATTCCATAGGATGTTGAAAGTGGAATAATCGCGCTATAAGAGCGTAGTGCAGAAATGGCCAATGTTTCCTTCACCATCGCTGAGGCTTTGCTAACAGCTGTTGGCCTCCAAGTAGCTGGAAATTAAAAACTAATAATCCAGTTGCTAACAAAAGGATTTGGTACTTGTCCAGGACTGCGTAAGCCAAGAGCAGAGTTAGGGGCAGGTAAGTGTGCTGGTGCAATTTACTAGGAGCAGAACCAGTTCTTGAATTAAAATGGAAGGCAGATTAGATCTGGTCAGAAGTGTAGCGATGGGGTAGAGGGAAATAAAGGCATTACCCCCATCAAATAAGAATCCTCCCCCCATTAAACTTTCCTTCCAATTTCTAGCATTGCAATAACTTAAAACTTGAGTTGTGCATTTAAAAAAAATAAAAGGGATAAACTTACCAAGACACCATGAACACAGCAAATAAGTTTTAGGTACGAACAATTTTCTCTGTTTGGTTTTCTGCGATGCTAGAAATGTGGGAACTAATGGAAAATTTGCTGATGGGAGGAGAATTCTTATTCACCTGATTTTGCCTTCCCCCTCTGGATCTGGTCTTCTAACTTTATGTGATGTCTCTTATAGCTTTTTAAAAAGACTCAATGGAGGACGATGATTTGATTAACTAAGAGGCAGTCAGGGTGTGGGGCCTGTAGATTTTGTTAAACTGAGGCCAATCCTTTCTTCCTAAACTAGAGTGCCAAGCAGAGACAGAAACTTTTTCATTCCTTCAACTGGTGCTAGGAGGCAAGGTCAAGCTTAACAGATGTATAGACCCAAGATGGGGAACATATGGTGGACAGCAACTCCCATGATTCCTCCCCTAGCTAGCTAGGGCTGATGGGAGTTGTAGTCTACCATCTTTTGCAGGGGAAAATGTTTCCAATCTGCAGTTTAAGAGGCTGAGCGAATGATGGAGCTGTACAGGTGAGTGGAAATCAGCTGAACCCCCCACTATTGCCACACTTACTGATGGCAGTTTATGAGAAAAAAACTTTTTATTTCGGTGAAATCCCCCCGCTCAAGCCAGACAGTGAGCATGAATCTCCTTGCTTTCTAAGCAGTTCCGAAATGTATGTGAAATGCTTCTACCTTTCAGACAGCTGAAGGAAGGACAAAGGAAGTCCACTATGCTAAACGTCTTGGAAGTTCACTTTCACAAGAGGTACATCCACACTACATACAATTATAACAGATGGATACTGCTACTTCCATGGCTCTAGTCTATAGGAATCTTGGGATTTGTAGAATTTGTAGTTTCATTAAGTACTCAAAAGAATAGCTGGGGAGGTGCACCTTTGGCATCACCAAACTATAAATCCCAGGATTCCATAGGATGGCACCATGGTAGTTAAAATGGTATCAAACTGCTCTAAGCATGCAGCACCAATACACTCAGGAAATTTATATTCAGGGTTGGGATGGAGGGCAGGGTCTCAACCCTACGGTTGAGTCTCAGACCCTTGGGAGTCTCTGAAGTCCAGTGTTGTGTCATAACAAGACCCTCAGTCCCCCTCCCCCCCAAAAAAAAATCCAATGAGGAATAAGGCTGGGATGAGTACTAACTGTATCAGGCTATCAAGGTCAGCTCAAGTATCTGAACTTCTGTCATTCCACCCAGTTTGGGAATATAATGTTTTTGAACTCCATGTCTTGGAACCCAAGCCAGAATTGCCAGTGCATTGGAGCCATACTAGTTGCCAGACTCTGGGACCTGGAGTACATCGTCCAAGCTTTTATCAGCAGAACCTAATGTGGGTATGGAGGAAGCTCTGAACTGCCCCCAGCACACAAGTGTGTCTTGTGGTCTCTCTCCCACTGGAGAGTGAAATGGTGTGTGGAAACTACGGTCAACAACTAAACTCCTTAACAGCATGTGTGAAAGCCACAGGTTCAAGCATGCAACACCATGTGAAGGAAAATGCAACTTGTACTATAGAAATTCCAGCATTATTCCAACACCAGCTCCAAAGTGACTTTTATAGAAAAGCCAAATTGTGTCTTTCATAAATAAACAAAGAAAAACACTCTTGATTCAGATGGCAAAGAAGTCCTGGTCGTTTACACCTCTGCTGGCAATTGGCTGGCACCCATATATTCTAGATAATCATAAAAGCCAGAGGGAAATTACCTCAGTTAACCCCACCTTCTCTCTGCTAACAAACTGCCAGGCCCTAGAGATTGGAGTTAAAGCTTTCTCACAGATATTTGTCTGACCTCTTTTTTCATATCAAACTGTATGTCAACTGCTTGGAGAAAGACCCACGGAGTATCAGATCATTTCCAGAGAAATTACTCAAGATACACAGACGTTTCTACAGAGCATTATCATGGCAGCAAGATTGACTTGCTCTCCCCCGCTCCCCAGAAGCTACACATGTATGGCTGGTAATATGAGATTCAGGGGTCCTGACTTCTCCTTTTGGCCACCACGCTACCAGTAGCATTGTTTAGACATAAATCTGCAACTTCCATAATCCCTCACCATTGGTTATGCTGGTTTGGGTTGGTGAGAGATGCAGTACAACATCTGGAAAGGTACAGGTTGTCCACCTCTTGACGTATTGCCAACAATGCAAAGCTCCCCTCCCTTGATCATCAGTCCAATCTGGGAGTCAATGAACCTACTTTGCAGTAAAATCTTCAAGTGTGTTCTTTGTTGGGATGAGGAACCTTTAGTTAAGAAGGTAGATGGGAAACGTGTAAGATTCTGGATGTTGATGGAATTGTTGCTGCGTGCCTTCAAGTTGTTTCCAACTTACAGTGCCCCTAAGGTGAACCTGTTACAGGGTTTTCTGGCAGCTGAGAGTGTGTGACACATCTAAGGTCACCCAGTGGGTTTCCATGGCCCAGCAGGGAATTGAACCTTGGTCTCCAGTGTCATCGTCCAGTGCTCAAACCACTATACCACTTTTGACTTTTTTGATGGACTCCAACTCCCATAATCCCTTGCCAGACCAGATGGGGGAGCTGCAGGCCAATAAGCTGGTAAGTCAAGAGGTCCTTACTGCTGTTATATGTGGAATGCCACTAGACATACCTTGACAGTCTCAGAAACTGGTCAATCTGAGTTCCAGAAGGTAAAAGCTGATTCTGCATCTTGGTGCCATGAAGGTATCACAGCTGCTCAGGAGGACTGTGTAGACTCTCTATTTTACTTTTTAAAAGGAAAATTAAGCTGCAATATGGGATCAAGCTACAACAGACTCTGTGTCAAGATAAAATGCACTCTATACGGATTGTGCAAATCAAATGTATTTGCATATATTTGTATGTTGCATAAATTCCTCAGCTGCACTCATATTTGGAAGGGCTGTACATGCTATTGGAACTGTCTCCTTGCTGCCAGGAAATTAGGCCAAGCACCACCACATATTTCACCAACAAATTCTGATTTTCATGGACTTGCTAGAAACATGTTATTCCCCCTTTTCCCCCAAAATGAAATGATGAGACTCCCAGGAAAATTAGTTCTTAGCCCCAAATCAAATTTGTTACTTGCACAAGTATCACACAGCTGGCTAACAGCCCTTTGTAGGCCAAAGAAAGGTCAAAGGTACTCTAAAGACCATAGCATTAAAGCACTCAGAAACTGACCGGACTTCAGAAAACCTCCTGCTTTATGATGAAAGCATCATACTTAGTGTGAAGGGCTGATTGCAGGCTGCCCTTGTTAGACTGCAACTTCCATCACCCCAACCTGCAAGGGGATATGGAGTCCAACCTCTCTGGAAGGTACCAGGCAGAGAAAAACTGGCTCACTGCTATTAGCCAGGAGACCAGGAGTAAGTAGTAATCCATGTCAGTACTGTGAGAAAGAGGGTTTATTTAAGGAGCAAGGGAGGAGTGGAAGGGGGCTGTCAATAATTCAGAACTATCAACTTGTTCAGAATCTGCCATCACGCAAAATCCCAGGCAGAGATAGGAAAGCTTTGCTTCTGCAGATGGAATACAGTCCCCACAATCCTTTACTATTAATAATGCCAGCTGAGGCTTCTGGGAGTCAGAATCCAAAATTCAGTTGGAGGGACACAGGTTTCCGCTATGCCCCTACCCTCCAAGCTCAATGCTTGTTGGTTATCTATGAGGAGCCATGGTTTTGGCCCTGGTAAACTAGTAACCTGCATGAGTGTTATGGCTCTGTCCGTACAGTGGGGCTTCACAGTGCTCTGGAGGTATCAAGTGAAAGATATTGAGAAAAAATGTGGGAGTTCTACTTTTTTACCTTCTAATATGCTCTGTGACTGGATACAGACACAGATTTCGGTTTAACACTGAATTTTCAACAGGATGCTACTAAAGGACTGAAGCTGCAAAAAAGGGCTGAATTAAGTCAGATCATGGATTCATTCCACTGGCAAAGCTTTTTTAATTCCCACCCTGCAAATATAAAGACTACAGCTTGGGGAAGTGATTTTTGGACTACAATTCCCAGAACTCCTCCATCCAAGTGGTCACTGGCTGGGGGACTTCTAGGAGTTGTAGTAAAAAAAAAGTCATTTCCCCCAAATTCTGTCCCTCAAGAACTTCAACTGCAAGACACTTGACCAAGTCCTGGCTTGTGCAAGAGAGCAAATAGCTGAGGTGTACAAGGAAACTTGGGAGAAGTCCTCTGTAGTGTGAAATTTAAAAAGCCCTTTACTTGTGTCTTGATTCATATGGTGAAAGAGGTGTGCAAATAGCAGGAGGTGAGCAGACCTCTGACCAATGGCCAGGCCAGGTAAAATTTGAGAAGGGCCATGGGGCTGAGCCAATAATCGCTTCAGTTGTTAGTTGCCAATTTCTAGCACAGATGTGTTGGCAAAGCTCCTGTTTTATGAAATTCAATCAAACCTCTTGATCCACAGTGTCACCGGCACCCTCCCTTCCCCTTCATGCTCCAATTTGCATATTTCCATAGCAGTGCAGCCCTAGGTTGTCCACTTGGTTGTTTATCAAAGCAGTGTTGTCCAAAATAAAATTTAAAAAAAGAATTAAAGCAGCTTTCCCCAGAGGGATCTCCATCACTCTGAAGAGTCACACACCCCGCCAATACAGACTGGTCATCATCTCTAAAAATACATTGCTTCTGTTTCACTAAAAAGATACTGTTTGGGAACAGGGAATACAGGCTGTGTTTTGCAACAATAAACCTGTCTAGAGGACTAGAAGATCTATCTCCTTTTCTATTATAAAACAGGAAGAAGGGGAGAGAGAAGAAAGCATGAGGGAAAGAGAATGTGAGAGAGAGAGAGAAAGAAAGAAAGAGAGACATCCAACTGGTGCTATCACAATGTTATCGGTTCAGTGTTGTTCAAGAAAGTCAGCTCAAGTGGGACTTGGCTTCTTCTTTTGAGTTTGCAATTCTAGCTCTGCTGTGGATTTCCAGGCAGAACCTAAAACAGAACCTGGAACCTGCCACGTTGTCCAACTCGCTTCACACATAAAATAAGATTCATTCTAACTAGGCCATCCCAACAGCTCACTTATCTGCAGTTCTTCAACCGAAAGGACACTAGTCATCTGGCCCATTAGGGGCACCAAGCTTGGTCGTATGGATCCACACTTTGGCCCCAGTTGAATTCTGGGGGCTAGGAAACATTGGAGAAAGTCTCAGCTAAGTCGTGTGGGTTCTCCGGTGTCGAACCAGGTGAGAGTTCTGCCCAAATTTCTTCCCGCACTCGGGACACTTATAGGGTCTTTCTCCTGTGTGGGTGATCTGGTGTCGGATGAGATCGGAACTCCATCGGAATTTCTTCCCGCACTGGCTGCACCCGTACGGACGATCCCTTGCATGGGATACCCGGTGCCTGGTCAGCTCAGAGCTCTGGTAAAAACTCCGGCTGCACTGGGCACATCGGAAGGGTCTCTCCGAGGCGTGGGTCCTCTGATGCCGTGTCAGCTGGGAGGTGTGACCAAAACGCTTGCCGCACTGGGGGCACTGATGCGGTTTTTCCCCAGTGTGGATCCTCTGGTGGGTAAGCAGGTGGGAGTTACGGCTAAATGTTTTCCCGCATTCTGAACACCGGTGAAGGGGCTTTCCTGGCGGGTGAAGAACTCCGATGGAGTTTGAGTGAGTGGCTGGGTTCTCTCCTGTCTCACCACATCTCTGTCTTGCTATCTGGCTCTGACACTGCTGGCTTGCTTGCTCGCCATGATTCTCAGCTAATGGGTTCTCCTGGGGATTCCCAGGTGGGATTCCCACTGGCCCAGAACCACCTTGCAGAGGGTTCTCCTCTCGACTCCCATTGGCCATCAGTGGACCTGCAGCAGATTGAAAAAGAAAAATGCTTATGAATGCTTATTAGTGCCAACTCTCATGCTGACAGAGACCAGGCAGAGAACATACAGGCAAACCCATACACTGAGCTTCTATCTGAAGATGGCAAAGCATAAAGTTCCACCAATGTACTTAAGAGAGATGTGTAGTGGCCAGAAAGGAAAGATGAGAGCAGTCAGCTGGGCAGCAGCATGCTGGAACTTTCCTCTAGCACCTCTGTCACCAATCAGTGGCCATTTACATTAGGGTAGGACAGAGCTATCTAGCAACCCTCACATTGGCTAGAAAAATAGTTGTGTAAGGAGGTACTGGTAGCTCCTTATACAACATTGGAAAAAGCAGTTCCATTAAGGTAAGCCTCAGTTCCACTAGTGTAAAGTGTCAAGACAATTCTGGGCATGCATTCCAACTTTCCTCCTACTAGGGATGGTCCCTATTTTTAGTTCCCTGTGTGTGCTCAGTCACAGCACTGTTCTATCTCTATTTTTGCAATTTAAAAATGCCAAGAATTCAGAATTCCTCAGGGTTTCATCCTCTTTTCTAGAAATTAAGTCTCAGGGCCAAAGTGGATGAGATACCTTTCATGTTATTAGCAACTGCATGACCGTAAAAATAGAAAAGTTAAAAAAAAAAATAAAAAATAAACTGCAGATGTGTATGCATATACATGTACACATATGTGTGGTGATCACAATCAGAGAGGCCCCTCCCAAACCTGGTATTTGTAGTCAGTGGAAATACCTCACCTGCTCCAATACAAATACCAGACACAGAAGGACCAAATGTGGGTGGGAGACAGAATAAAGGGTTAAATGTCCCATTGCCAGGTTCCTGATTTTTCTCTTCCTTCGCCCACAATTTATTTTCAAAAAGCCATTCATGAAATTGCATGAGTGGCATATCATCTAATTTAGACTTCAGCATACAGAACAGGTTTGACTCTAGGATACATGCAGGGAAACATATAAGGCACTATGGAATCTCCAGTCTGCCATTTCATACATGTTCCTACAGGGCAGTTTGAATTACTGATAATACAGAGCACGATGATCATCTTGTTCTAATATACAGTTAGCCCTTCATATTTGCAGGTTTCACTTTTGTGGATTTGATTATTCACGGATTATTTGCTGTCATCTCTGCTGCCTTCCTATGCCATTTTTAACAGGGAACGCAAGCCTTGGTGAGACTGAGAAACTGTGAACGAGGCTTGTAAGTCCCTATTAAAAATGGTGTGAGGGAGCAGTGGAGGTGGCAGTAAGGCCCACCAGCCACCCACTTCTGCCTTATGAAGGAACCCTGATGCCTCCATGGTGAGTTGAATATGATGATCATACTGCATGTGTTAAACATGGTTTGGGAGGGCCTAGAGTTATTCATGGTTTTTCCACTTTCATGGAGGTCCTGTGCCTCTAACCCTAGCAAATGTGGAGGGATGATTCTATAGACTTCTTTCTTCAATCTGGAGTCCCCCATATGTGTTGGACATATTTGTTGGCTAACACAACTTGCTTGATGAAATTATCACTGATTTCTCTGAGGAAGACAAGCATTCCCAAACAAATGAATACCCTGCAGCCCTGTTCAATTAAAGTCTGTCTCTCCCTTGTCTCACCTGCTTCCTGAAGGCCTCGGGGCTCCTGTTTAGGAATGCAGGGCATCTTGAGACCAGGGCCTGGGGCAGGTGGGTATAGTGTTGCTTCTCCTGAGGATACACATTCAGGATGGGGCATCAGTGGGGCAGAAGGATCCCATGGTGCGCCGGGCAAGGCCATCTCTTGAGGGCTGACCTGTTCCACTTTGACCCGCACTGTGACCTGGCAAGGAGAGACAACCAGATGTCTTAGTGAAGAGTGTGACAGGATAGGAATTGGATGTCTCCACCAACTACGTTATTTCCTCAAAGTTGGAGAGCCCAGTAGTTGGACTAAACAGACACCTCAGTCTTCCTTAAAAGGTTTTTGAAATGGTCATTCATTGATCTGTCTTTAGAATGCAGGGGAAGGGATACACTTCTGAGCTTAATCTATCTGTAAAATTTCTCCATCTAACCAGAAGCAGTTAAACCCTGACTACTCTGTAAATGGAGCCCTGGTGGTGCAGTGGTTAAATGCCGGTACTGCAGCCACAACATTGTGAGTTCGATCTTTCAGGGCTCCAGGTTGACTCAGCCTTCCATCCTTCTGTAGGTCAGTAAAATGATTACTCTGGTTGTTAGGGGCCATTAGCTAAACACATTGTAAACCGCTTAGTGCTGCTAAGCACTGTTAAGCAGTGCAAAAATGTAACTGCTATTGCTATTGCTAGATGCCATTCTTCTGTAAATCCCATCTCTAGAGCCACCTGGAACTGAATTTCTGCTGTTGCCAATCACTGATGAAAAAAAGCAGAAATTCCTTTTCTGGGGAAGAGAGAAGGGAACCAACACTGGCCACTCTCAGTGGCAAGCTGGAAATGGACCATTTTTTTTTTTTTTGGACTACGACTCGCAGAATCCCTCAGCCAGCGTAACCACAGCAGGTTTCTGGGAAGTGCAGTCCACAAAAGCAGTTTCTCTAAGCTCTGCTCCAGGCTGGAGTTTCCAGGTGCCCACTCGGAGCATTCCTCCACCCTCTTCTCAAGAGA